>CM025780.1:2335219-2410255 GCA_014636745.2 Centella asiatica | reverse complement strand
ACTAAGATTACACTCTTCAAATGTTTTAGTGTCCCAAAACCTTCTCAACTTACATATCACTTATACCAACAACACAATCTGTCATTGTTTATTAAAAGAATTTTGGCTAAGGACTAACCACTATTGATATCCTATTAAAGTGTGTAAAATCCTACATATATGAATGGTGTGATGGTGAGTTAATGTAAGTAATAATCTGACCCATTCTTGGTGTCTGCTTTTTATTATGCGTCATTATTACAACTCAATACATTGAATGCTGGAAATTAAAATTCAACGTACTTGATAGAAGTAGTCAAAGGGTCCTTTGTCCTTTCCTCCTTGACAAATTAGGAATCAGAAAATATTTAAGTAAATACCCAAACAATAAGCCAACTCTTTCAAGCCACTCTAATGCCATACTATCTAAGCTGGTCATTTTATTTAAATCGTAGAATACGTGATATACGCTATGACACGATACATAGGCAATTTGATATGTATCATAGGTTGTATCAGAATTAGTCCTATAACACGAATATCAGTTACAATACGTCACGATATGATAGCTATACACTTTACGATTCTTTTATTCATACTACAAGGCTAAACTTGATGATTCTTTTATAATGTAGCAACATGATTAATAAAGTTTATATGTACACTTAAAGAAGTTCAATAGAACTTTGTACCCCATGCCTTTTCAATTGAAAACAGTGTTGTTACCGAAGCAATATATTATACTATTAATATTTTTAGAAATCATTTTTAGGTTATAACAATAACTAATAGCACACTATTACATTATAGCAATCAAATATACTTGTCCGAAAATTTTTTTATTTATATGATTAGAAACGATTAACGTTTACATTGTAGTCCACTAGTCAAACTAAACCATCTTTAAAATTTAGCAACATGATTAATAAATTTCCAATCTGCTTGCTTGCTTCTAAACAACTTACTCATACAAGATACTGTCATCCATATTCAAAGTTAATAGTGCTACCAATTTTGCAATATGTATGCCTACATATGAAGGAACAAACAATTTGGCGACACAATACCTTTAAAGGAAGATTAGTCACAGAATCAAGCCAGGTGATAGTTCCTACAAAAAGTGGAAGAATTAAATCCTAGCATATGTCATTCCTACTCGCTAATTGTAGGCTAAGCATATGTATACCTGGAACAGTTGGACGGATTAAAGCATATGTATTCAATTCAATGGATAAAGCATTTGCAATTGTAAATATGATTCTTCGGACTCTCCGTTTCTTAAATATACGCTTCCTCAGTTGATTTTTCATGTCTTCAAACCTGGCATTTAGAAATCATCACTTATTAAATGCACAAAAGCTGACGTAACTATGCACGACCCCTGAATCTCCTCCACCAGTATCAGCTGGTCTGAACACTAGGTTCTACAATGATACAATCTAAGGGTCGGCAACAACCTCGATGAGCACTTCAGAAATTTCTTACCCATATATTATGATGATGCAGTGATCGCAATACAATCAAAGGATCGAAATTTTGTAATATGATGACGCATGTGCAGGGGAAATTTTAAAAACAAAGAACATGTTTTCATGAAATGTGAAAGCATAACTTCAAATGCATCTTTACAGTTTACACTTCTCTAATTACATGTCCCTTGTTTAAACACTTTGATTGTCGCAAACTTGTTTATGAATCATCACTCGGATAATACGGCTTTTGACAACTAATGCGTCTCCGAGTGATCCGACGATACCATATGCAATGGGGTGGGGGGGGGGAGAGAGAGAGAGAGAGTATGCTACTTTATGTCTTATGAAGAACTTATGAAGGTCAGATTTCATCTACAAGAAATCAACACTTTTTTTTTGTCGTTAATCAAGTCTATACTTTGTCATATCCCTATCAAGTCTATAAATTCTTTCAAAATGTTTTCTTCACTTAATTTATTATTCACTGGCTTGATTCTGTTCATATTAATATCTCGGTTTCTATGCAGATTGGGTTCCAGTAATAACATTCAACAGAGCATGATACTGTAAAGGTAGCCTCATGAATTGCTTATATTTTTGTATGTTGTTCAAATGCACCAGTATGAACAGACCAATCTCTTCTATTGATTTGACATTGATTGACGAAGAAGATAAAGGAGTTGATAAAGTTGGAGAGTTCTCCCAATCTTTTTCCCAGATTATAATGTAGTTCAAATTACTCATCAGAAGGATATTCTCACAAAACAATTTACAAAATGATGAACGATAATATATTGTGTAATGAAAACAAATATATTTTGAAAAATTATCTTATTAGGATGTGACACCCCAAATACTTTCATAAGATATTAAATGCTAAATTTTAGCCTAGAAATTTCTGAAAAGATTTAATTTTTCCCCTCCACCTTATTAAATATGGAAAATATCTCCATATGAATAGATGGAGCAAGATATTTAAAAGTGATTTAGTCTGGGAAGACATCACTAACATAAAATTACAAACTCGTGATCACAAATACCATTGACTGAACCCTATGTGATTTAATGGACTTATCTTGTCAGGTTAAATGTACCAATGATATTACAACATCGATAAATTTATTTATGAGATTTCATCAAATCATTTCCTTGTGGAAGGGCTGCTAATGGATTCTAGATTTATTTTCAGGATATGCATGTCAACTCTTCTGTTCAAAATCATTATACATCAGTTAGGTGCATCTCCAAAACTTTTCCTTCAGATGCAGAATATGTTTCGATATAGCATACCACACCAAATTCTTGCAATCTCAAATCATGCCTTGTAAATGTAGAAAGAGAAGCATGTCAACAGACACATACCTCTCTACGGCTGACGGCATAAATTGATCAAGATCATCACCCTCTAATCCAAGTAATTCCTGTACACAGAACTCTGATATAATAATGATGCTCATGAAAACACCAACCTGTACAAACTAAAAGAGGAAATGAATGACTAAGCTTACAGCATAAAACAGGGACGCATTGAACTCTTCATTTGGCCTACTTAAGGGGAGAAGTTCAATTGAGATTCCAAGATCTTGAGCATCCTGAAAAGTTTTATTAAATTTGCCACTTTAAGTCTTGATCATAAAATTGATTTAACATTTTGACACTTTTAAGTCCTGATCACAAAATTGCGTAAGTGTTAAATAGTTACTTTCGCTCGCTGCAATGTTGTTCTCGTCATATCTTTTTTCGTTATTCCCTTGATACTTCCAAAAGGATCATCTTCATTTGTAAACAAGAGAACTCGTTTATCAGCTGTTTTTGCAGATCTGAAATATTTCAATGAACATTTTTAATGAAAAATGGAGATATTGCAACAATGCAACAGATATATAAATATATACATATGCATACATATTGAGGGAGACAGAGCAAATGAGATAAAGATGTGAAATGTACCCTTTACGTAGCAGGCCCTGAGCAACCCAAAGGGCATTATAAAGAGAGTTGTCCCTAGAACCGGATAAGATACCATACTGACTCCCAATTTTTTTCATAAAAGATTCTGCATGAGTTTAACACTACAGTTAGGTCTAACTTCGGTTCAACAAGTCTGCTTCATCAAGGACAAAATATGAACATCACAATTTTCAAGTAGCCTACAGCACCCAAATGTTATAAAAACAAAAGTAACATCATTCCAAATAATCCCCACACAATTAAAATACAAACAGAGACATATGAGAACCACACGCTCACACACACACAGAAGGATGAAAAGAAATATCTTGATACTATCAGAACTATGCAATTTGAAATGTACACTCATATGAATCAAAAAACATAGCCCTACACAACTATGTATATAATCACTGTCCCACGTTGATTGCCTTCAGAATAGATATCTGGCATATGGTGACTAGGGCTAACTCTAGTCACAGCTAATTGGTTTTGAAATGGAGGAACTCATTATATACTGAATTTGAGTTAATTTCTAATTGTAACATATTACAGAGTGATACAGGATAAGCCCGTGAAACATGGATCGATAAATATGTTAGGGTTCACAATTCTATTAAGTGTCCGAAGGTCCAGGAATAAGCCACGTAATACGAGGGAAAGGTTACTAGTGTTTGAAAGGTCCAAAAGCTGCAGACTACACAAATATGCCTCAATTCAAGAGAGACCCAAACCAATACTTACATGTTGGTGTAATCTGCAGCTTCTTCTTTTCAATTTTTTCTTTTAACTTCTGGACTGTTGTAATTTCCAAAGTATTGTACTATACATATTGGTATCTTTATGTTGGACTTCTGCAATACTAGTTCGTTGGAGATGTCATATGTATTTTAAATATTTTTACTTTAATTGGTACGAACTATAGATATTTAAATACGGTACATGTAAAATATTTTTAAGGGACTAGTAGGTTGATTAATCGACTAGTCATCTAGTAGGCCAGTGTCGACTCAACTCGACTTGTCGACATGACAACTACGGTTGGGAAGTACTAGTCAGCAATTGCTGATGTGTCAAAATTGATTGAACTTGATTGCAACAAGATTGAGAAGCAATTTGATTGCAAAGATTGAAAATTCGATGCCTCAATTGGAACTAGTGGTAAATGTTAGGGTAATAAATCATATTTAAGCAGATGTATTTCTATCAAAGTGAATAAAATGTTTTTAACAAAATATCTCAATCAAAGAATAACAAAAGAATGTCACAGAGCACGGTAATCGTTCTCTATGGCATGTTTTCTCAACACTTGAATTTCTACTACAGATCATCCGACCACGTTTGCAATATGACATAGAAAATTGGGATGGTAGACGGAATGAAGGGGGTTAAAAGTTTTAATTTTTCTTTAGTACTGTAGAAGATCAATAGCTCCGGAGTACGGCAAAAGCTTCTTTGAATTGTTATGATAGAGCATCTTATATACAAAGTAATAATGTCACATGTAGAGTTAAAAACTGTTGCAGCTTGAACAATAACATACTTGGAAAGTTGGAAGACAAAAGAAAGCCAGAGTAAACAAGATATATCAAGAACAAATACAAATGCAGGGAACCATAACAGCCATAGTAAGAAAGATTCAAACTTGAAACTCATTTACAGCTTCCCAATATCAAGATATGGTAAAACATTGAAAAAATGCAGAAGTTCAAATGCTGGTATAACTCTAGATGAGAATTTTGTGGCAATGATTATGGTAGTAGGGAGTAATCAGAAAGCCTGTGAGCTCTAAAATATGATAATATGTGGATTTCACAAACTATGGTTACAACAACATGATTTCATAGCAGGGGTTTACCTTCTATGCAGTCAAATTCTTTGATAAGCCTTGCATTTGGCCTGTCTAGGTTCTCTCGCTCCGCAACATTAAATACATAAACACCATTTAAATCTTGCAAATTCTTCTTCTCTCTCTACAAAGTAAAGCAACATAACAAAGGATAACACTGGGTGGGAATGAACCATATGATAATCATCTAAAGTAGCCTGACAAACCAGGAAGCATTTTCTAAGGAATCGCTGGTTGGTTTCCCGGAAAATTGCTCAATTTTAAGTTTTTAACAGCAAAGGAGATGAGAATTAGAGAAGATATAGATGCATATTCTGAAGAACAGAAATAGATGAGAATTTGAAAAGGGGGTAAGAGGATGCACACACGCGCCCACACACGGAGCATCACAACATGACCTTCTTGTCAAATTCCACATACTCTTTTTCACATTTTTTTAGTATATATAATTATAGCCATTTACTGGGCACAATAGGCAAGAGCACTAACTTGCAGACTTAAAGTACTTATCCCGCTACTTAACAGAAGTATCCAACAACTTATAACAAACTACAAATTCTGCAACCCACCTAATTCTGATTACCTTTCTAAGCGGAAATACTGCAAATAGTTTAAATTCCACAAGTACTATATAAACCATAAGTGTTGCAAAACATAATACTAGTATATAGTGACAAATGTACACTTGTACGGAATGTCATTTCATATACTTGTGACAAATGTTTATGAGATAATATGCATTTGGAGGACAGTTGGCACATCACGAGAAGTTTGGACGCTTATTAGAAAAAAGCTTGTATTTTGTTTCCGAACTTGACTCTGAGTTGTATAATACAGTGTTTTAACTGGCATGCAAGCCACATATATTACCAAGTCGGAGTATCTCAATCTAATGTATTAATTGAACATACAACAATCATGTGGTTATCAATTCTTGAGAGTTTACTACAAAGTTTCCCAACTCATGCGCTCGATAGGTTTGGTTCTTCCTGAGAGTACAAAGTGCCACAAAAAGATATAAGAAACTAAAACTGCTCTTGCCACCAAAAATGCCAATAATTTTACTATATTTCTTAGTTGTAAAATATAAACCAAATAATGACTTTCAAAAATGAGGATAAGATTCCATCACATCAACCCCGATCTCAGACATATCTACCTTGCCATTCACATATATCCCATTCATCATTACCTACCAGAGTTTGAGTCTCAAAACTGAATGATTGAGGATACACATAATTCAATATGAAATACTTCAGGAACTCTATAAAGTATATATCTAGTTATAGTTTTAGTCCACTAGATTTACAACTCTTACAGTATTGAAGAAGCATATGGCAATCTCATCATAAGATCTGTTAATAATTTGAGTCTTCAGAGACTGTGCAATACAACTCACAGCAACATGGAAATGGGTTTCCTCCTTTTGATCTTCCTGCAAAAATTATCACCCAAAAAAAAACGTCAACCATTTCATGTTCAAAGTAGCAGAGATTGTCACGATAAATGATACCTACCAAATTGGTAGTATAAGAAAACAGAAAAAAGAATGATACGTCCTTTGGTAAAGCAACCGGTTCCTAAAGATATCAATGGTAAAACAGATCATGTATGAGTAAATTTTGAACTGCAAATTCGGTATGGTCAAAAAGTTTTTTTCTCAAGTAGCTTGTACTGTTATAATTGCTCCTTTTAACCCAAAATTAGAGATGCATTTATCTTCATACCTAGTCTGGTTGTGTCAAATTTGATGTTAATTTTAATTAGTTTTAATTGGCAACAACAAACTTAACAGATGTAGTGGATACAAAAATGGTAGTTCCGAACTCCTGATATATACATACCACATTATGAATATTAGTATTTCACAAATGTAGCACAATCCGAATTAAAATTTATCTCTAATTTTGGAGCCGAGGAACTACAACAATAAATCCGTAAAGAAACATAATATTTACTAGTTGGAAAACCTATATGAAACAAATAGATAGATATACAGAGAGAAAGAGATAACCCCAAAACATGTAGTGCTGAACATTTTGGGGGAAGCATCCACCAGGTAAACCACCAGCTCTTTGGTTGATTCTCTTTCCTACAATACATAGCAATTATTAATTAGTACCTCATAAAATAAACCAGAAATCAAAATGACAAACACAATTTGCATTAGAAAGACACGCCCAAAAGAAACAATGAGTAATGAAATAGAAGGGGAGGAAGGAAGTAACCTGGTAGAAACCATTTTCAGGATCGTCTTCGTCGTCTCCAAATACCTCATCAGGGTCCAATTCCATGACTGAAGTGAGCGAGCGCGGGATAGAGAGAGAGAGAGAGAGAGAGAGTAGGGATTTGGCCACTGAAACCCGCGTTTATAATTTATTCGAAATCTTCGTCTTCTTCTGGAGTCTTATATTTTAACAAACGGTGCTTCCGTTCTTCTAGCTTCTTGGGCACGGAGTTGGTAACAAGCCGACCCCTTTCCTTCTTTTTTTTTTTTTGGGCCATAATTCGAGCCCTCCCTTGTGAGTTTTAATTCGGCGTGGAAAAAAAATCGGAAACAAAAAGTTTTCTATCCGGTTCTTACACACCATGTTCATGAGTTTTGAATTTAAAAAAAATAGAAAATTTTTAAATGAATAGAAAATAATAGAATAGAGAATTTTTATATTTTCTTTGGTGGTGTTGTTTAGTTTAGTAAAGGAAAAGAAAAGAAAATGATAAATGTTCATCTTATTCTCAATATTAATTTTTAGTGTAGTTAAAGTTTAAGGTTAGTATTGACTTTATAATATGTGAAATAATATAAATAAGTTTTGAATTCAAATCTTGTTAATCTTGGATAAAATAAATTAGAATAGAAAAGTGGCTAAATTTTCTATTTAATTATTTTCTTTTCTATACTTCAAAAAATCTCAAAAACACAACAGTGTAACACTATGTTATTGAATCCATTTCTTTTTTTTTTTTCTAACCAAAAATAAAACTCATGAACAATAGTGTAACACTATGTTAGTGATTTTTTTTTAGGATAGAAATTAAAAAATGGTGAGAAAACTTCATTTTTCTATCTTATTCTTGTGTTACTAAGCTTTTATAAGTTAGAAATAAAATAATTGGCAAGAAAAGTTGGTCACTTTCCTTATTAATATTTTCTCTCCAAGATTTGACTAGAAAATAAAAGAAAAATGATGATAAGTATCTTATATCCTCTTTCTATTTAACTTACCATATATATTTAAAATGTATAAATATATAAATTTAAGGTATTATTATTATCTAGAACTATACATTAAATACATTGTTTTGATTGATATATATATATACACACATCAAGGCTAAAAAGGCCTAGATAAACATAAATACTATCAACAATTATCCTACAATTATTCAATAATCCTATCTTAACTACTTGATAAGTACTTGCTAATTATGCTGAAAAATAGGAATTAGTTGTAGCATCAATGAGCATATCGTGCCAAGAATCTAATGAGAGTAGGTTTTTATCTTTAAATGAAATTCGGAATGACGAAAAAGCTAAACATGATTTTGATAAAAACTCTGGATGAGATTATGATGAATGAACACTGGAAAAAAAAAAAAAAAAGAATTTACAACTTATAAGATGAACGAGTGCGACTAGCTGGACCAACTAAATAAAGGTTACCAGAATTATGTAATTTTGCATAACATCAACATTATTATTGTGACATATGTTAATAGAAGAAGAAATGTTTCAAAAATTTCAAAATCAACCAGACTTTTCTTTTCTTTTATTTTAAATATTTAGATGTCAAACCCATATATTTTTCAGCTTCACATATAACATATTCCTCGCTCAATCCTAACTAGAAAAGAGTGTTTTGATTGTTTAAGTAAAGAACAATCATCCTCCTTACAAAGTAGTTTATGGTTAACGAACCTTGTAGCTCCTTTGAGATCCTAGATCTAACACTCAATTTATTCTAATGCATTACAAACAATAAGAGCATGGAAATGGAGTGATTCGACCATGATAGAATCTTCGGATAAGGAGGCTCTTGAAATGTTTCTTCTTTGAACTCCTCCTTCTTTGCGTGAACTTCTCTATTCTAAGGAGTATTCTCTCTCTCTCTCCCTTTGCTGAAGCTTCTGAATGAACTTAAATATGCTCCTTTTGAGAAAGTGTCCATTAGAGTCAAACACTGCTTTTCATTAACTCTAATCTAATGGTCTAGAGTGCCTCTATCAAATCTAATAGCTAAAAATAAATCCAATGTAGCTTTTGTGATTTTTAGTTTATATGATCTAAAAATCACCTTTTGATTCACTCTAAAAGTTATTGTTTGAATCTCAAAAAGTAGAGAAAGTACTGTCTTTTTGTTCGTTGTTGACTACTTTTTCAGACTCTTCTATGTGACTTCTTGTCCTTTCTCGATTTGTTTTTTAGTGGAACCATTTCCTTCTATTTACATCTTTATTTAACCTTCCTTTTGAGATAATTTGGAACAAAATAATTAGGAATAAAGTCTTCTATCAAAAATTATCGTTGAGTCAACTATGATATACTTATTTCTGTGTTGTTTAACTCTGTTCAGAACTTGACTCTTATATATATAGTATATGACTCTGCTTATGAGTGACTTTGGCATTGACTCTTATCTTTCCTGCACGCTTATTAATCATGTTAGAATTCATGTACATCGGTTTTGTTAATAATTAAAACTTAGAAGAGATTAAAGTGTAACACAAATTAGTCGTGGGGTACTTGGAACCAGAGAAAAGATTAGTGATTTCATTAAATGGTTCTAAGAAAATAGTCACTCTTTCAGCCCTACTCCCTTCCTGAATGGTTGGTAATATTTTATACCCATGATCTAGAATAGCAAAATGAGTCAAAACAATACGATATTAAGAGCATTCTCGAGCATATTCCAAGTAGAATTCCACCTAACTGATACATCTAACCTCAAACCCGATTCATATGATACACCAGTAGTTCTAAAGTAATTGGCAAACTTTACCTTTTGGCTTTCCGAACCCCTAACATACTTTGTAATTTCACGTATTTTAAGAAGAGAATCGTGAGCAATTCTCAATCCAACTCAAACAATTAGGTTCAAGATATGGGCCGAATATCGAACATGAAAAAAAATTCATCACACATCAAATAATTTTCAATCTATCTTGCATGTTATCGTTACTTGTTGCATTATCCAGTTTGAGTGAAAAGACTTTGTCCTCAAATTTTCAACTTTTCAAGAAATGCTCTGATAATAGAAAACCATTATGTGGAGGTGGAATATGAGAAAAGTTAAGAATATAACTATGGAGAATTCAATTTTCATCACTAAAATGTGCAGCGAGATACAAATAACCATCGCTAACAAGAGATGACCAAACATCAGAAGTTCTAGCTAACAAAGTTAAGATTCTTTCTTTTAATACATTATAAATTTGAAGGCAATCTGTTTTCGCGATAATCCTAATATACATCTTCACTCCCGAGTTTAAATAACATAAAACATAAACCTTATTCCCTCAAACTCAACAAAAATAAAAGGATAGCTATGCTTTATGATTGCCACACCACCCATTTTCTCACATCTTGATAAAAAAATTCCATTTCAAATTCTTTTCACAAGTTTCAAAAACTTTACTAGAACTCTTATTTTGCAAATCTACACATCCGCTATCAAAGATGTGCTTATTTAAATTCGTAGTATCATGACTACTAGTGTGAGAACCCACAAATTTTAAATGTAATTTTATGGTATGAAATAATTTTATTTTGTATTATTATATTTTTACTTGGAGGTTAGTTTTTTTAATATGAATGATAAATTCATATCTTCAATGAAAAATTTTGATGATGATGTGATATCCATGATGATAAGGTTAAGTTCCTTAAAAAGGTATCAAAAAGGGATTAGCAAATCTCATATAAGGTTATATTGAACAGCATGGAGGAAGAGAAGAGGGATTACGTAATATTTGTGATTACGAGTTTGATTAGAAACTGTTTAGGTGACTAAATTTTCATGCATGTAGGACAGCAGTTGTATGCTGTTAAGAAGTCATGATGAACAGCCGTTTTACCGTCCAAATTAACCAATCATTTTATTCTAATGCGTAACCTTAGTTCACTGCTCTTGAACTCTATAAATACCTCATTCGAGATGAAATTTCAATTCCTTTACCAAAATTTCTCTCTTCAGAGTTTCGTTTAAACATACCATCTCCATAAATTTCCAAGCTTTTCTCTCGGAAATTATTTTCAGACTAGCGTTGATCTCACCCTTGAGAACAAAGAGGTAAGAACCTGGAACCCTACTCAGTTTCTTTCGTGCATAGCATCAAAGATTTATGCTAAGTTCATATTCGTTTGCATCTCCATAAGTTATCCTAGGTTAAGTTTGATCATGATAAACCTTCCATCGTAGCAGAAGCAAGCTTTAATGTTAATCTCTAATGAGATGCTGTTAATCTCTGAGGAGATATGGTTGGTCTCTGACGAGATATTCATAGTCTCTGATGAGATATTCTGTTAATCTCTGAGGATGACATCAACTTTAGTCTCCGACAGGCTAAAGTTTAGTCCTCGATGACGTCATTAGTCTCTGATCAGTTATTTAGTCTCTGATGACGTCAACTTTAGTCTCCGACAGGCTAAAGTTTAGTCCCCGATGACGTCATTAGTCTCTGATCAGTTATTTAGTCTCTGATGACGTCAGCTTTAGTCTACGACAGGCTAAAGTTTAGTCCCTGATGACGTCATTAGTCTCTGATGAGAAGTTAGTCTCCGATGACGTCACCCTTAGTCTCTGATAGAATTAAGATGACGTCATCAGTCCCTGATGAGTTGTTAGTCCCTGGTAACGTCATTCCTTAGTCTCCGATGGGCTAAGTTCAGTTCTTAATGACGTCATAGTCTCTGATGAAGGAAATTTCGTAGTCTCTGATGAAGGAGATTTCTTAGTCTCCGATAGAGGAATTCTTAGTCTCTGATGGCTAAAGATACCAATCCCTGACGAGTTTGATAATGAGAAAATTATTCTTCGATGCTTAGTCTGTAATCAAGACTATAAAACATTATTTTCTTAAGATTATTTTATGAAGTTATTCTTTAAAACAGTAAAAGTTTAAGGACATCAGATACGTATTTTCTTTCATAAATTCTTATTAAAGTATTAAAATATTACTTGCTTAATTTACAGAATCTTTCACTCACCAGTAAATTGATTTGAATTTTGTGCAAAGGACTGAGGCAAGTATATTCTCAATCTTATGTTTATTGCAAGTTGACGCAAGTTTATTCTTATTCTTATACTTATTTCAGTTAAGCGCATGATCAATTGATTCGACATGCGTACAAAACTATGATAAATATATTTAAATTTCCTTGTGAATCATAATGCTATGCTTTAATTTTTGCTAGCATGATATGAATAAAAGTGCATGGATATAAAGAAGCTTTGCTCTTTCAGCTATTTTTCAATATTATATCTGTGCAATAAATGAGAATGCTATGTTCCTTGAATGATGATGCCACATGGATGGCTAGAGGAAATGAAAGGTGTTGATTTGTTCTTCACCTGACCTAGAGGAATTTTATGTGACTACGTACGTTCACGCAAGGAGGGATCATACGGGCACAGTTAGGCCAGCTGTATACCGTATGGTTAGCAGATCCAGCGATTTTAGCCCCCGATGGATATTTTTACTTCAAGGAAGATATGCTTTGTTTTAAGAAGGATTACATAATTGTTTATCATCAGTAATCCTAAAGATTCCATAAAGATTCTAAGACATTAGTATCGATTCACTAAGCCTCTTAGCAGAATTGAATTCTTGAAACATTCCAGTTGTGTCTTCCCAAATTGTTTATATACTTGCTGAGCGTAAATCGCTCATTCTTGTTGAATTTTAATGCCTTGCAGGACATAATATAAAGGTTGAGCCCTCAGACAAAGGAAAGGCAAAAATGATCAGTTATTAAGGTTGGCTAGCCTTGTAATACCAATAAGGAGGGAAGAAAGGAAGATGATCTGAGAAGTGATGTTTTGTATTATAATATAGAAACAGAATAGCTTTCGCTGATAATGTAATAACTCTATATTATTGTTTCTTCCAGTAATTATTATGTGAATGGATGTGTGGTTATCTTTTCCTTCTTTGGACGAAACCCTGATCCAGTGAGGGATTATGGGGTCATCACAACTAGTACCATTGCCAATAACATATGCAAATAATGGGAATCAAACACACGCACACATACACTTAGCACACACTTACACGTTTAAATTAGTATGTTAGATCATTTGTGTAATTTTTAAATCAACTTGATTTTCAAAAAATTAAGAGATGCTTTTTTAAGAAGAGTGTCAAAATGCAGTTACTATGTATAGTGAGGATGTGAGTGCCTAACATTTTTACCCATTCAATCTAGCACTAAGTGTAGAGTGTCTAGAGTTAAGGTTTCTAAACCAAATTTTCACAGTCCTTTCTATAAACTATATAGCATCAAAAATAAGAAAATCCACAGATTTTAGCTAAATAAAATAAATAATAGTAATTCGAATAAAGGTGACCTAACATAATATTTTGTAAATATAGATGTTAGGTGGCAACTCTAATAACTATAAATGGTTAATAAATTTTACATAGTCTCATTCCATTGGGAAGTTGGATTTTCAAAATAGGTTAGGGATTAGAAATTGAGATTTTAAAATTAAAACAAACACCTTTCAAAACTTGAATTGCAAAAATCCTTTTGATAGGTTTGAAAATTCTGAGCACGAAAAGTGATGATGTCTTAGTTTTTTTCTAGAAAGAAAGCTAAGGAGATTCATAAAAAGGGGTAACTTCAACTGAAGAAACTTGAATCGAGGAGGAAACAACAAAAAACCTGGTAATAAAGATGTGTGCTACAATTGCAAAATTCTAGGACAATATGTTGCTAATTGTCTCAAGTCCAACAGTGAAACCAACACAAAGGGATTCGAGAAGATGAATGAAAATGATAAATACAGAAAGAAATACTACTCCAAGAAGCCTCTGAAGTAAAAAGGATTCCTTGTCGAAAAATCAGACTATGAAGTTGAGTCGGCCAATCTTTGCTTGATGACCAAGGAAGTTAATCATGCTGAAAACAGTCTCAATCAACAGAGAAGTTTTGTTGATGAGGTATTTGATTTTGAGTCTACTGATATAAGTGAAGTTGAGCTTACGACAACCTTTAAGAATGTCTTTGCTTAGTAGCATAATTGCATGAGATTGTTTACAGTTTTGTCTAAAGATTACACTCAAGTACAAGAGGAGAAGAGAAAGGTAGTGCTCGAGCTAGACAACCTTAAAGCATAACACTTGAATTTTTGCACTCTTGTTAGCATTAACACTTGATAAATCCGCAAGCACACGACTATAGCTCAGTAGTAAAGTTTATCGTTCCCATGAAAATTGTATTGATTACTAAATTACCACAATTGAGTTATCTAAACCAATCAAGTATTTTAGGTAATGCAAATTGTAAATTTAAGAAGTAATTGTATAATAACAAGACATCAAAATTGGATTGAATTCAAGTTCAAAAGATTCTAGGACGTTGGTTCACCACCATGAATCCAAATAATTTCATAGCAACTAACTCTTATTAATGAAAGTTACTTTTGAAGGTGATTTATCTTTATGCATTTATTGCCTTATGTCGAAGTACAATAATATGTAGTTAATTAAGTTCCTACTCTCGTGGCAATTCACTGACTTAAAACCTTTAAGATTCTTGACAATCATTGATTCCTCAAGAGAATTAAGTCTACTCTCGTGAATTAAAACTCAAGTTGAAATCTAGTTTTTCCGTTATTAAACTTCTCCTCTTGATCCTTCACTTAGTATCTGATTTATACAAATAATTGATTAGGTTATTTACATATAAACAAACCCCTCTAGAATTGAATCAAAAGTAAACATTCATCACATAAGAATTTAATTAACTTGTCCATCATTCGAATTCCATGTGGATCCCCTAATCCTAGAATAAAGAATTACTCACGTAATTAAAGAACAGGACATGAATTCAATTAAAAGCATAGACAATGAATTATGAAAATTAAAAGAGAGAGAAAGAACAAACTCATCAATTACCACAATGAATTGCTTAATAAAGAAATTGATCTTCAATAAACGATCGAATAATCCAACTCTTGTCCTTGAATTACAAAACCTAAGAAGAAGACTGGAAAGAAAAGAAGTTGAAAAGTCGTCTAAAGTCTGCCGGTTAAGTTCTATTAATGCTGTTGAAGGACTCTTAAAAGATCTCCTAAGAGATATCCGAGAATCTATTACCAATTGGGAACTGGTACGATCCCGTATTTGGACGCGGGTGCCCTGATTGGCAGTTACATATCGTAATCGGCAGTTACAAACATTATGTTAAAAATTGACTTGTGTGCTACTGACGTAACTATTAATTACGAAACTGTAATCGAGCATTACAGTGTTACTTGCTTGATTCTTCTCTAAAACTGGTCTCTTCAAGTCTTGGTCATGTTTGCTCATTCTATATCCACTCCAAATGCCTTTAAACTTGAAACACATCAAAAACACTACAAAGACCAAACATAAAATCCGAGCAAGAAGATATATCAAATTAATCACAAACAGAGCAAGATTTATGATAATAACGCACCATTTCAAGATAAATTACGTAGCAAAACATCAATAATTACACACTTGTCAGCGTTGTAGCAAGCTCTTAGTGACTCTCAACAGGGAGAGTCCAACTTAACCACACAAGTTGAAGATCTGACTAAAACAATCAAAACATGGACCAACTCATCTAGACACATGAACATTATGCTAGAGATGCAACAATTGTCTTGTTATCATAGTGGACTTGGTCTAGAGGGACAACTGATGCAAAATGCTGAATCCTATTATGGAACTTCATGTTGACAATTTACTACTGCACCTTGTAAGATCTCTAGGACCCAGTAAAGTGTAAATCTGTGAATTCTTGCTCTAAATGGCAGGATAATAAGTTAATCCATATGAAACATAATGGGTCTCGTCAAGGCTTAGGATATTACAAGAAGTAAGTGCTCAAGTCTACTTCTCTCAATAGAAAGCACCACTCTGCTGAAACGAAGTATCTTAAATAGAGTCTGGAAACTTATAAATCTAGTTGACACAAACACATAACTTTGCCTCGACTCACGAGAAGAGACATGTCACTCACATTTCACAGTATAAAACATTTGACATGTTACAATTGTCATAAGGTAGGACATGTAGCATCTTTTTGACTCGAGGATCAGTACTATCCATTTTCTAAGGTTGCAGAACCTAAGGTAAGACATGTCTGGATCCCTAAGAGTACTAACCTTGCCAACCCAGATCCGACCGGTCCAACCTAGATTCAGACCCAATTTCAGCGAAGTCCATGATCCTAATCCGACCCAGGCCAGTTTATTTTATTTTTGGCCCAATACAAATCTAAAAACAAAATAAAAAAAAAATAAAATACCTATACAATTTAAATTGTTAAATAAATGACTTTTGAATCATTATTTTGACATGTAAATAAACTTTTTACATGATTGAAATTTTTATAATTTAGAGATAAATTAATTTATGATTTTAGAGTCTCTTAATTACCACAATTAAGTGACAAGTGAGTAATTCATAAATGATTATTATTTAATTAAAGCAATTAAATAATAATTTAAAAAATAAACTCTAAAATTATATTAAATGATTAAATAAATCATTTAAGCTAAGATTAATTAAGGAGTAATTCTTGATTAATTAAACGAATGAATCAAGAACAATCATTATTTAATTAAAATAATTAAATAATAATTAATGAATAAATTCTAAATGATTATTAAATGATCAATAAATCATTTAATTCAAAAGTAATTACGAAATAAATTACTTAATTGATGAATAGTTATTATTTAATTAAAGAAATTAAATAATAATTTAAGAATAAATGTTTAATAAATGATGAAAGATCCATAATTCTTTTATGATTAAAATTTAATTAAGAAATGATTATTGTTTAATTAAAATAATTAAACAATAATTAAGGAATAAATTAGGATGAATAATAAATGATTAATAAAATCATTTAAGCTAAAATTAATGTTAGGTTTTAGAACATTTGATGATGATTGTCTTTAGATTACTTAGAGTACAAATGTATAGAAAGTGTTAATTAGTAACACTGAAGTTTTGTAGCCAGCAGTTATCTCTTTGTTTGTAATTCATTCATTCTTTGTAAAGAGATATAATTATTTCTTATTTGTAAATAACTGCTGGAATGGAGTATCAAATCTTCAGTAAGTCAAAATGTGTATTTGATCCATTGGAGTTTACAAAAAGGCTTGTCGGAGACTAAGAAAACTTGTCAGAGACTAAGGATTTTTTATTTATCAGAGACTAGTTTTGCCTGTCAGAGACTAAAGCTTACGTCATCGGAGACTAAGGTTAAAAGCATCAGAGACTAAGCTGACGTCATCGGAGACTAAGCCTTAAAGCATCGGAGACTACACAATTTGACGTCATCAGGGACTAAAAGCACCAGAGACTAATTGATGACGTCATCAGAGACTAAAGATGAAGCATCAGGGACTAATCGTGATTTATTTCCTGAAAGATACAGAGTTCGAAGTAAAAAGGAATGTCTTCCACATAGTTCAAGATATTATTGAAGACGTAGCTGGTAAGGAAACTAACCAAAAATCTCTTCCTAATCAAAAAGGAAAGATTGTATTTGATTTGAATAAGGAAGCTGAATCAATATTGATTCAGGATAGAAAAACTGAGAAATTAGTTTTTTTTTTTTTTTAAAGAAGCTGTAATTAGGTTTACAGAGAATAGTAATTCGAAGCTGTATAGGTTTTTCATAGTTTGTATCTTTTCCTATACAGAATAGAAAAGAAGCTGATGATCACATTGTTGTGATTGTTATAATTTGTAATCAGTTGTGAAATCAATATAGCAATTGTTTATAAATTAATTTGAGTTCTTGTTCTTTATATTCCGCAAGAAAATTTAATTTCTTAAAGAACAAAATTCGAAAAGTATTCAAAGAACTTGTATTCAACCCCCCCTTCTACAAGTTCTCGGCATCTCACTGGGAAAACAATTAGTTAGTTAATATTAATTAGTTAATCTAAGGCCTCCAACAAGAGCCTACGAACAACGTATTATCAGTCCAAAAATATCTCGGACTCCGATTTGATTTCAACCGACTCCCAATTCAACGTATGACAACTCAATTAGTCAATCACAAACTTGAGAATTTCACTAACACTTCGCATGTGCATCCTCATGTGTATTTAAGGTGAGATTTCTCATGTTATTGTCTGTACATGTTTTATAGAATTATTTCCTACGCGAGTTGTTAAATCCAAGATTTACTAAGGACTCAAAGCAAGTATATCTTCAATCTGATGCTTATTGCAATTTAACGCATGATCAGTTGATTCGATATGCATAATGATATGTTATGATATGATATGCATGTACATATCCATTTGATATTCATGGCAAGTATATACTCACTCTACTTTTTTTCAATTAATACGTATGATCATTCTCTCGATATTCGTAATGTATCTAACATATTATTATGTCAATATTCATGCTTCAATTTATTCAAACTTAAGTAACGTATGATCCCTTGATCCGATGTACATGAAAAATGTTGTACTAGAATCAAGTACTCTTTGGACGATTGTTAGTTATTCAAATTCGCTAACACGCCAAAGTAAATCCTATACGGATATAAAAAACTTATTCTTCACCACATACTTGGAAAGTATGTCCGTGTGGGTAACTAAAGGCTACTAGGATGCATCTGCTTGACATCTCGAGCCTAGGATTTATAGGGGACAGAAACAGAGGCATCAGTAACCGAACCCTCGCAGATAAAAGATTTCTACATCAACTACGTATGTCATTATGATGAAATCAGACGGTGGTCAGGCTGACCAGTTGATATGGAGTTCCTAAGGGCACGTGCGCCAAACGGACATGGATATAAGGCGCATGTGAATTATTCAAGATTCTTTTAAATAAAGGGTCAAATCCCTCGTTATCACTCGGGACCCTAAAATCTATTTTTCTCCAAGTTATTAAGAGGTGTTGACATTGTTTTCGTCCAACCTCGTAAACAGTTAAGGCTAATAAATTATTTATTGTTCAAATCTCACCCAATACTTGATTATATACTTGGGAGTGTAAATTGCTCACGTTGCTATCATTATATGTTTTACAGGATATGGTGAGAAGACCAAGCCCTCTGATAAAGGCAAAACGAAATTGGCATGATGAACGCTTTTTGATCGCACTCTTATGGATGACATTCAGGGGAAGAGAGAAGCATGAGGCAATTACTGAAACGTTTAGATTGTAAGGCCTGTGTGGGCCCCACATAAATTTCCGCTAGTAGACATTTATTTTGGGTTAATGTAATAGAGATTCATAATTATTTCTCTTATTTAATGACATGCATGCTTGGATAATATAGATTTTCTTTTGTCAATTATTGACGACGTCTGAAGTCTGGTATGGAATTTTTGGGGCCGCCACAATACACATTATGACTTGGAGTTTTTGTCTCCTTAGAATTTAAAGTAGTTAATAATTAAAAAACAAGCATCTATTATTGTTGCCTTATGTGTTTATATTTCATAAAAAATTATATATTGGATAAATGATGCTTGTATAAAATTTTAGTATAATTTAAGTTATTGTGGGCAACTTGCCTTGAGACTACTGCCTAAGCCTTGTGGAAACCTTTGTGCCTTGGTTCTATATTTTAAATTAATATCAATATATTTAAATTTTTTTAATATCAAATTTTTGTTAATTAACTTAATTTTGATCGTACGATACAAAAATATTTTAACACACATAACAAATATTACTAATTTCATGATTTCTCCAACTAACTTTGTAAATTTAAATTTAATCTCATATATTTTTAATATTTAGTATACATATATATCTTTATATACTTTACTATCAATATAACGCTAACATATTCATTAATAATTTTATCACATAAAACTTATAATATCAATAAAAGAAGAACTTATAATTTTGATAATAAAATTTAAAAGAGAAAAAGATATTAAAATATATTAATTACTTAAAAATTGCAATGAATATGATGTCTAACACTATATTTTAGATTATTCATTAATATTTCTTTAAGTTGTGTTAAAATTTTTAATTAAATTGAAATGGATTCAACATAATTTATAATTCTAATTCTAATTAAAATATTACACTTACCCAAATATATTCTAAGAATTATGTTAATTATAAATTTGAAAACATATGTCAGACATCCAAATAAAACAATATTAAATACTAGAAACCTCTTAGAAAATAAAAGTGAAATATATCTGGTAAATCTTAACAATTATTAACTAAAACGAAATATAATATACACATATTACAACATCCATCAGACAGTTATTAACAAATGAACTTAATCAAGCAAATCACAATTTAATCAATTATAATTGAATATGTTAATTAAAATAATTATAACAAAATAATGATGATAAATGTTAATAACCCCAAACAGATAATAACTGCACAAAAATAGCTCAACTAATAAAACAAATAATACTTTGAGTCAAACGATATAATTTTAATTGAAACATTGATTTTATTTGTATAATTTATAATGTTTTCATATATATACTTCAAAATAATTAATTATGATGATATATATTTTAAGATTACTTAATATACACTTAAGAATTATTATACTTATTTCGTGAAATTAATTTTAAATAGGTATGATAATTATGTTAATTACACTATCAAATATTGCATTTAATTTTTTGTCCATAATTCCATTAGTCATGCATATAAATTTATTTATTATATTATATTCATATATTTTATTTTAAAATTCTCTAATTATGGATTTCATAACTCCTGATAGAAGTAGGAATTGAGGAAAAGTATAAGTGAATTAGAAGTATTTGGTAGAAGTAGAAGTAGATTAGGAAAATATAATAATAGAATAAAAGAAATTTGAAGAGTATAATATTGAAAAGAAAAAGTACGGAACCATGACATAGAAAAAAATATGTTTGTGTTTTTAAATATATAATAGATTTCAGTCAATTCTTATATATATAAATATATTTTTCAAAAATCAAATTAAAATTTTAGTCTATTTTTATATATATAGATATAGAATTTAAAATTAAAACCTTTAGAGGTAAATTAAAATTGTTAGTGTTGTGCACAGGCTTTGCCGGCTAGTGTACTAGGCGATAATCCCATGTATGCATTTAAGAAATTGGATCATCCTTCCAATTTGGGATAATCCTATGTATGTATTTTTAATTTGGAAAGATCTCTACCAATTGGGATAATCCTATGTATGTATTTTAAATTTGGGATGATCTCTTTTACATTTATTCAATTGGGATAATCCTATGTATGTATTTTAAATTTGGGATAATCTCTACAAATTGGGACAATCCTATGTGTGTATTTCTAGTGTACTAGGCGATAATCCCATGTATGCATTTAAAAAATTGGATAATCCTACCAATTTGGGATAATCCTATGTATGTATTTTTAATTTGGAAAGATCTCTACCAATTGGGATAATCCTACGTATGTATTTTAAATTTGGGATGATCTCTTTTACATTTATTCAATTGGGATAATCCTATGTATTTTAAATTTGGGATAATCTCCATTTTTTCTTGTTCCTTAAGACCATTGAACCAAACTTGCTTGTTAACAATTTGTTCAATCCTATAAATAAAAGAGAGAAATTAGTAAACAATTAACTAATAAATATTTTATTATTATTATTTCTTTTTGGGTGTCTCGTAGTCATAGCCAACTGTTAAATAAGGTAGATCTCAATCTTACAAATTTGGAATAATGCAAATAATTGCCCCACTTTTGTAAAAATATCCATGTTATTAAAATACCAAATCTTAGCCATATCTCAATTAATATGTTTCTTTACATAGCCTAAATTTACCAATATAAATTAAAACGTGATAGTCAATAGTAGTAATATAATCATTCACATACAAGATACGCCAAAAACAAGAAGAAGGAAAGAACAGAATGATGAAGGTTATGAAATTGCTCGTTGCTTTTATATTTATAGTTTCTGTTGCATCAGCTTCTGTTAGCACAGGTAATAATCATCTAGCTTCGAATACAATTGGTAAATTTTACTCTATTGTTTCCACTCGCTAGAATTTAATAATTAATCTATAAATATATAATTTGAGTTATTTATCACATTGTCATTAATTCTTCTCCTTTTAAAATATTTGTGTTTTGTATCTCGGAAAATCAACTTTAATGCTTTATTTTTAACTTGTAGGTGCAAGCAAAATTGGTACAAAAATTTGCGAAAGGCATGGGATAATTTGCCTTAATAAGCCAGGAGAATTCGGTGACGCAGATTGCGACAAAAGGTGCAAAGATGTCAAGTACGTGTCAGGAAAATGTGAGGATGGCGTATGTTGTTGCTATTACCAATGAGTAGGAGAATTTGTGTGTGTGATGCCTACAACATGGGGAAGTAAAATTATAAAATTTTGTACCAAATTTTTTTTTATAAGATTTTTTAAATTGCAAAATGACTACAATACATTGTTATTATTATCGATATCTATTCGTATTAAGTATGTTTTGCATTGAATGACTTTAGTGATTTGGTTCAAAATGTGTATGGTACCTTTTCCTAATCAAATGACTTGTTCAAATAAAATTCATCGTAAAACTTAATCTCCTGTTAGGCAGAAACTTGGCTACTGCAATTTTCTTACAAGTTAACGTCTTCCGTCAAATTAGATGTTCGGAGTTAACTAATCAAGGAAATTTGGAGTGGACAAAGCTATTTTATAGAGATCTTTTTCATGGTACCATGAGAGTTTTTTCATTTGACTTTTATTATATGTACCGCCAAGCGTCACTTGCGTAGCGCGTGGGTGTCTTTGATATTCTTTTAACATTTTTAAAAAATAAAAATATTTCTAGATGTATGGAATCAAAGAATGTTTTGGCAAAAATATTGAAAGACATGAAGAGTATAAAATTCGAATTTATTAACACTCCGTTTGACTGTGCTGGAGACTCTAGCAGTCAACACTCAATGGGGATGAAAAAAGATGGACCGAAAATATGTCCAGCAAGTATTAAACATTTGGTATCAAATTAGGGAACAAAATATAAATCTAGCAATCATAAGAAGAGAAATACCCCTTATTCGTGTCTACAACATTTATCATCAGCATTTTCCGGAGCCCTTTAACTCAAATTTTTTGATTCTCATGTTTAAATAAATACTTAAACATACAGCTCTGTTCAAGTATAAGCGTAAGTCCAAGGTAACAACTCAATAAAGCTCATCTTAAATATAAATATCAATTATGAAGCCACTAAAAGAAAAGATAAAAAAAAAAAAAAATTAGTAATACAGAAATACGCAATCCACAACCACAACCACAACCTCAATTTCAAATTCTATTCTACAATATGCTACAATAAAAATTTGTTCCATCTTAGTACTTGTACAAAAGTTTAATGTATCTATATCACAATCAAACCAAATTACCCATAAATCATATACTTAGCAAGATACCAAAGTAATTAAAGACAAAAAAATATATTAACATCTGCTATCCCCTACGATATAACTTGAACCACTTCAATAGCAATTCAAATCACAAGATTTAGGAGACTGAATGTAACACTATATACAACACATAAGCACAAAATTCAAATAAAATCTCCAAGAATTGTAAGAAGCCCATCCTTAAAAAAATAAAAATAAAACAATTTCATGAGCATATAAACAGACACGCTATAACATTGAAATATCATGTACCCTGAATTGAAAGATCATACATTAAGATTTCATAATTAATCAGCTATATATACAACCATATATATATATAAGTCACCTTGTACACACACATATATATACACGCATACACACATATAAGTTAGTAGTAGTAGTATGTGTGTGTACAAGGTGACTTATATATATATATATATATATATATATAAAGGTAGTGCATGAACACACACATATATACATTCTTAATTCACTTACTAATTTTTGTATAGTTTTTAAATCCACATCTATTTCATGTGATATCACACACATGTATCTATATACATTCATATAAAATTTAGATTAAATAATACTTTGATGTCAAGCACACTATTACACATACTGTGAAAGCCCAGACTCTTATAAATATTAATATGATGCTAAAATATTAATTAAATAAATTTCTGTTATGGTTATGTATTTGTATTTATGTACAAAGATTCTTCTATGTATTTTTTTTTCTAGCATGTTCTCTGGAAAGGTCAAAGTTTCAGTGTACAATATAATTATTACTATTATTATAGCCGGTAGTAGTTTACATAGTGATAGAATTAGTGTTGTTTTTGTTGTTGTTACTGTTATTGTTACAAAACTAGTTTCCAGCTTCGCTTAGACGGATGAGTAAAGGAAATTGAGTTGCTGATACATTAGTACTAAAAATTACTTTTATAGGATACTTTTGTGAAGTACAACCTCCACGACATACATACATGTAAGTGGGTTGATTAAGTATTTGTTTATTATTTTTAATAAATTGGTGGTTTAGCTAATCCCATATTTTATGTTAATTAGAGATATGGTACACCCACGCACTTGATATATGTGTACATAGGCTCCTCTTATATAAAGAAGACTAATGTACTACCGCTCTTCTTTTTCCTACACTCTCTCAAACTCTAAATAATATACACACAATAAGTGTTGTAGAGCGGAAGCTTTGTAAGGTAATTTTAAAGGCTAAATTAGTTATTTAAATTTACTGAGAAATATGAAAGATAAGTGTATATTTGTTTAGTCGTTAGAACCATGTTAAATACTTTGGTTAATTAAAACGTATTTTCTTTTTCATTCTCCTCACTATAATCTTACCATAGTGATGAATTACACAATCAACCTTTGTTTCTCTCAAAATACTTAAGAGCTTCTCTATGTATTCAATATGAATATATCATACCCTGTTATTCCATATTTTGTACAGCTTCTATCAACTAGAATGATTGATATACAATCTTACAATTGAGAAAGAAATTCAATCCCTAAACTAATTCTAATTGCTGCTTAAACATGATCTTTCTTTCCTTCCGAAACTCTTTCATGTTGGAAAGCTTCTGCTTTATATTTGATTAGCTTCCTTCTAAGATTTAGAATACAAGTTTTATCAATCCTAACGCGACTCTATTTTGAATCTTGAATGACTCCTTGATTGAAACTTCAAATCTTTTTCAGATTGGGATTTGTTGCGTTCTAGTTAAACATGATCTTCAATATCCTTTGATAAATCTTTTTTTGCTGATAACTCTTATCAGCTGATGAATTTATCTGCTGATAAATTTATCTACTGATGAATAACTTTATCCGCCGATAGTTATTTATCTTATGACAACCACTTTATCTTCTGATGACAAATTATCCACCGATTACTGATGAGCTTATGTGCTGATGAACAAATCATCTACCGATGACCAATTACCCATTAATGACCAATTATCCACTAATGACTAATTATCCACTGATGACCAATTTTTCACTAATGAACACTTCTCCACTAAACATTTAATCTTTATGTGCTGACCAATAAGTATCCGCTGATAAACATTTTTATCTTCTGATGGTCATTATCTGCTGATTAACAAATTATCTACCGATGACCATTGACCCTCTGATACAGATTATCCTCCGATGAATAAAATATCCACCAAGGAACAGATTTATCCACTGACTAACTACTTGGATTATTTATCCCCTGAAGCACAATTATACTGGCAGAGGATAAATATTCACTGAATCTAACTATTATCCGCTAACGAACAAATAACTTATCAAATGATAATGCATAGAGAAAATCCGGTTTCAAAAAAAAAAAAAAAAAAACTTATCTGCTAACGTTTGTACTATACATCAGCAACTACTGTACAATAACAAATCTAACAATTCTAAGTATATGTATCATCATCAGATGTTATATTCCTAACAATGCATTCAATAATGACAGTTATGAACTATAAGTTTCATTTAACTCAAATGAGTAATTCTGTAGTAATTATTGATGTTTATAGTTATTGCACACTAGTTGATAAACAATTAACATCTTGTTGTTCTAAGTTGAACAACATGAATTTAGACATTCCTCAATATAGGAATGCATAACGACTGAAATGAGACACTAAGAATAAATTGTATGATACACAATCTGATAGACATTACATAAAGAGTCATATTGCATTAGATATTGCTATGATTTTAACTTTTGATCATTTATGGATCAAAAACAGATCTCACAAGAACATTTGAGTCAAATATAAACTACCACCCTAATCAAGGCAAGTAATATATCTATTATTCTTTCAACGTATAACATAATTGTTCGTTATACGTGATTTCTCAAGTATATATGCAATCTGATACTTATTGCAATTAAACGCATAATCAATTGATTCGATATGTGTAACTACATGTTATGATATGATATGCAAGTACTTATAATTGATTACTCGTATCCAATTGCAAGGATGATATTTTTTTTAGGCAAGTACTTATACTTTCTTCTTTCGTATACATAATTATTTCGTGTACGTACTGATAGAGAATAAAATTATTTTGCATAATTAACTGATTCGATTTGCGTAAATACATGTTATGATATGATATTCAAGTACTTATACTTGATTACTCGTATCCAATTGCAAGGATGATATTTTTTTCAGGCAAGTACTTATACTTTTCTTCTTTCGTGTACATACTTGTTTCATATACGTACTGACAGAGAACAAAAACTATTTATTCAACTTGAGCTTAGTCTTTATTGCTAAATGCTTGATTACTTGTATCCAATTGCAAGTATGATATTTATTTCATGCAAGTAGTTATACTTTTCTTCTTACGTATATATAATTGTGTCGTACATGTATTGATAGAGGATAAAATTTGTTTATTCAACTTGAGCGAAGAACTTATTGCTAAATACTTGACTACTTGTATCTAGTTGCAAGCATACTATTTGATTCAATTCAATTCTTCTAAATGATAGACGTTTGTATTCTTGTGATATAATCTATATTTCTACCCAATGACCCTCACTGAGGTGTCAGCCTATGACTCTAGGTATGCTTATTACATGTCTGTTGTCATGGAGGAGTATCCAGACGTAGAGGAGAAGCGCATAATGATGCCCCTGGCTCGTCGCGTCTTGACTTGGCGCCACATCCAAACAGCTGAGCTTGGTGTTCCTTTGGAGCAAATCCTGGAAGATATTAAGCTTCCTGACATGACTATCCAACATCTTTTAAAGCGCCTTTAGGAGGTTTAAGGAGGTGGAGCCGTGTCCCAAAATGTCGTTGCTATGGAAGAAGTTCATGGTAGTGATGACGAGGAAGAAGAAGTCCTTAATGATGATGAGGCCTAGATGTTTTTATCTCTTTTTAAGTATTTTATTTCTTAGTAGATATAATCTTGAACTTCATTATCAATACAAGTACTTGTTTTTTCTTCACTTGTCTCAGCGCTTACTTTCATGGCAATAGAATCAATATAGGGGAAATCATTCCTTTTATTAATAATAAATAAACAAATCGGGCTTCAAGCCTTACAACTGGTAATAAACATCAACCTTAAAACTAAAAACATAAGTGAAAATTGTGAGAACCCAAAAATTATAAATGTATTTTATGATAAGAAGAAATTCATCTTGTGTTAAGTGTCTTTTTGGTGTTATTTGTATTTTGCATGGAGGTTAATCTCTTTAGATATGAATGATGAATTCATATCTTTAATGAAAATTTTATGTTTGTGTGATATCCGTGATTATGAGGTTAAGCTCCTTAAAAGGTATTAAAAAGGGGATTAACAAATCCCATATAAGATTATATTGATCAGCTTGGAAGAGGATGAGAGGATTACGTAGTTTATAACTACGTGTTTGATTAGGAACTGTTTAGGTGGCTAAGTCTTCATGCATGTAGGACAACGGCTGTTTACTGTTAAGAGGTCATGATGAACAGCCGTTTTACCGCCCAAATCAACCAATCATCTTATCTCAAAGCTTAGTCTTAGCTTACTGCTTTTGAACTCTATAAATACCTCATCCGAAATGAAATTCTAATTTCTTTACCAAAATTTCTCTCTTAGAATTTCTTTTTAAACCTACCATATCCATAAATTTCTAGTTCTTTCCCTCGAACAATTGTTTTCTTAAAACAAACAAGCTAAAAATCTTTTCCTTCAAGACCAAAAGGTAAAAATCTTACGTTTTTTTTTGTTCTTCTTTCTTTGCATAGCATCTGAGAGTATTAGCTATGTGTGCTAAGTCTTTAAGAAAGAAAAAGGATGTTTTGAAAGATTATACTCTTCATGTTATAAAAAGGAGTTTTACACACAGCATAAAGGACGATGATTATGCATCTTAGAATTGAGTTTGTTCATTTTTGGGCACCATTCTTGTTATGTTAGGTTTTCCATCGTAGCAAAAATAAGTTCAATATTAGTCTCTGATGAGATATTCTTAGTCTCTGATGAGATGTTCTTAGTCTTTGACGAGATATTCTTAGTGTCTGACGAGATATTCTTAGTCTCTGACGAGATGTTCTTAGTCTCCGATGAGTTAAGATGACGTCATTAGTCTCTGATGAGTTAATGTCTCCGATGAGTTAAGATGACGTCATTAGTCTCTGATGAGTTATTTAGTCTCTGATGACGTCAGCCTTAGTCTTCAATGAGTTAAGATGACGTCATTAGTCTCTGATGAGTTATTTAGTCTCTGATGACGTCAGCCTTAGTCTCCGATGAGTTAAGATGATGTCATTAGTCGCTGATGAGTTATTTAGTCTCTGATAACGTCAGCCTTAGTCCCCGATGAGTTAAGATAAAGTCATCAGTCCCTGATGAGTTATTTAGTCTCTGATGATGACGTCAGCCTTAGTCCCTGATGAGTTAAGATGACATCATCAGTCCCTGATGAGTTATTTAGTTTCGGATGACGTCACCCTTAGTCTTCAATAGGATAAATTAGTCCCTGATGACGTCAGACTTAAAACTTTCAAGGTTTAAGGACATCACATGTGCATTTTCCACCTTATCTTTATCAAGGTATTAATTTCTCATATTAAATTGTACAGAATAACCCATTCACGAGTAAACTGAAGTTGAGTTTATTTTGCTAAGGACTGAGGCAAGTATATCTATATTCAATCTGATGTTTATTCAAGTTAACGCATGATCATTTGATTCGATATGCGAGCAAGACTGCAATTTATATATTTCAATTGCTTTATTAATTGAGAATGATATGCTTTAAATTCCGCTAGCATGATATGACTGAAAGTACATGGATATAACTAAACTTTAATATATCAATTGTTCTTAAATTATTATATCTGTGTAAATACATGAAATAAGGTGTCTCGGAAAAGGGGCTAAGCCACATGGTTGGCTAGAGGAAAGGGAGGTACTGATTTGTTCTTTTACCTGACCTAGAGGAATGATATGTGACTACGTATGTTCACACAATGAGGGATCATACGGGCACAGTTAGGCCAGCTGTATACTATATGGTTAGCAGATCCAACGAGTTTAGCCCCCGATGAATATTCTACTTCAAGGAAGTTATACATTGTTTCAAGAAGGATTACATAATTGGTATCATCAGTAATCCTCAAGATTTTTTCAAGGATTTCCGAGGCATTAGTATTACTCCACTAAACCTCATAAAAAGAATTGAACTCCCATTATTATTTCAGTTTTATTCTTTGATCTATTTATATACTTGCTGAGCGTAAACCCCTCATTCTTGTTGAACTTAATATTTTGCAGGACGTGGTACAAGGGCTGAACCCTCTAATAAGGGGAAAACAAGGATGAATGGCTGCTAGGTCATGTTGACCCTGTGGCACCCTCGAAAATCCCCCAAAGCCAGGTCTTGGGCACTGTCAACAATTTGGATGGCAGCCCCCAAGATCCCCAGGCTGGGACCGGGCTACACCAGGAAACTGCAACACAGCAACACAACAGCAAGAAAACGACACAGCCAAGCATTAACAACACTCATATGAGAAATATATTCTCAAAACATCATTACAAAATCTTAAGGTCCACATCATCTTACAAAACCTCAAAGCTTGAAAATAAACAAGCTGCAATGGAAACAAAACTTTAGACGGCTCATAAGGCCTTACAACTTAAACATTGTTATGGCATTCTCTCCTTCCCTCTCTTAGGCGACTCAGCCTTCACGACATAACCTGAAAACATTCATAGCATTCCACATGAGCGGTTACGCTTAGCAAGTATATATTCATAGGCAAAAAGAATAGATAATACAAAAGCTTTAATATTCTTCGAAGTTGGGCGAAATGCCAACACCTCATGATAAACAATAAACATATATCATCTAGGGTGCCCGAGTGATATCAAGGGTTAACCCTCTTTCAATAATTCATGATTCGGCCTCTCTTCATCAGATAATTTATCACCTGACCAGACTGATCATTATCTGACTTCCTTTAATCAAATTTCATCCCAGCTGGTCAGCCTGGTCATTTGATTCATTATTTGACATACGTAGTCACTTGCAGAAAGCATATGGTCTGTGAAAACAATATTTGATTACCGAACCCTTGCCTCGGTCTATCATTCTCTATCATCATTGGCCAGAATACTAGGTGAAGGCATTCAATAGCCCTTCAACTTCCCATATGGAGTATATCTTCTTGAAAACATTTTTTCATTTTAAATTGGCATCCTCTACAATTAAAAATAGAGACTACCAACACATTGGCGTGCTCAACAATTAAAAGTAGATAGCCGATGATTTTTCTATATACCCATACGGAAGCTGCTCAGGTGTGCAAATAAGTTCACGATTGTAACACCCTTACACCATCATCATCATCTTTTGGTGTGCTAGTGACTTTAAACAGCTAGCAATCACCCAATAACATATAGCTCAATCAATAACATCTTTTCACGTACATCGGATCAATGATCGTACGTTACTTAATCATGAATAAAATCATCATCATGTGTAAGCTTTAACATCCTTCATTTACGCAAATCAAAATAGTGATTCTATGTAATCAGTAGAAAAGAAAGTGGAATGAGTATATACTTGCCTTGGTCCTTAGCTAGATTCACTATACTGATTGAAAAAGGGTTCTGTAAAACATCATTGTGGGTATAACATGAGAAATCCATACTTGAAAGATGACTATGCAAAATCAAAGAATGATCATCAGGGTACGAAGTTGCCCGTCAGGGGATATTTTACCCATCAGGGGATACCTTACCCATCAGGGGATACATTAACCATCAAGGGATACATGTCTGTCAGGGGATAATCCATCCATCAGAAGATAATCTTGTTCATCACCAAACTTATCGGGTGACAACTTGTTCAGCGCTAAACTCCCCAAGTCATCGCTGAACTCATCAGTGGATGATTTGTTTAGCGCCAAACACCTCGGTGGATAAATGTTCAGCACCAAACTCACTTATTCAGCACTGAACTCGTCGGGGACTAAAAAGTTTAGTCACCAGAGACTAACAACATTACCTCATCAGAGACTAACCTTAGTCTATCGGAGACTAACAAATATTTCATCAAAGACTGATGATGTCATCTTAACCCATCGGAGACTAAGGCTGACATTATCATCAGAAACTAGCATTAACTCATCAAAGACTAACATTAACTCATCGGAGACTAACATTAACTCATCGGAGACTAACATTAACTCATCGAAGACTAACATTAGAGCTTGTCTCTGCTTCGATGGAAGGCCTTACATGAACAAGGTCAACCTAGGATGCTTTATAAACATGAATATGCAACAGAATGTAACCTATTTTTTAACTTTTCCTTGAAACCCTAATATGCACGGCTACTACTCTCGGATACTATGTAAAAAAGAACAGCAGAGGAGATCTTAAAATTCTTACCTCTTCGTTTGACGAAAGACATCACAGCTGGTTTGGAAGTAATCACCCAGAAAATAGAACTTGAAATTATATGGAGATGGTTGGTTTAAGGAAGAACTTTGGAAGAGAAATTTTTAGAAAAGAGATTAAAATGTTCCTCCGAATGAGGTATTTATAGGAGGCTGAGATTAAGCTGTGAAATAAAATGATTGGTTAATCTGGACGGTAGAACGGCTGCTCATCATGATTCTTAGCAGCTAAGCATAAGTAATAAGTCTGTTGTCCTTCATGCACATACGTTTAATCCACTTGATGACACACAAGCAGCTTATTAATCAAATTAACGTACGTACACAATGATGTCATCATACTTAGGCTCTTAAGTCCTTCATGAGGTTTAACCAGTCTGGACGCAAAGCTTCTTCAAGCAATTACGGAGGTCACCAAACATAAACATCATTTGTTTTCCCTTGCAACCAACAACCAAAAAAAAAATACCCCCTTTAATTGGTCTGAAAATATTTAGACATTCAAAAACATCATATATTAACTATTCACGTTAATATATAAAAAGAACAAAATGAATAAATAAATTATTTATAGATAAACAAATTTTCTGGGTCATTACATATTAGCTTTTGAGCTAAAATATTGGAAGCATGCTTGACTAATTCCTATTATTTTTTTGTAGGAAAATCTGGTGTAATACATTATGGATTTGGAATAGTTTCTGGCTTTCTAAGTGTTAGGTTTTATTAACATTTGATGATGATTGTCTTTAGAATACTTAGAAATACAAATGTACAGAAAAGTGTTGGTTTGTAACACTTTAGTTTTGTAGCTAGCAGTAGTATCTCTTGTTTGTAATTTAGTCATTATAATAAAGAGATAGGTTCATTACTTTTGTATGTACTGCTGGAATACTCGTTGAGTTTGTTCAACAAGTTGTTTAAGTTAATTAGTCCTTCGGAGATTGATTTTGGCTTGTCGGAGATTAAGGGAAAAGTCCATCAGAGATTAAAATTTTGTTCATCAGAGATTGGACTTTGCCCATCGGAGATTGAAGAATCCTTCATCGGAGATTAAAATGTTTTGTTCATCGGAGATTGAAGGATTGGTCATCGGAGATTAAAGCTTACGTCATCGGGGATTGTAATAAAGAGTCAGAGATTAATGCTGACGTCATCAGAGATTAAAACAATACCTCGGAGATTAAATGCTGACATCACCAGAGACTAAAGCCAAAGCATCGGAGATTACTCGAAGTAAAGCATCGGATATTACACGAAGTAAAGCATCAGAGATTACACGTTGTAAAGCATCGGAGATTACTCGAAGTGATCAGGGACTAATTAAAGAAGCTATCGGAGATTAGTCGAGGACTTAATCGCTGATGGAGTTAGAGTTCAAATCAAAGAAGGAAAGTCTTCCATGAACACGTAGACTTTATTGAAGACGTAGCTGACAAGGAAACTTGTTAGAAATCTTTCAATTGGAAAGATTGTATTTGATTTGAATTAGGAAGCTAGGTTTTTGTAAACTTAGTTTTAGAAGCTGTAATTATAAATTACAGAATAGTAATTCGAAGCTGTGTATGTCTATATAGATAGAGAGAATTGAAAGTGTTATATTTTTCTATATACACAGAATAGAAGCTGACGATCAAAGCTTGTTTTTGATTGTTAGAAAACTTGTAATCAATTGTTAAATCAATAAAAACAATTGTTTATAAAGTTTTGATCTTGTTCTTTATATTCCGCAGAAAGTTAATTTCTTAAAGAACAGGAATTCGGAAAAAGTTGTAAGAACTTGTATTCAACCCCCCTTCTACAAGTTCTAGGCCATCTCACTGGGAAAACACTAAGTCAAGACAATGTTGAAGTTGGGGATCTTGTTATCAAAGAACAAGTATGTCTTGCTTTATCTTGTTTTAACTCAAATTGGTATTTGCCCTTTTCTTTTGTCTGATTTTCATTCACTACTACTCTTAAGTTTCCTTGAGACTACTAGAGAACGAAGTCTTACATTTGTTATTGGAAAATTTGATCGGATCTTTGGGCTTTGATTCCTGAAAATTTGAGTCGAAAATGTGGTTCCACCCTGGTAATGTATATATTTATCATTATTTTATTTAATTCTTCATCCTTGGAAAAGGGATTTGTTGTTCCTTTTTCATTGTCTTAGATATATTTAACTCCTACAAATGGTATAAGTACAATATGGTGGACCAAGGTCTTGTAGATAAAGAGGTATTTTCTTTTTGGCTTAATCGGAATCTAGATGCAGAAGAGAGAGATGATCTTTTTTTTGGTGATGTAGGAATCCAAATTATTTTTAAAATGAATTTTTTTTTTAAAAAAAATAACACCTATCATTTGCATCGGTTTTTTTAAACGTACGACGCAAATAATAACACATTTGCGTCGGTTCTTTTAAAAGTACGACGCAAATATATTAAATTATTTTTAAAATGAATTATTTATAACCAATCATTTGCGTCGGGTTTCATTAAGAACCAACACAAATGATGATATAATTTGCGTCAGGTTTTATAAAGATCCGACGCAAATGATTGTTTTTTGCGTCATCTCTTTAACCGACGCAAAATAGTTAAGTTTTTGCGTCTCCGCCATATGCGTCTCCTCTTAACCAACGCAAAATAGGTAAATTAACCGATGCATATGATCAGTTTTGTACTAGTGCTTCTTTGATCTGCCTCACTACTAATTACAAATCACTTGCACCATGAGCCTCTTAGCCCTTAGGGCTGTGGCCAAATTAAGGCCGATTAACATGGCTTCATACTCTGCCTCGTTATTGGTTGTTAGGAAGCTGAGGTGTAAAATTCTATCTCAAAACCTTCAAGGCTTATAAGAATCAAATCTACTCCACTCCCATTGGCATTTGAAGCCCCATCAACATACAACTTCCATAGCTCTTCGTTTTATTTTTCATTTATTTCCCATCAAGTCACTACAAAAAAAAATGGCCTTTAGTGACGAACAAAATTTTGGTCACCAAAAGTAACCTTTTGTGATTTAATTTTTTTTTGTCACCAAATTTTGGTGAACAAACAAATTTAGTGACCAAGACAAGAAAGTGGTCAATAAATTTCCTTTAGTGACCGAATTTGGTGACCACATCTTGGTATTGTCAATAAATTTTCCTTTAGTGACTAGAGATCCTGGTCACTAAACTTCTTGACCATAGAGATGTTGGTCACTAAATTTTTTGGTAAAAAAATGCATTTTCAATCTATATAATTTTATGATATAATAACGTATAGTAATTTTTTTTTTACTTTATAATAACATACAGTTTTATGATATATTATTTTTTTGTTGTGTCATATTAGTGATAACATTTTTATAAAAAAAAAGGTACTATTTTTTTTTACTATAACTCTCCATATTAAGCAATTTATTATCATTTTTGTTTTAGCTTTATATTTACACTTTATATTATCATTTCTTTTTTTTTTACTTTATATTTTTTTTACTATTTTTTTTTTACTTTATATTTTTTTTTTACTATTTTTTTCCATTGAAGCTTTAAAGATGTATGCACACTCCTCTTTTATGTTTACATTTATTATCATTTCTGTTTATACCATTGTGTAGATAATAATTTTCAGTATCATTTTCATATAGCACATGTTTATAGTATCTATGGTTTGAGAGTTATTGATTTTTAAAGTTTAATAAAAATAAATAAATAAAAATTCAAGAAATTTCAACGAATGAACATAGAACCCGAGAATTTCAGATTCAAATTCTGGCCAGATTACATGTTTTTTGTCCAAATTGATTTCACCAAATTGTTTCTGCACTTATAACGATTGTTTTGCCTCAAACAATTTGAAAAATTATAAAGTATTTTGTGATTTCTTGTTCGACCAAAAGCTTCAAAGACCCGAACGAAAGATTTCTATTTTTCTTGCGATTTAGTTGTTAAAACTTGAAATTGATTGCATGAATGAGTTTATGGAAGTCCCCGGATTCAAATCCATACTTGATTCGTCAAAAATGGTGAAGGATCGTGGTTTGGGAGATCGGTCGTTAATGGAGGGCTCGGCAACAGAGCGGCGAGCTTGCCGGCGGCAAGCTTCGAGTGGGTGTTCCAGTGGTTTTCAAGCGACGACGTGAGGGAAACGGGGTAATCGCCTATGGTGATTGTCACGGTGATGCGTCTACCTCGTTTCATTTTGTGTGTGTGTGTGTGCGTGAATCGGGATTCAAAGGTTGCGGCCGGCCGAAAATGGCGTCGGCGGCCGGTGACGTGTTGCAGAAACCCTACGGACCAAGAAGACGGGTCGGTCTGACCCGGATTTGACCAACTCTTGACTCAATACGTTTTAGTAACCAACTTTCCTTGGAACTCAAGGTAGTAACCAACTCTTGACTCAATACGTTTTAGTGACCAACTTTCCTTGGAGCTCAAGTTAGTAACCACTTTCAAAATCGTGGTCACCAAAGCCTTTAGTGACTGAGTTTTAATAAAGAGCAGGTGACGAGCCATTTTCTGGTCACCAAAGGTCTTTAGTGACCAAATTTGGTCACCAAAAGTCCTTTTAGTGACGAAAATTAGATCGTCACTGAAAGCCATTTTTTTTGTAGTAACTAACACTGATGTGGTAGTCTTCTGTCCCCGAACTTCATCTGTGGATTGAGTAAATTGAGTACATTTCATGATGAAGTCAGCTAAAGCTTGTGTTTTGATCGTTGATCTAAGCTTGTAGGAGATATCGAATTCTCCCAATTCATCACTCCAGTTGACTATTCTTCCACTAGTCTGCATGCTTTGCATCACCTTTCTTAACGGTTGATCCGTTAAGACAACTATAGGGTGAGATTAAAAATAAGGTCACATCTTTCTTGTTGTCATGATGAGAGCAAGAGCCAACTTCTCTATCTTACTTTACCTTAGCTCCGCACCATGAAGCACCTTACGGGCTTTTGTAGTCTATGTTCCTCTTTAACTAGAACCACACTACTTGCTACCTTTGAAGGTGAGAGATAGAGATATAGGGTGTCTTGTTCTTCTGGTTTACCAAGCAGGGATGGTGAGCTCAAATAGTGCTTCAGCTCCTCAAAGATACTTTTAAAATATTAAAAATGCTTTTAAAATTAAGAAAACTCAGTTTTATACATCTATATATATATATATATATATATAGATATATATATATATATATATATATATATATATATATATATATATATACTATGTTATTTTATTATAAAAACACTCATTTAAACTATTTTAATGATCAAAATTGACCAAAAAAGTCAAAATCCAAAAACTATGTCAAAAATATTTACAAAAATACTCTGTACCCATATTATAATTCTTACAAAATATATAAAGTGTTATTTTGAATATTTTTGTAGAAATAATATATAGAAAGAGAAAAATAATTAGAATAAATAGAATAAAATTTTTTAAAATAGAATATAAGTCAAATATAAATTTAATGATGTGAAATACACATCATATATTAATTTGAGTGTTAATTTCAGGGTTTAAGCTATTAATTAGCTTGAACCCACTTTGATTAACACTAAATGAAGAGAGAGAGAATACGAAAAATATTAAACAAACACAAATATACCTTAAAATAAGCTTCTATTTCCTGATAATTGATGGATGTACAACTTTAATCTTCAAATTTTCAATAAAATTACAATGTATGTATAAATAAATATATATATATATATATATATATATATATATATATATATATATATAATTCTATCTATAATTTGTTAGTCTAATTTTTCTCTCTCTAAACTCCATCCCTTTTTTCCTACAAATGGCCATGATTTGTTCATTTAACCTCCATTCTTGTAAGTGTGGTATCCATGCTATTGATCGAAGTTTGTTGTTGTTGAATAATTCTTCTCATTTGTTATTTATGTAATAAGTACAAAATACAATAATCATGCTATGAATTTTCAAATTACAAAATTATCAAAAGACAATAAAAATATGGCATGCATTAAAATATGTTTTAACTTATTAAATTTATTTAAATACTAAAATGTAAAATTTGAGCGTCTACACAAGGTTTGGTCCAAATTTCTAATACTTTGTCGTGAAACCCATCTAAATCCAACATGAAGTTGAAGAAATAAAAAGATTTTTTCCCCAGAGAAAACATGAGGCAATGGAAGGATAACTAGATTAATATGAGAAACCTCTTGTAGGAAGCGTACACAAAAGTACAATAGAAACTAATATTACTATTAGAAAGGGAAACCATACAATTCAATGCAAGTGACAGAAGATTTTACTAATAAATGCCATCATTCTCATGGAAATACGTTTTAATTTTTGAGTCAAACGATAATATATTAAATTTTAAAATTAGTATAATTTATAAAAAAAATTTAATGCATATATATATTGTAATCAAAATAATTTGTCATAAATTATAAAATTATAATAATTATATGAACAAAGATCAATAATTACATTAAAATTAATTTAAAATTTAATATATTATTGTTTGATTTAATCAAAACGTATATTTTTAGTTAGAACAGAAGTCTTAAACGCTGATTTATGATAACATACTTTACAAATCTAATACCACTAAAGGGTTTCTAATAAAAACGTATTTATTTGAGAATTTAATTATGATAAGTGTAATATTCACAATTTAGGGAAAAGAGACTAGGGGAAGTGAATAGAATATATTTTATTCTCCGTCAATCTCTTGTACATTTCTAGAACTTAACTCGGTCTGGACTGGGAATAAGTAATTTGCTAAATTAATACTAGTAGATAAGAAATCTCACTGTCCATAAAAAAGGAAACAGCAATTTTACATTTTTAAAATCAATTTTTATATATTTGAATACTATATGTTAACTTCTCCAAATTTCTGTAACTTATAACGATTCATATATATTACCAACATCGAACTACCATATTTCAAAGTAAGGAAGTCGTTGGTGGGTCATGCACGTGGATATAATTTTAATACCAAATGGATTCACAGTAAATTGTGTAGATATTTTCAGTGAGAACCAAATTGCACGTTTCTATTATTTATTATTATCGCTAAAAAATAATGTTTTGTAGAACGTACTAAGGTGTAATAGTTTATTTTTCTTGTATATAGGCCCGGTCCTGGGCACGGGCGACCAGGGCGATCGCCCAGGATCCAATACGAGAGAGAGCTCAATTTGAAGTTTTACTCATTAAAAAAATATTTTAGTTTGTTTTGAAAATTGGATATAAAGATAAATATTAATTAAAATTTTTTTGTTAATAAAAAATAGTTATTTATATATTAAGGTTATATGATTCTCATTTTCATTTCGCTCCAGAATAACCGGGCCTGCTTGTATATATATAAAGTGTCACTTCGCATCTCATACTACCAAGTCTACAGCTGCAACACTTCCCACAAATGGAATCAAACTTACTAGAAGCCACATCATCTCCTCCTTCCTTTCCTTCAACAAGGTACATGCTATTGTCTCTAAATTAGGAAATTAGTGATGTTTGATCAAGCTCAATATCAAAATCTTATAAAAATTACAAAATCAAAATCATTATGCCACTATTTCTTGAAGCTCAATCTCTCCCATAGATCCCGTTTGTTTTAACTTAAAATTATGAGTTTGTAGATTGTAACAGTGTAAATTACATTGCTAAAATGTAATATATCACAATTTTAGGCTGAAACGTACGAGTACGTAGACTATTCGTGCAACTATTCTAAATTATGTAAAGACTTGATCCTTGTGATAATTTTGAAAGTACATTTGCTCGACCTTGAAATCAAATCTTCAAAGATAAAGTAAGACAATATTAAAATTTAATGTATTTGTCGATAAAAAAAATGTAGAAGTTAATTTGTATTATCGATACAAGTATGAAAAATTAATATCTAGTTAATTTAACAATTATTTTGACATTTTAATTTCAGATGGTGGTCGAAGGAGATGGTGGCTATAGTGACCGGAGCAAACAAAGGCATCGGGTTCGCCATGGTGAAACGTCTAGCGGAACTGGGGCTGACGGTGATTTTAACGGCTAGAAATAACGCAAGAGGGCTAGAGGCTGTTGAGGCGCTCAGAAACTTGGGGTTGCATGTGTTCTTCGTTTGCCTTGATGTTTCTGACCCGGATTCAATCCGAGAATTCGCCTCATGGTTTGGAGAAAATTTTGGAAAGCTGGATTTACTTGTGAATTGTTAGCATTCTCTCTCTTAATTTCATTAAAAATTTTGAGTAGAAAATTTAATTTCATTATAGAATATGACAGAATAATGTAAATGAACATATAATATAATATAAGTATTGTTGTAAAAATCTCCGATTAGACTGATTAATTCATTCGTCTAGACGTTAGGTGATCTTCTGTTTTCTAATGCTTCATTCTATCTACTCTGATTAATACTTCAAATTCCGATCTAGACATTAGGCATTAGTTGACTAATAAGCTGGTTGAGTGAGCGATTCTTATAACATTATACAAGCCAAGATTCTACTATTTAAAGTATGACATTTTCACGTTTGTGAGAGAAGGAAAAAGACAAGGAATTCGAAAATTTCTAACATTATGAAATTTTAATAGACTAAAATGGTATGTTTTTATATGCATGTGATATAAGACTATAAGAGGTTAGTGTCATCTTTTTACAACGTTAAACGGTGTAAAAAATGGAGTAAAATTTTATGTTGTAAATACTAGTAGGAGGTTACTTTTAACATCGTATAAATGGAGCGTAGTTTACAGGTTAATTACTTGGATGGCTCGTTATTACTAATATAGAAGTCAAGAAATCTAATCGTAACAGTTATATACACAACGAAACAGAGTGCAGCCCCTTTCTCAAGATTCTTTATAATACATTTTGCAATAGATAAGAATTTCAAAAAAAAAAAAAAAAATGAAGAAGAAAAAATTGGGCTACTTAAAGTCGGACTTGATGTGATTCTTTTATATTTAAGAATAATAAGGTATAAATTAACGTTAATTTATATACTCTTTCCATTCATGTTTTAATGTCTTTTCGGAAAAATAATATCTTTTTTACATATTATTTGAAAATTCCAATGAAGTATTGATGATTTTATTTTCTAAATTATCTTTTCATTTAATAGTAATCTGTTTCTCTTTCATTGTTTTCAATAAAATTTAGAAGGGAAGTATTGAATTTTAATTATATTTTTAATCAACTAGATATAAAATTAATAAATTTCTTAATATGTGTAGTTTTGTTTAAAAAAAGATATCTAAAACCGAACAGGATGAGTATTGTTTACTGGGAGAATTCTTGGTCAGTATTATGTTATCAAAATAATTCTCGTACAGTATAATTATTTTTTAACATTTTCCATTAAATTTTTGTTATCATGTTATTATGTATAATGTTAATATCTATTTAAATAAATTACAATGTGAATAATAACATGTAGATATCAGATAATAACATAGTAATATAAACTATATAGAAAGAGTTAAAATTAGGTCAAATTGAACGAAAATTACTTATGAAAAAATACATCGGATTGCACATCAAATAAGTTTATATCCGTTGAGCCTTTTTAAAGCAAATAAGTCAATCTAATTTTACAAGTCCATCTGACCACATTTTTAAAATAGTACTCATAAGAATTACTCGGTAATCGGAGAAAAAAATCACATAATTATATGAAAATTTCCCAAATCACATAATCACTTTCGAAGTACCAAGTCAAAACATAATTGTCAAATTCTATGGAAATCTGACTATATAGTAAATAATAAATGAAAATAAAATTATAAAGTATAAGTCAAAAAAATTATAGCGTAATTATATGGAAAAAATTATAAGATGAGTCAACTGATTGTTCATATAATTCAGAAGTTGCGGTCTCTATTGTTCAGTCGCTCTAGTCAAGTCTGCTTCACTTTGCAAGTGACCAATTCAAATCATTTACTTACTTTGTAGTAGGTGTTCATAATACATGCAAAGTCTTTGTTTCTCCATCTATAGTCTTTAGTGAGGTTTTTAGTTAGTATGTACGCATATAAGAATGGAAATTTAGAGTATTAATATATATCGTGTGTGTTTATATATATATATATGGAGAAAAGGAATATAAGGCATGTTTTAAACAAATTTGACTAAGGTCACTAATTAAAATGACGTAGTTTAGGATTCAATAGCCCTTCATAGAGTTTTATTTCTTATTTTAAAAAAATATTATAATTAAAAGAAAATATGATACAAAATTAAAACTACGTTGTTTTATTAATTAGTCTTAGGCAAACTTACCTAAGGCATACATTAGATTCCCCTTCCCCTATATATATATATATATATAGGGGGTCAATTCATAGCTAACGTTAGCTATGGAGTCTTTCGAAACTAACACATTTATAGCCATCCGTGAGATAATCCAATACTTGAGATCGAACTCAAAAAAAAAAAAAATTTCCTTCCGCCACTACCACTGACGAAAGGGAAGGAAACAAATTTTTTTTTTCCTTCCCTTCTGCCAGTGGTAGTGGCGGAAGGGAAAAAAATTTTAAAAAAAAAAAATTTCCCTTCCGCCACTACTACTGGCCGAAGGGAAGCAAAAAAAAGTTAAAATTTTTTTTTCTTCACTTCCGCCACTACCACTGACGGAAGGGGATATATTTTTTTTGTCTCTTCGTATCCTTATTTCCCTTCCGCTGCATCTATTATTTCCCTTCCACCTCTTTTCTTCTTCTCCTTGTCTACTGCTGCTATCTTCCTCTTTTCTTCTTTTCTTCCACTTCCGCTGCAAAAAAAATAAATCTCACAAAAAAATTTCTCTTCCGCCAGTGGTAGTGGCGGAAGGGGTGATAGGGTGTCAACCCACCAAAAATAATAGTTCCTATCCTCTTACACTTACACAGTATAATGGTGAATAGGGTCGATTGCACATTGATTATTGCGGTTAATTATTTGCTTGAGAAAATGGGTTTTGAAATTTATTATGAAAGATATTAAAACTAACAATCAAAACGAAATTTGTAAATAATAAAAATTGCAGAATAATAAAAGGTGAGAAATCTAATGGAGACAAGTCTAGCCAAGGTACTTTTCAATCTAGCAAAATATTTCGATCATCGATACGAAAGATAAATTTTATTAATTCAAATAGATAAGTTTATAGTTAAGGGCAAACACTCTACTTAACCAATCTTTTCTTATTTTATCGGTAACCCCCGGACACCCTGATAGGATTTCATCTAATGGCAGCTTTATGAATGAAAAAGACCCCTATCCTAGTTAATAAAATCGGACACCCGTAGATTATTTAAACTAGATTATTTGATTCCACCAATCTTACCCGAATCCTTTATCCGTTAAGATCAATTTGCTACTTTGTTAGAACAGTGTCAAACGGCCTTCATATTCTAATCAGCAAGATACCATTCAATAAATCACACAACTGTACACATTGCATAATAAATTAAATGATAACACAAACGGTTTATAGCGCAGAAATCAAATAAATACTTGAACTTGAATAAAACTAATTAAAACAAAAGTCTCACGATTTAATCTTGGTTAGAAATCAAAGTACCTTGACTAGAAGGATTTAGTTGTTCATCATAGTTGAAAACATTATACTAAATAAAATAATAACTGAATATAAAATTCTGCAGAATTCTAAGAAGAGCAGGAGGCGGCTGCAGTCTGTCAAAAAGAGAGATAATACAAAGCTGCTGCAAAACTATTCTATTTATGTAAACTATCTTTGTTGCCCTATAAATAATTCTAATTCTAATTGGTTTCCTAGAAGACCCTTTTCCAACTTGGTAACTTCTTTCTCCAAGTTTTTCTTTTCTTGTTCACGTGTTCTGGAATCTGAAGTGTGGGTCCAACTCGTCTGTTTTGAATAAACTGCTGCTTTAGTTTCTGCAGTCCCCGTCCAGGATATGACATGCCCATATCGCATTGGTCATCATTCATCCTTCAATTCCCTTCCTTGATTTTCCTTGCCCTTTTCAGTCCATAATTCTTTGTTTTCATCATCTCCACATTTTTCACTTATTCTCACAAAAATAACTTGAAAACATCTCATCAATAAATAAAACACACACAAAATGAATGCAAAATGCAATGTAAATCTATACATAAATTGCACACTATCAAGGTGTATTTTTTTTAAAAAAAAATTTACCCCTTCCGTCACTATTACTAACGGAAGGGAAGAAAAAAAATTTTAACTTTTTTTTTCTTTCCCTTCCGACAGTGATAATGGCAAAAAGGAAAAAAAAAATTGTCCCAAAAAAAAAATTAAAGAAAAAGGAAAAAAATTCTCCCTTTCCTACCTTGACAGCTATTTCGTCAATCTAATTCCCACAATTCCCAATTCCCTTTCCTACCTTGACAGCTATTTCTTCAATCTAATTCCCACAATTCCCAATTCCCTTTCCTACCTTGACAGCTATTTCTTCAATCTAATTCCCACAATTCCCAATTCCCTCTCTCTCTCCCCTATCATTTTCCACAACCCCATCTTCTCTCTCTCTCTCGCATCTCCCTCTCTCTTTCTCTGATTCTATTGATGGTGATTTGAGTTTCAGATTATGAAGTTTCATGTAAATTTATCTGGGTAATGTCTGAATTATCATGCCATTGATTTGTTCTTAGAGAAGAGAGAGTGATTGTGCAAAAAAGGGGTCATGGAGATTGATAGGATTAGGCAGTTGATGTTTCTCTGCTCTTGTGGGTGGAAATCACACTGCTGCCAGGTTTTGCTCTCGCTAAATCACTTCAATTTCAACCGCTGGATTTTTCTTTTTCCTCTCTCTTTATAAAATATTTGTTGATTTCAAATTTTGACAAAATTTTCGCATCTGGGTATATTAGTTATTTCCCAAATCTGACCATTGATGGCTCGACCAAGTTGTGTTCTGTTCAATATGTTGTTGAAATCTTTGAAATTCTACGATTCGATTATGAAATGGCTCGTGGCAAGCCAACCAAGAACAAAATGGACATGAAAGAAAGGAATGATGAAGATATGATTGTAAATTATGATTCCCTTGTGATTATCAAGGTGCCCGATTCGCTTGTTTTGCGTATTCTGTCAAGGTAGAAAAAAAAAAAGTTTCTTCTCTTTCGCCACTGTTAGCGGCGGAAGGGAAGAAATTTTTTTTCCCCAACCACTATCATTGGCGGAGACACAGCGGTGGAAAGGGAGAATTTTTATTTTTTTTTTCTTCCCTTCCGGCAGTGATAGTGGCGGAAGGGATTTTTTTTTTATTTTTATTAAATTTGATCTCAAGCGTTAGATCAACTTACGGACGGCTGTAGATGTGTCAGTTACGAAAGACTCCACAGCTAACGTTAACTATGGATTGACTCCTATATATATATATAGGAGTCCTTATGTGACGACCCGGAAAATTTGTTTATCTATAAATAATTTATTCACTCATTTTATTTTATTTTAATGAATATGGTTATTATATGACGCTTTTGGTTGTATGAATATTTTTGGACCCATTAAAGGGGGTTATAGTTGTTTGATTATTGGTTGCAAGGATAAGCAATGATGTTTATGTTTGGTGATATCCGTAATTGTTTGAAGAAGCAATGCGTTCAGACTGGTTAAATCTTATGAAGGACTTAAGAGCCTAAGTTTGATGACGTCATTGTGTACGTATGTCAATTTGATTAATAAACTGCTTATGTGTCATCAAGTGGATTAAATGTTTGTGCATGTAGGACAGCAGACTTATTGTGATGCATAGCTGCTAAAAATCATGATGAGCAGCCGTTTTTACCGTCCAGTTTAACCAATCATTTTATTTCAAATCTTAATCTCAGCCTACTATAAATACCTCATTCGGAGGAACATTTCAATCTCTTTTCTAAAGATTTCTTTATTCAAAGTTCTTCTTTAAACCTACCATCTTCGTTTAATCTCAAGTTCTCTCTTTTGGACAATCACTTTCAAACAAGCTCTGATCTCTTTCGTCAACCCAGGAGGTAAGAATCTTAAGTTCTCTTTTGCCTTTCTTTTTGCTTGGTATCCGAGAAGTTTAGCTGTAGGAGCAAGTCTTTAAGAAAAGATTATATTATTCTGTGTCTAGAAGTGTTGCTCATAACTTAAAGCATGTTGAGAGTTGATTTATGGAGTTGTAGTTGAGATCACCACCCTTGGAGAAATGAGGAAGACGACCCTGCATCTGAGACGAGGTCCAACTTAGTCTCTGATGAGATGTTGTTAGTCTCTGATGAGATGTTGTTAGTCTCTGATGAGACGTTCTTAGTCTCTGATGAGACGTTCTTAGTCTCTGATGAGATATAGTTGATGTTAGTCTTTGATGACGTCAGCATTAGTCTCCGACTGTGTTGATGTTAGTCTTTGATGACGTCAGCATTAGTCTCCGACTGTGTTGATGTTAGTCTCTGATGACGTCAGCATTAGTCTCCGACTGTGTTGATGTTAGTCTCTGATGACGTCAGCATTAGTCCCCGACTGTGTATATGTTAGTCTCTGATGATGACGTTAGCCTTAGTCTCCGATGAGTTAAGATGATGTCATCAGTCCCTGATGAGATAATTAGTCTCTGATGAAGGAATAACTAGTCTCCGATGACGTCACCCTTAGTCCCCGATGGGTTAAGATGACGTCATTATTCCCTGTTGAGATTATTAGTCTCTGATGACGTCATCCTTAGTCTCCGACAGGCTAAAGTTTAGTCCCCGATGACGTCATCCGTAGTCTCTAATGAAGGAATTGTTAGTCTCTGATGAAGGAATTGTTAGTCTCTGATGATGACGTCATCCATAGTCTCTGATGAGATATATGTTAGTCTCTGATGATGACGTCATCCATAGTCTCTGATGAGATATATGTTAGTCTCTGATGATGACGTCAGTCTTAGTCCCCGATGAGTAAAGATGACGTCATCAGTCTCTGATGAGTTTAATAGTCTCTGACGAGTGAAAATTTTCCCCGATGGGCAACCTCATGCCCTGATAACCATTTTCTATATGAATAGCCATCTATTAAGTTTGGATTTCTCATGATATACCCACAATGATGTTATGCAGAAACCTTTTTCCACGGATATAGTGAATTCTAGCTAAGGACCAAGGCAAGTATATATTCATTCCACTTCTTTCTTACAGATTACGTATAATCATTGATTCGATTTACGTAAATGAATGATGTTAATGCCTATGCATGATGATGATCTCTTTTATGATTAAGTAACGTACGATCATTGAATCCGATGTGCGTGAAAAAAAATGTTGATGTTTGAACTATGTGTTATTGGGTGTTTGCTAGTTGTTTAAAGTTTCTAGCACACCAAATGATGATAAAGATGATGTTTGGGTGTTGCAAGTCATGGACTTGTATGCACACCCAAGTAACTTCTGTATGGATATATATAGTTCCGCTTGTGATGATCACTGTCTTTTAATTGTTGAGCACGCCAATATGTGTTGTTGGCAGTCGCTGCTTTTAATTGATTAGCACGTCCAGGCTATTCAAAATTGAGAAAATGTTTATAAGAAGATATATCCATATGGAAAGTTAAGGGGCTGTTGAATACTTTCACCTGGTATTCTGGCCAATGATGATAAAGAATGATAGACCGAGGCAAGGCATTGGTAATGAGATTTCTTTCCGCAGACCATATGCTTTCTGCGAAGGACTACGTATGTCAAATGATGAATCAAACGACCAGGCTGACCAGCTGGGATGAAATTTGATTATGTATGGTAGTCAGATAATGATCAGTCTGGTCAGGTGATGCATTATCTGATGAATAAAGGGCGAATCATGATTTATTGAAAGAGGGTTAACCCTTGATATCACTCGGGCACCCTAGATGATATATGTTTATTGTTTTATCAAGAGGTTTTGGCATTGCTTCGTCCAACCTCAATGAATATTAAAGCTTTTATCTGATTCTTTTTGCTTATGATTATATACTTGTTGGGCGTAAACGCTCATGTGAAATGCTATGAATGTTTTTCAGGTTATGTCGTGAAGGCTGAGTCCCCTAAGAAAGGGAAGGAGAGAATTGCTTAAGTGTGATTAAGTTGTAAGGCCTTATGAGCCATCTAAAGTTTTGTTTCCGCTGCAGCTTGTTTATTCTCAAGCTTTGAGGTTTTGTAAGATGATGTGGACCTTAAGATTTTGTAATGATGTATTTTGGGAATATATTTCCCACAGGTATGTTGTTAAGGCTTGGCTGTGTTATTTGTTTTGCTGTTGTGTTGTAGTTTTCTGGTGTAGCCCGGGGTTCCAGCCTGGGGATCTCGGGGACTGTCACCCAAATCGCTGACAGTGTCCGGGGCCCGACTTGGGGGATTTTCGGGGGCGCCACAGTTGGTATCAGAGCAACAGCAGCCAAGCACTAGCTATGAGACCTGTACTCTACTGTAAAATAGAAATTGGGATTTAGTAAAGTAAGGAAATGACTGAAAGGATAAGGAGAATTGAATAGGAGATAGATGTCTAAGTTGAGTCTCGATCTTTTATGGGTTATTAGATAAGATATAAGGTTATAGGATAGATCAATTCATGCTGAATTTATTGTATTTTCTATTGCAGAAGTATTATGTACGCTAGATCTTTATTATAAATGTTAAGTTGACATTGATTTAAGCTATGTTTCCTTTATAGATGAATCCATCTACTCCCGGATATGTAGATAAGGGCAAGGCACCTATGATTAAAAGTTCAGAGTAGGAGTATATTCCTAGTAGTAATGTTGCTCGACCTTTCAAGCCTGGTAAACACCATCTGTTGGATGCCAACCGAGGGGGGGTAGGTGCATGTTGGCGAGTGACTCCTCGCAAAAGAGTGAATAAACCAACTCAGGTTTTTCATTTTAAAATACCTAGAGGTTCTAATAAACATGTTAAGGAGTCTGCAGAACCTGAGGGAACTAAGCAAAACCCAACCAACCCATTTGAGGGGTCAAGTTTCGCAGTTCACATGAAGAATCCTTCCTCACCCCATGATCAAACAGATTCTCCAACCTTGGATACTTCCCAAATAAGAGGTTCCCCTGCTGATAGGCACACATTACCTACGGTGTCAGCCACTCCACCCGCTGTTTCTACCCCAGTTACCCTATCAAATGTTGCACCTGCAGTACCACCACTAGAGAATTCAGTACCTTTGCCTTTTCCAAATGGATTCTGTTATTATCTTCAACGTAGAATCCGTATGACACAAACAGAGTTGGCAACACGTAATACCACTATGATCCGTCAGTCGATGGCTCATCAAAGAACTAGCAGACTGTTGGACCTTTGGAGAGTATCATTTCAGGATGTGTCCTTAGTTCTCATTGAGACCTTGACAGAAGTTGTGATCTCGGTTAGTCACTATTTTAGGCTGCGCCAACCCACTATAGCAGATCGAGACCAGTTGATGTATAACCTTATAGAGAAGGTCGAAGGAGCATGTCATTTTGCACGCAGAACAATGAGTGAACTTGATTCCCAACCCTTGTATTAGGCTTTAGTAGTAGTCAATGTTGTTATGTTTTTGTTTAATGTTGTAACGAGGAAGCTTTATTGTACAAATTTGCTATAATGTAACTTTTGTTACTTAATATATATATTTTGATGGTTTAATTTAGAATTCTTTCTTTCCTTTTTGTATATATGTTATTCTTTGAAGAGAAAGAAAGAACTTTTGATAGTAAGTTTATATTTTCCCTAATTTATAGGAAAATGGCCCTAAGAGGAAGACCTCGAACCCGCCAAGCTACCAATCAAGCTGACCAAGAGAACCCCAATCTGAACAACAATCTAGAAAATAATGATCAGGAGAATCCTATTGCCTTATTGGTAAACATGATTAAGGACGCCTCCCATAATAACAATAACCAAATGCTTCCACAAGTACAACCTAGAAGGGTGACATTTAAGGATTTTACCAATAGTTGTCCACCTACTTTTAATGGTGATGGAGGTCCCACTGCCGCTCAAATTTGGGTTAAAGAAATAGAGAAAGCTTTTCGTATAGCAGGGGTAACTGATGATCTTAAGACGGAATATGCTACATATCTATTGAAAGAGGAAGCTAGTTATTGGTGGGAGAATACTGAATGATTAGAAATGACTAGGAGATTAGCAGCTAGGAATGAACAAGCAGACCCTGAAGTTGAACAAATTATCACCTCGTCCCAGTTTAAAGAATATTTCTATAGCCAGTATTTTCCAACCAGTGCTGCAGATGAGCTGGAAAAACAATTCTTAGAATTAAGAAAAGGGAACATGACTGTGGAAGAATACGAGAAGAAGTTTAATGAACTTCAAAGATATGCTCCACATTTGGTAGATACGAAGAGAAGAAAATCTAGAAGGTTTGAGCATGGATTAAATCCATGGTTGCATGATAAGATTGCTATTTTATGTCTGAACAACTATGCTGAAGTGGTTCAAAGGTCGAAGGTAGCAGAGAAAAGTGGCAAATTATTGCGGGAATTCAATTGGGAGAAACGCAGGGAAGGACAGAAGAAAGGAAGTTATTTTAGTCACAATCTTAATCAAAGGAGGGGAGGACAAGGAAAACCACAAACTAGTTCGGTCGTGATGAAACAAGGGGAAGGAAGTAGGTATAATGATAATAATAGAAAATGAAATTTCAGTGCGGACTTAAACGAAAATAAAAGGAGGATTGTTATTTGTGGCAAATGTGGAAGGAACCATGAAACTTCCCAGTGTTTAATAGGAACCAATTTGTGTTTCAAATGCCAATGATCTGGGCATACTGCTAGTAATTGTCCAAATCAGGCACCAATGGTTTCCCAACCAAGGTATCCTCCGCAATTTTATCAACCACAAGGAATTAGTCGTGCAACTGGAATTACAAGGAGATGTTTTAGTTGTGGTCAGGAAGGTCGTATCTCCACTTCTTGTCCTTAGAAAAAGAGTCAGGGTAAACCCCCATTAGTAGGACCTAGCATGACAGTCAATCGACCTCAAGCTAGAACTTACAATATGACTGCGCAGGACGTACTGTTGTCTGATAATGTGGTTTCAGGTATGGTTTTGGTTAATTCAATTGAAGTTCATGCTTTATTTGATTCTGGTGCAACTAGATCTTTCATATCTGAAAGTCTTCTTAAGAATAGAAATTTTATTTCTGAATGTTTAGAAACACCTTTAGAAGTTATAGTAGCTAATCAAGAGGTGTACGTTGTCAAGCGTATACTACCTGATTGTAGTATAAGAATTGGAAAGCATAACTTCCCTGCAAATCTAATACCTTTTCCATTGGGAGAGTTTGATCTAATACTAGGCATGGATTGGCTACATAAATACCAAGCTAGTATAGATTGCAGGAAAAAGAAGGTTTTCCTAAGAATACCCTCAAATAGCAAAGTGACATTTTATGGGAGTAAGTCTACTAAACCCTCTCATCTTCTTACAGTATTACAAGCTAATAAAATGTTACGCAAGGGATGCGAAGCATTTTTAGTTCATGTTTATGACAAGAGGATAGAAGGATTAAAGATTCCAGATATCCCGGTAGTAAAGGAATTTGAAGATGTATTTCCTGAAGAATTACCAGGTATACCCCCAGATAGACAAGTTGAATTTGGAATTGAGCTAGTGCCAGGAACTACTCCAATTTCCAAAGCCCCTTATAGGATGGCCCCTTCAGAATTAAAAGAGCTTATGACACAGCTACAAGAGTTGCTAGACCAAGGATTTATCAGACCAAGTGTTTCACCTTGGGGAGCACCTGTTTTATTTGTAAAGAAGAAAGATGGATTACTGAGGTTATGTATTGATTACCGGGAATTGAATAAGGTGACGGTGAAGAACCGGTATCCTTTACCTAGGATTGATGATCTGTTTGACCAACTCAAGGGAGCAAAGTACTTCTCGAAAATTAACTTGAGATCAGGATATCATCAATTAAAGATTAAGACTGAAGATGTCCCTAAGTCAGCTTTCAGAACCCGTTATGGTCATTATGAATTTGTAGTAATGCCTTTTGGACTCACCAATGCCCCAGCTGTTTTCATGGATTTGATGAACCGAGTTTTCAAACCATATTTGGATAAGTTCATCATTGTGTTCATAGATGACATTCTCATATATTCTAAGATGAGAAAAGAACATGATGAACATTTAAGAATAACACTGGAGACATTGAGACGAGAAAAACTATATGCCAAATTTTCAAAGTGTGAATTTTGGTTAAGAGAGGTAAAATTTTTAGGACATGTGATCAATGAATCTGGAATTTTGGTTGATCCTATTAAAGTTGAAGCCATTATAAATTGGCCACAACCAAAGACACCTACTGAAGTGCGAAGTTTTCTAGGGTTAGCGGGATACTATCGTCGATTCGTTCAAGATTTTTCTAAGATAGCAGTTCCATTAACGAATCTGACAGGGAAAACAGAAAAGTATGTTTGGACCCCAACTTGTGAAAAGAGTTTTCAAGAATTAAAGAAAAGGTTAACCACCACCCCTGTACTAAGTTTACCTGATAATAGAGGAGATTTTGTGATCTATAGTGATACTTCAATGAATGGATTAGGAGCTGTACTAATGCAGCATGGAAAAGTTATTGCCTATGCATCTCGGCAACTCAAGGATTGCGAAAAACGATACCCAACACATGACTTAGAATTGGGCGCGATCGTTTTCGCATTAAAGATTTGGAGACATTATCTCTATGGAGAGAAATGTGAGATTTATACAGACCATAAGAGTTTAAAATACATATTCACCCAAAAGGAACTGAACTTGAGGCAAAGACGGTGGTTGGAGCTCATTAAAGACTATGATTGCGCGATCAACTATCACCCGGGTAAAATAAATGTTGTGGCTGATGCGTTGAGTAGATGTGAAAGGCTAAATGTAATGACAATTCAGGAAGAGGTAAGAATGGATTTGGAAAGGTTACAAATAAATGTCATCACAACTCAGCAAAAGAAAGAGCTAGAGCAAGAGGTTGGTGTAAAACCAAACTTACTAACTATTATCAAGGAAACTCAAGAAGAGTATGTGGAAGATAGGGAAAAGTTGTTAAGGAAAGAAGATGGGAAATGTCGAATCCACGATGATGGATTGATGAGATTTGAGAATAGAATCTGGATTCCAACAAAATTGGAATTAAAGAGAAATTTACTACAGGAGGCCCATAACTCTAAATTTTTGATACATCCAGGAGGAACCAAGATGTATCAGGATTTGAAACAAAATTTTTGGTGGCCTAATATGAAGAAGGAAATAGCTGAATGGGTAAACACATGTTTTACCTGTCAACAAGTTAAAGTAAAAAATCAAAAGCCTAGTGGTTTGTTGCAATCTTTGGACATCCCAGAATGGAAGTGGGAGTATATCACAATGGATTTTGTGGTTGGATTGCCAGTAACTCAAAAAGGGTTAAACACAATCTGGGTAGTAGTGGACAGATTGACTAAATCTGCACATTTTCTACCTATTAAGGATACCTATAAGATGGACCAATTGGTCAGATTGTATGTGAAGGAAATCCTTAGCCGTCATGGAGTGCCAATTTCAATTGTATCTGATCGTGATCCTCGTTTTACGTCTAGGTTCTGGTGAAGTTTTCAAGAATATTTAAGAACAAGATTAGACTTGAGTACTGCTTTTCACCCGCAAACTGACGGGTAATCTGAAAGAACAATCCAAACCTTAGAAGATATCCTGAGAGCATGTTCTTTGGATTTTGGAGGACGATGGGATGAACATCTACCACTCGTCGAGTTTGCTTATAATAATAGTTATCATACAAGCATCGGAATGGCACCATTTGAAGCTTTGTATGGAAGAAAGTGTAGAACACCATTATATTGGAATGAAGTTGGAGAAAGAAAGTTAGAAGGACCTGAAATAGTCCAACAAACTGAGAATGCAATCTAGACAATCCGAACTAAAATAAGAGCAGCTCAAGATCGACAAAAGCATTATGCAAACCAACACCGAAAAGATCAAGCACTAGAACTAGGAGGTTATGCGTTGCTTAAGATCTCACCTTGGAAAGGTATTTTGCGCTTCGGACAAAAAGGGAAATTAAGTCCTCGCTTTATTGGACCTTTTGAGGTACTTCGTCGTATTGGTGAAATGGCTTATCAACAAGCATTACCTCCAGCTCTAGGTCATGTTCATGATGTTTTCCACGTCTCGATGTTACGACCTTATAAAGGAAATCATTCTGGCATTATTGACTATCAGCCCATTGAATTACAGCCAAATTTGCATTATGAAGAGATGCCCATACAAATTTTGGATCGTCCAGTAAAAGTTTTAAGAAATCAAGACATGGCATCTGTAAAAGTTTTATGGAGAAACCATACTGTTGAAGAAGCAACATGGGAACTAGAAGAAATGATGATGCAAAAGTACCTTCAACTATTTCACCAGTAAAGTTTCGAGGACGAAACTTATTGTAAGGAGGGGAGAATGTGACGACCCGGAAAATTTGTTTATCTATAAATAATTTATTCACTCATTTTATTTTATTTTAATGAATATGGTTATTATATAACGCTTTTGGTTGTATGAATATTTTTGGACCCATTAAAGGGGGTTATAGTTGTTTGATTGTTGGTTGCAAGGATAAGCAATGATGTTTATGTTTGGTGATATCCGTAATTGTTTGAAGAAGCATTGCGTTCAGACTGGTTAAATCTTATGAAGGACTTAAGAGCCTAAGTTTGATGACGTCATTGTGTACGTATGTCAATTTGATTAGTAAGTTGTTTATGTGTCATCAAGTGGATTAAACGTTTGTGCATGTAGGACATCAGGCTTATTGTGATGCTTAGCTGCTAAAAATCATGATGAGCAGCCATTTTTACCGTCCAATTTAACCAATCATTTTATTTCAAAGCTTAATCTCAGCCTACTATAAATACCTCATTCGGAGGAACATTTCAGTCTCTTTTCTAAAGATTTCTTTTTTCAAAGTCATTCTTTAAACCTACTATCTTCGTTTAATCTCAAGTTCTCTCTTTTGGACAATCACTTTCAAACAAGCTCTGATCTCTTTCGTCAACCCAGGAGGTAAGAATCTTAAGTTCTCTTTTGCCTTTCTTTTTGCTTGGTATCCGAGAAGTTTAGCTGTAGGAGCAAGTCTTTAAGAAAAGATTATATTATTCTGTGTCTAGAAGTGTTACTCATAACTTAAAGCATATTGAGAGTTGATTTATGGAGTTGTAGTTGAGATCACTACCCTTGGAAAAATGAGGAAGACGACCCTGCATCTGAGACGAGGTCCAACTTAGTCTCTGATGAGATGTTGTTAGTCTCTGGTGAGATGTTGTTAGTCTCTGATGAGATGTTCTTAGTCTCTGATGAGACGTTCTTAGTCTCTGATGAGATATAGTTGATGTTAGTCTTTGATGATGTCAGCATTAGTCTCCGACGGTGTTGATGTTAGTCTTTGATGACGTCAGCATTAGTCTCCGACTGTGTTGATGTTAGTCTCTGTTGACGTCAGCATTAGTCCCCGACTGTGTATATGTTAGTCTCTGATGATGACGTCAACCTTAGTCTCCGATGAGTTAAGATCATGTCATCAGTCCCTGACGAGATAATTAGTCTGTGATGAAGGAATAACTAGTCTCCGATGACGTCACCTTTAGTCCCCGATGGGTTAAGATGACGTCATTAATCCCTGTTGAGATTATTAGTCTCTTATGATGTCATCCTTAATCTCCGACAGGCTAAAGTTTAGTCCCTGATGACGTCATCCGTAGTCTCTGATGAAGGAATTGTTAGTCTCTGATGATGACGTCATCCATAGTCTCTGATGAGATATATGTTAGTCTCTGATGATGACGTCAGTCTTAGTCCCTGATGAGTAAAGATGACTTCATCAGTCTCTGATGAGTTTAATAGTCTCTGATGAGTGAAAATTTTCCCCGATGGGCAACCTCATGCCCTGATAACCATTTTCTATATGAATAGCCATCTATTAAGTTTGGATTTCTCATGATATACCCACAATGATGTTATGCAGAAACCTTTTTCCACAGATATAGTGAATTCTAGCTAAGGACCAAGGCAAGTATATATTCATTCCACTTTTTTCTTACAGATTACGTATAATCATTGATTCGATTTACGTAAATGAATGATGTTAATGCCTATGCATGATGATGATCTCTTTTATGATTAAGTAACGTACGATCATTGAATCCGATGTGCGTGAAAAAAAATGTTGATGTTTGAACTATGTGTTATTGGGTGTTTGCTAGTTGTTTAAAGTTCCTAGCACACCAAATGATGATGAAGATGATGTTTGGGTGTTGCAAGTCATGGACTTGTATGCACACCCAAGTAACTTCTGTATGGATATATATAGTTCCGCTTGTGATGATCACTGTCTTTTAATTGTTGAGCACGCCAATATGTGTTGTTGGCAGTCGCTGCTTTTAATTGATTAGCACGTCCAGGCTATTCAAAATTGAGAAAATATTTATAAGAAGATATATCCATATGGAAAGTTAAGGGGCTGTTGAATACTTTCGCCTGGTATTCTGGCCAATGATGATAAAGAATGATAGACCGAGGCAAGACATCGGTAATGAGATTTCTTTCCGTAGACCATATGCTTTCTGTGAAGGACTACGTATGTCAAATGATGAATCAAACGACTAGGCTGACCAGCTGGGATGAAATTTGATTATGTATGGTAGTCAGATAATGATCAGTCTGGTTAGGTGATGCATTATCTGATGAATAAATGGCGAATCATGATTTATTGAAAGAGGGTTAACCCTTGATATCACTCGGGCACCCTAGATGATATATGTTTATTGTTTCATCAAGAGGTTTTGGCATTGCTTCGTCCAACCTCAATGAATATTAAAGCTTTTATCTGATTCTTTTTGCTTATGATTATATACTTGCTGAGCGTAAACGCTCATTTGGAATGCTATGAATGTTTTTCAGGTTATGTCGTGAAGGCTGAGTCCCCTAAGAGAGGGAAGGAGAGAATTGCTTAAGTGTGATTAAGTTGTAAGGCCTTATGAGCCATCTAAAGTTTTGTTTCCGCTGCAGCTTGTTTATTCTCAAGCTTTGAGGTTTTGTAAGATGATGTGGACCTTAAGATTTTGTAATGATGTATTTTGGGAATATATTTCCCACAGGTATGTTGTTAAGGCTTGGCTGTGTTATTTGTTTGGCTGTTGTGTTGTAGTTTTCTGGTGCAGCCCGGGGTTCCAGCCTGGGGATCTCGGGGACTGCCACCCAAATCGCTGACAGTGTCTGGGGCCCGACTTGGGGGATTTTCGGGGGCGCCACACCTTAACCCTTAATGTTAAGAACAATAACTTTAAGACCAAGGCTGGAACCCAACCAATAGCTATTATCTATAGAATTCAGTATAAAGCCATGAATTCTGCCTTTAACACAGTAGCCATGAGTACTCTTCACAAAGGCGAAACTGTTCTCTTCCAAACTGACCTGCAAAAATCCCATTTATCTATCCCTAAACCCATTTCATGGAATCGGGTAAGTTTACCCCAAAATTGGCTTCTCAAATACGCCGCCCCTGCTAAAAAACCAGAGAATACGACTGTCTCTAGAATACAACAGTTTTTTAATGGCACAGTTTCAATCTCCTTCCAAAGGTCTAACAGCAATAGGTCCTTTAGTCAAAGGATTGATAGTCTCCCGACTGAGATCTTGGTAGACCACCAGCCTTCTTGGCATTCGGTCTCCACAGTTATCATACAACTTCAAGACTTAAACCTTGAATCTAGGATTCCTCAAGCCCATTACACTGTTCAATCGGCACCAACTGAAACTACCCAACAGGAGGTAGAAGCTGATGGTACCATATCGCCAACTTATTCTTCAATACAATCAGAATTAAATGTTTTACAAACTGATTTTCAAATTGATAAAGAAAAGCCGAGAGCCCAGTTTGACTCTCCTCATAATGTTTCCAAAAAAAATTGGTTTTTTCAAACTTTTCAAGGATCTGCTAGACAGAAGATCCAAGAACAATATTATGAGTTTTTAAATTTTGCAAAAGAACAAATTGAATTTTTTGAATGGTTTGAAGCTTATGCTGATTTCAAAAAAATTGATTATCCTTTTTCCAAAACCTTAAATGTCTCTAGACTCTAGCAGACAATTCAAGGTGAGAGTATCACTTCTGAATTTCCACCAGCAAGAGGGATTAAAGTGCATGTTGATCCCATAAATACAATAAATGTTACACCTTTCAAAAGAAAAGACGGAGATGTTCTTATTGCCAAAGACATACAAAATATTTATGAACAAAATAATTATACTAATAAGTATTTAGAAGTTATTGGAGAATATCTGGCGACTAAATCTCTTCAGCCCTCTACTTCGACACAAAATCCAAGTCTTTCAAAGCCTACTCAATCTTCCAATATTCCTTTATTTAAACCCTACGAAATTCCCCAGAAGTATAAAAGGGAACTTTCGAAGAAGAGCACCACTAGTCATCAGATTACGGAGCTCCAAAACAAAATAGCTGAGATACAGGCTACCATTCCAGTCACTATCCCAGAGTCGCCTTGTGCTCCTCCCCATCACTCCACTAGGAACTCCGTTGCAGTTCTTAAAGAAACGGATTCTGACATTGAATCACAAAGTAGCCATCAAGAGCGACGAGAAGTCTCTTCTGACTTTGGTATAGCTCCCCTAAGATTCAACAATCGGCAAAACTGGAAGACTTCCCAAAAGTTGTACTACCCAAGAGCTACTCACCCTGATGTGGCACTTGAAGAATAGCCAAATATCCTTCAGAATTGCTATAATGGCAACAACATCTATGAATGGAACATAGATGGGGATTCTGAATACAATATCCTAAAAAAGCTCCAACAAATGCCTGTGGTTGCCACAGCCTATAGGACAACCCACAATGCCTCTGACCAGCTTGCTGCTCATATTATCATTGCCGGTTTCACTGGCCAGCTTAAAGGATGGTGGGATGAGCACCTTCAAGAGAATGATAAACATGATATTCTTCATGCCGTAAAGCTAGATTCTGATAACCAACCAATCTTTCATGATGGTGAAAACATCTCTGATGTTGTAGCCACTTTTATCTACACCATTGCCAAAACCTTTGTCGGAAATCCAGGTATCTTCCGAGAAAAGTCCACAGAATTCCTCAATAACCTTAAGTGCAAAACCCTGACGGATTATCGATGGTACAAAGATACCTTCATGACTAGAATCTACTCTAGAGCCGATGGTAATCTCCAGTACTGGAAAGAAAAATTCCTTGATGGATTACCTAAATCCCTACGAGACCTGGTTCGCAAGGATCTCAAAGAGCAATATAATGATGTCATTCCTTGGCAAGACATCACTTATGGTCAATTATCCAGCCAAATCCAGCAGGTCGCCCTCAAAATTTGTCATCAAGATAAAATGATGAGGCACTTAGCCAAGGATAGAGCCCAAAGAAGCAGAGACTTGGGAAGTTTCTGTGAACAATTTGGATTACCCTCCTGCAACACCAAAACCCACAAAAGGCCCAAGAACAAGCTCATGCATAATGAGCCTCACAAGACCCCCTATAAACCTTTTAGAAAATTCCAAACCAGACCTAGATCTAACCCCAAACATAGTAACAATCAGGTTAGATTGCGTGATAACAAACAGACTAAGTCAGCCTTGCCCGCTTCCAACAATAACCTTTGTTTCAAATGCCATAAACCTAGGCACATAGCGAAATATTGTTGCTTTTCGAAAAGGCTTAGAACCCTTTCAGGGATAGATGATTCCCTCCTTGACCAAATCTAGAATCTGTTAATCGAAGACAGTGAGAATTCATTTGAAGCTGATGATGAATGCCTTAACCATTTCCGAGATGAAGGATTATACTCATCTTCTTCTGACCAATCCTCCGACAAAGAAGACCAAGGAACCATTAATGTCCTTACCAAAGAACAAGACCTCCTTCTTGAACTAATAGGACAACTCTCTGATCCCGGCCAGAAACAATCTTACCTTAACCAATTCAAAAAGACCTTAGAGAAACCTTCTTCTTTTGAGAAAACTTTTCACAAAGACCTAAGACTCAATGATACCTACAATTTTAAAGACATTGTTAATCGATTTCCTACTAAACCAAAAATTATCACCATCCAAGATCTCCAAACAGAGATTGCCATCCTCAAATAAGACATTAGGCAGATTAAAGCTCGTCAAGAAATTGATCAATTAGTTCTCCAGCAACTGGTCAATCAAAAGCTGGGGCCTTCATGTGCTGCCCCTCCTGAACCTTCCAACAACCTTCAAGACAATAGTTTTTTAAACTATATGTCAAAAATGTCTATCCAGAGATGGTACGTTAGATTTACCCTACAAATTAAAGATTTTATCCTTGAAATTCCAGCCTTTCTTGACACTGGAGCAGACCTTAACTACATACAGGAAGGCTTTATCCCCACAAAGTTTTTTGAAAAAACTACCGAAGGACTCCGTGCAGCTAACGGAAAGAAATTAGGGATCAACTACAAAATTTCAGATGTTGATGTCAAGATTCCTAACTCTGTCTTCTCCCTTAAAACCTCTTTCTTATTAGTTAAAGACATCACCAATCCTATTATCTTAGGAACCCCTTTTATCCAGCAGATCATCCCCTTCATGGTCACCAATCATGGTATCCAGATTGAGTATCTTGGTACTTCCATCGTCCTTCCCTTTGATAGACCTCCTATCCACAAAGATCTCCATCTGCTAAAGTCTAAGAAGGCACAAATTAACTATCTCAACGAAGAGATAGTTCATCAGCGCATCAAGAGCCAATTGCAAAACCCTTCTATGAAGAATAGAATCCAAACTTTTGAAAACAAGATTATCACTTAGCTCTGTGCCGACGTACCCAATGCTTTCTGGGATCGAAAAAATCATAGTGTCAGACTCCCTTACGAGCCTGGTTTTGATGAGAAAACCATCCCAACCAAAGCCAGACCCATCCAGATGAATCATGAACTCATCACCCATTGTCAAAAGGAGATTCAAGACCTCCTGAAAAAAAGGATTATATCGCACAGCAAATCTCCTTGGAGCTGTGCAGCCTTTTATGTCAACAAAAGCTCTAAAATTGAAAGAGGAGCACCTCATTTAGTCATCAATTACAAACCTCTTAACCAAGCCCTGAGATGGATTAGGTACCCCATCCCTAATAAAAAGGATCTCCTCCAGCGTTTATATGTTTTTCATATATTTTCAAAATTTGACTTAAAATCTAGATTTTGGCATATTCAAATTGATCCAAGAGATCGTTACAAAACTGCTTTCACGGTCCCCTTCGAGCAATATGAGTGGAATGTCATGCCGTTTGGCCTAAAAAATGCCCCTTCAGAATTTCAGAAAATTATGAATAACATTTTTAATGATTATTCAAAATTTATTATCATTTATATTGATGATGTTTTAGTCTTCTCTGATAGCCTAGAACAACATTTTAAACATTTGCATATTTTCTTTAGCATTATCAAAACTAATGGTTTGGTTCTTTCAAAAACTAAAATCTGTCTTTTTCAAACAAAAATCAGGTTTTTAGGTCATATTATACAGCTAGGAACTATTGTCCCTATCAATCGTTGCATTTTATTTGCTGATAAATTTCCTGATCAAATTATTGACAAAACGCAACTTCAAAGGTTTCTTGGTTGTGTCAATTATGTTTCTGAATTTATCCCTGGTTTAAGCAATCTTTTGAAACCTCTTCATGATCGGTTTAAACAGCCTCCTCCTCCCTGGACTTCTGTGCATACTCATGTAGTTCAGGAAGTTAAAAAGAAAGTCAAGCATTTACCATGTTTATCATTATCTGATCCATCTGCATACAAAATTGTTCAAACTGATGCATCTGATATAGGATATGGAGGCATCTTAAAACAAAAGAAAGAAGGTAAAGAGCATATCATTGCATTTACTTCAAAGTATTGGAATAGTTCCCAGCAGAACTATCCTACTATTAAAAAAGAAATTTTAGTCATTGTTTTGTGCATCACAAAATTTCAATCTGATTTATTAAATCAAAAATTTTTAGTTCGAATTGATTGTCAAGCAGCAAAATCTGTTTTGCAAAAGGATGTAAAAAACCTTGCCAATATGCCCCTAAAGAAGAAAGATAAGGTTCTTGCCTTAAAAGCCGCTTCAGCTGAGAAATCAACTCATCAATCTTCTCCAAAATCTCAAGATTCCGGTGAATCTTCGCAAAAGCCCAAGCCGGTTACATCTGCGGACTATGCTAATCAACCGGTCCAAACCAAAAACCATTTCTCTGCTCTTGTAGAGACAAAACCCTTATCTATTGATAAGGTCAAGAGATGGGCAAACATTGCTTCTGATGAGGATGAAGATTCTCAATCTCAATCATTTTACCCAGAAGAATTTCTTTCATGGTGCAAAAGCATGGGGATCCCTCCCCCTCAGGTAATTCCTCAAATCCCAAAAATGGAGGCTACTGAATCTCAGATTCATTACCCTATTTCCCAATCCCAATCCTTGGTGGGTAAAGGCCCAGGAAAATCCCAATCTCTGGTGGGTAAAACCCCAGGCACTCTCATTCCTTTTGTCCCTTCTACAAAACCGCTTCCCTCTTTTTCAGAAGCGCCACAATATTTCAAATCCCAATCTATCCAAACAATTATTCAAATGGAGTCAGATTTCTGGCATCCTGATCCAAACATTGCTGCCAAACAATTGCTTCTTGGTGATCACAAATTTATCCCTAGCCATCCCCACAAAGATCAAAGGTTTTTTGAATTTATCTTGGTAGATTCTAAGTCTATCCTTCACAAACAATATCAAGATAAAACTCAAACTTTTATCACCCATACTACCGTTCAGATTATGAAAGTCATTTCTCCCTCTGAATGGATAAAAAATCACCCAATCCTCAAAGGGACTCCGGCCTCTTACAAATTTAAACTTTTGTCTGATTCCATTCGTTTTTCTCAAACCTTTACCCCCTAGACTTACAATTACTGGGATTATCTTGAAGCTTGGAAACTTGTTTTTACAAAACAAAACCCTATAGAAAAACATTCATGGTTTTTCTATTTCAAAAGAAACCAGCCTTTTCATTTCCCAAACTGGTTCCTAAACCAATGGTGGCCTGTCTTTGGTCCATCTTTTGAAATCCTTCCTCCTCTTGTCAAAGACGGATATCAATATTTTTCTGGAAGGTTTCAGCCACCTCAATCTACCCCTATACTCGTGTCTCTGCAATTTTTCTCTAGATTTGCCCTGGCATGGATCCATTGTCAAAAGATCGAGTACCACAAGACTGACGGCCTACAAGGTCTCCCTTTCCTCGCCCTCCGAGGATACACAAAATGGTGGAAAGATTTCAACTCCAGTCATGCCACCACCCCAGCAATCCAATAGTGGTTCAAGACGAATCCACAATTTATCAAGACAACAGAGGTTGAGCAGACTCAGTTCCTTTCTCAAAAATATGTTTTATTCGCCAGCCTAGCTGCAGCTTCTACAGAAGATGACCTTCTCAAGATTATGCTCCAGCTCTCCAAAAAGCTCAGCTCCAAATCTACCGAAGCCAGTACTTCGGCCTCAAAAGAAGCAGAACCTCACTTCGACGTCAACCTAGATGACGATGAAGACTTTCTCTTGTCCAAAGACGATGAAGAATAAAAAAAAAATAATAATTGTTGACTTTCACTGTTGCATTCTACTGTAGCAAAATTGACTTTTTACTGTAACATTTTACTGTAGACTATCACTGTAGCAGTTTGACTTTCACTGTAGCACTTTTACTGTAAGTCACTGTAGCAGTCCAAAATTTGTCTATTTAAAGTGACCTCTTCCTTTCTAAAGAGGCATGTAATTTTTGAGAGATTTATCTCCCGAATCCTCTCTCCCTCTGAAGGTAGTCAACTTCCTTTAGTGTTTCAATCTTACAAACTTGTAATTTTCAGTTTTACTTTCAGTTTCAATCTTGTAATAAAGTTTTAATTTTATAATACAATCTGCATCTATGGTCGGTTCTACCGCCTAACTTTGCTTATATTGTTGTTTCATACTATTCTTGCATTCATCTGCATATGGTCGGTTCAACCGCCTAATTTTTATCTGCTTTCATATTAATTTCTGCATTCCTATGCGCCCTTACTCCCCAGTCTGTTAGTTTCATTATATATATATATATATATATTATTTATATATAAGAAACAACATTCCATTATTGACTATGTATTTATATATGTATTATATGTATTTATAAAATGTTCTATCATTTCCAAAATTAGAATTACATTTGATTTCATATCTAGTTTGGTTGTAGAATGTTATGTTTTAATTTAAAAAAAAATTATTAGGTTTTAATTGGTGACAAAGTTTTTGTATATTTCATTATAAACTATTTGAAAGGTATGTAGAAGTGTGTATTGTGAATACGAAGTTTCTAACTTTCACATATACCACATATATGCATATATAATAAATTTTAAGATTTTACAAATGTATTATAATCAAATTAATATATATTTTCTAATTTCTGAATAGAGTATCCTTTTTACTTTAAAATAGTCTCTAAAATCTGAGTAGTTACATTTGAATATTGTTTAAAGTTAATGTTTTAAAGCCCATTTACTACTCAAAATTGTTTCTACTTCTCATCCGGATGGAAATATTTACACTGTTTATTCCAAAATTAGAGATTTACTTTTATATCAATAGTTTTAAAGGTATTTTTTATAATAGCTATATTTAATATGGACCCGTAAATAGTGAAGAATATAATTAATTGAAGTAGTGAAATGATATTTATAAGGAAATTTATGACTTTTTATATTCTAAAACTACACATGTATCTTTAATTTTGAAATTATAAAAAAAATTATATCTCAAATTTTAGAACGAAGGAGATTCATCATGCTCTGTTAGGTAGGATAATTCGTCGTTTTCTACAAATTGACTTGAATATAGAAGCACAACGTTTTCTCCACTCGCAAAATGTTGTTTTAATAATCCTTCCGTGGGATCTTGTGTATTAGGAAACACATTATTTAGTACAGTATATACGTGTATACTTAATTATTTAATTAAAAAAATTTATCATTACAATGTTTTTATCTGAACATTAATTAAACTTTATAATAAGCTTCATGAAAAATTTTATTATTTAAAAAATTTAAATATGTAATATTTATATCAATGAAAAAGAATTTAAATACAACTATTTTTGAGAATGTAGTAAAAATAAATAGGTTGAATTTTTCGCAGGTGAACAATGCTGGTGTGTGTTTCAATCAAATCCACCAGAACTCAGTGGAGCATGCAGATGCAGTGATGAAAACCAATTTCTACGGACCGAAGCTGCTTATTGAAGCACTCTTCCCCATGTTTCGTATCTCACCAACCAAAGCTCGCATATATACTCGATGTTAGCTCTAGACTTGGCTTGTTGAATGTGAGTTTCTTCCTTCATAACATTATTATTATTATTATTATTTTAATTAATCACCTACAATTCAAGAAATTAAGAGTTAATCCCACAAATATTATGGTCAAACCAACTGAAGCCCACATGGTACGTATGGATTAGGTTCCCAATTTGGGAGTGACTAGTCGATCTGTTTAAATATATCCCTCATCCTCTACTTAAATCGTTTTCGATCGATAAGTGTCTTATTTTTTAGTTATTTCTATTAAATAAATAAAATCGGGACACATGACAATCCTAAAAACAATGAAGCATAAGATGAGATATATAATGGGATAGATTAGTTCATTCCTCCAAATTTTCTGTAATTTTGTATTGAGTATTTTATCTCTTTTCTCACATTATGCCGTGTCTCATCTCTTATCTCACATTACGTGATAGTGCTACATAATTTTGAAATTATAAATGAGATAAATTGTACTACATGTATAGCATGAGATATGAGATTGAACTATATATGATCTAAACTCTCTCTTTCAAATCCTTTGACTATTTCAAATAAAATAATATATGGATATATATTTATTTAAACTAAACTTAATTCAATTCATATAATTTTAATGTTTATAAAATGTGAAAAAAATAAATTAAACTCTTAATTTGTAGGTAACAAGGAAAATTCCAAAACTTCCTATAATATGCGTATTTGGTGCATGGGGTATTATAAAATTTAGGTTAGGTATGTGTAGTCTCACTTTATGTGTGTAAGGGGTGCTACATATGTGAACTGATTTTAAAGTTTTCAACTTCACATCAGTCAATAAACAGACGGGCAGCTTAAAGGGGCAATTTTTTTTTTATCTTCTTGTCATTGACTTATTTCTTCGAAAAGTAGTTTAATTAGAGAGGAGAGGAGAGAGAGAGAGAGAGAGAACCCATATTCTGAAATAAGAGTGTTTTATTATTGCATCAGTGTGCTTTCTTAATAAAGTGTTTACTGTATATATAAAGAAATCATTTGGTTATGATGAATGTCAATGAAATTTTTTCATAAAATGTGATTTTTTTTTTCATAAAATGTTTATTAAATGTGAAAAACATTGCACACACCATTTTCCATAGTTTAATACATGCATGGTACGTAGCCATGTTGTCTACTAACATGAAACCATGAAAATCCAGAAACTAAAAGATCCTTACACGAAAGAGATGCTCCTAAACCAAGAAAACTTATCGGAGCAACAAATAGAAAGCATGATCAAGATATTCCTCGACGACGTTAAGACCGGAAGGAGGAAAACCGGAGGGTGTCGAAGCTGGCACTAAATGCATACTCAAAAGTGTTGGCTAAACAACATGAAGCGCACGGCCTAAGCGTGAACTGTGTGGACTGGTAATCATACAGCAGATGCTGCAACATAACCAAATTAACTGATACTTCTTGATCCATTATGCTGCCTTATTAAAATCTTACTAATCAAATCCAGTGGAATAAAACTTAGTGAAGTTATAAGCTCTACCCGTGGTCACGTTGTTTCTAATGCATATTCGAGGTTGTAGATATTTATTCCATTAATTCATGCTACCTACTCTATTAATTTGTAACATGGTAAACGGATAGTCTGTGGTAATGTGGTGATTTATGCTTCGTTTTCTAAGAGTTTTTATTGCTACTTTAATAGTTTTAACCATGGATTTCCGTTGTATAATATATTTGTTGGAAATTGGGGTCGTTTAGTTTATATATAGTCAGTGGTTTCATTGGATTATAATCACTTTAATTAAAATAAATTGAATAAATAAATAATTTCATTGTCGTTAATCAGTTATAATTTAATTTTTCATTATTCAATTATGTTAAATTATACTCCGTATTATTTTTTATTATTAATTTAATTATAAATGTTTTAATATGTAGATTTGATAAATAATTAATTTTATTTATGATTGATTTGCGTTGATTGTAATTTGCTTAATTAGAAGTATTAGATACGACTCCAATTTAAGCCCAAGTTCACTTGCACTTGATTCAATCCCTACGCGCTGAATTAATTACAAATGATACTAGTTTGTATGATCCTACGTAGCATGACTATTTTTATTTTTTAGGTAATATTAAGATAATTATAATTTTTTTGTTTTTGATATTTTTATATATGTAGTTATATGTTTAATGTAAGATAATATTTTTTAACATTAATTTGTTCAAAGTCAAAACTAAATAAACGCCGAAACTTATTTAAAGTTAAACTAAATATTATTTAGATTTAAGTCAATTAAAATTACTTTTACTTCTAAAGAATAACCAAAACCAAATAGACCGAGTCCATAATTGACTCAACAGAGTCAATTATTTTCCTAAAACATGGTTTGTCATTTAATAGATAGTACGTAGTGTACATAGATAGCATATTGGGAAAAAGATACTTTAGTGTAGTTGGAGAGAAAAAGTTTCATTTCAGCCAAACAATTATTTTACTTTTTCAGATTAGTCCTTCTGTGTCTTCCTCTTTGGTTGACCAACTATATAGTAATTTTATAATAGTAATTTTATAATAGTAATTTTATAATAGTAATTTTATAATAGTAATTTTATAATAGTAATTTTATAATAGTAATTTTATAATAATAATTTTAAGTATTTGTAAAAAAAATTATAAAGTGGGGTTACAAAAAAAGACTCCTCCATTCCATATTTATTTTAACGGTTTGACATGACATAATTATTAAGAAAAATATTTGTCTTTGTAGTAAATGTTTTAATTTATTTTTGTATAATTTAAAATATTTTAGGAGAGAAAAATTTTGAATGATAAAGTAAAGAAAATAAAATAAAATTTGTAATTAAGATATGTGGGTCCATAAGATAAAAGTAAGAAAAAGAAATGCTACTTTGGTCTTTTTACACACACTTGAAACATTATTGAAAGAGAAAATGTTGTAAAAAACAATGGAAGTCCAAGAAGGAAATTGTTGCAAAAAATATTGGTGGGGGGGGGGGGGGGGGGGTATTATTATTATTTTTTAGTAATTGTAATAATTTTTACTAGCCGTAATATTAGTAATTTTATAAAATTTGTAGTACCAATACCAGATCTGATTGAAAGTCCTTTTTTTTTTAATTTGATCAGCAAAAGAAAACATTTTATTAAGGAATAAAATGTATACAACACAAATAGCTTGGTTCTAAGCGTAACTGAACAACCAGCTAAGACACCAGCAAAAAGTACTGCAGGCCATATAAACGCATATGGTACCATGTCAGTAATAATAACAAAGCTAAAAGACTTAGAACTCCATCTGATATCAATACAATATTTTCTTTTCTGTGACATACCTGGTCCACATCAGATATTAAAACATGCTGGTTGTTTCTCTAATTGTTCATGATGTACATAATCTCCATGTTTATCCATAGGTGTCGGAAATCCTAATGGTGCATGGCTTATAAAAATAGAGCGGCAGAATTATTATCGTCCACTGTCCAAACTTCAAAAATTAAAATGATCCGACCATTCAAATTCTAGAAAATGCAAAAGTAAGACCACTGCATCGTGTTGATGGAAAATTACGAATATCACTCTTTTTTTTTCCGTTTTATGGTGATTGCTCTCTCCTAAAATTTCTCTCAAAATATCTGATTTTTTGTATATCTACAAGCTTACAAATCAACATTATTTATAGGCAAAACTATTCATCCTAAGACGGATCTAATTTAAGATTTTTATTTTCTATCTTCTTATAAAATTCAAAAATAAGGGCTAATTATTGAGTATTTCAAATTTTAAATAGGAAAGAAAAATACCCAACAAATAAGAATATAGTAATAATTTCATTTGAAAAAATTAGAAGGCTTGAAGAATAGAAGCACTTGCATCAATATCTTTAGAACTATTATAATCTTTAAATTTAAATATTTGATTTGAGAAAACGGTCCGCAAGAATTTCTCCATTTTAAAGTTAAGTTAATAATCATGCATGAACACTGAATCATACGGTTTTATTGGAAGATGGATTCTTTGTCAATCTTATTTTACTTTATTTTTCTTTATATCAATAACTTAATCAAAGCGCAATTATAATTGAAAACAACAAGTATTATTTCCAGATATTAAATAACCCTACTATTTCAAAATAATTTCATTTAATTAAAGCCCATATTTAAAATCATAAGATTCAATATATATCTAGTATCATTTCTATTTACAATTAAATTTGAAGTAGTAGTTTATGATATTAAATTTATCACCATTAAACTTGTACACAGTTCAGGTGAAATATAGCACAAGTAGGTAAGTAGAAAAGTCATTATAATGAAAAGTCTGTTTCGTTTACACTATGAGGAGATTATTTTGGCAAATGTATTTAAATTAGAAAAGGAAGATATATATTTTTGTCGTAAATTAAATTCTTAACAAGCAATTTATGGGTTTCGTTTATCGTACCACTTGTATATAAATGGTATGTACATAGCATAAAAATGGTTTGTGCTCATATATTGACGTATATTTACATTAAATTTGTTGTACAATCTATATACTACATATTAATTCAATTATACCCTTTGTTTTATCATGTATTCATGTTTAACTATAAATAATATCATTAAATAGGAGATTTGTTTTGATTTATATAATAAAAAATCTCCATAATTGTGACATTAGATACAAAACATAGATAGCTCTATTTTTCCATCAAAGTAAGTTGGGAAATAAGAAGAAAACGACAAAATGCATTAAAATACAAATTACGTTTATTTGATAAATAACTATATATGGGGATCACCAGAATTAGGCTGCAGCCTATATTAATAATTTTGGCCTTTATTAATTAAATTTATTTTTATTTTTGCAATGTTTTTAGAAAATACCTTAAAAAATAATAGAGTATGCAAAATTTTGTAAGTTTTTATGATGTGCATCATAGTTTCTTAACTAATGCAAATTCAACAATTCTTTGTGAATAAAATTTTGTATAATTTTATGTAAAGTTAAAAAGCCTCTCTATGCATTGCCCACCAAAATTATGAAAGTCTGCACAAATCTTCATATTTTTCATATTTTTGAAAGCTCTAATCTTTCACAAGGTTGAATTTCTTAAAAATAATTCAAAATATAAAAGAAATTACTGCAAGCCATTTTTTAAAAATAGACTGCATTTTATTTTCCGTTTTCCCATAAATATATGGGATAATATTTAGGCTCCAAATGTTTTTCGAAAAATATTTTCTGAAAAATGATTTAATAGGAAAATGTTTTTTGTAACACCCCTAAATTTTCTAGATAATTTAAAATTTTGAGCTAATTCTTTTTTTAGCTTAAGTGATATGTGAACGTGAGAGAGAGAATCACCCACACGTATATGTTTAGTAGTGTGCTTGATATCAAATCACTAAATAATAATCATCCAAATTTGGAATTTGTAGATCTCAATCTTCCAAATTTGGAATAATGCAAATAATTGCCCCACTTTTGTAAAAATATCCATGTTATTAAAATACCAAATCAATATAAATTAAAACGTGATAGTTAATAATAGTCATATAATCATTCACATACAAGATACGCCAAAAAGAAGAAGAAGGAAAGAACAGAATGATGAAGTTTATGAAATTGCTCGTTACTTTTATATTTATAGCTTCTGTTGCATCAGCTTCTTTTAGCACAAGTAACAATCATCTAGCTTCGAATACAATTGGTAAATCTTACTCTATTGTTTTCACTTGCTACAATTTAACAATTAATCTAGTAATATATAATTCTGCCGCTCTATTTTATATATTACTAGATTAATTGTTAAATTGTAGCAAGTGAACACAATAGAGTAAGATTTACCAATTGTATTTGAAGGTAGATGATTATTACTTGTGCTAAAAGAAGCTGATGCAACAGAAGTTACAAATATAAAAGCAACGAGCAATTTCATAAACTTCATCCTTGTGTTCATCATAACTTGTCACTGAATGATTATATGACTACTATTAACTATCATGTTTTAATTTATATTGGTAAATTTATGCTATGTAAAGAAACATATTAATTGAGATATGGCTAAGATTTGGTATTTTAGTAACATGGATATTTTTACAAAAGTGGGGCAATTATTTGCATTATTCCAAATTTGGAAGATTGAGATCTACAAATTCCAAATTTGGATGATTATTACTTGTGCTAAAAGAAGTTGATGCTACAAAAGCTATAAATGTAAAAGCAACGAGTAATTTCATAAACTTTATCCTTCTGTTCATCGTTACTTGTCACTGAATGATTATATTACTAGTATTGACTATCACGTTTTAATTTATATTGGTAAATTTAGGCTATGTAAAGAAACATATTAATTGAGATATGGCTAAGATTTGGTATTTTAATAACATGGATATTTTTACAAAAGTGGGACAATTATTTGCATTATTCCAAATTTGGAAGATTGAGATCTACCTTATTTAACAATTTATATACATTATTCCAAATTTGCATCTATATATTTATGTCATTTTATAATTAGTTTTTCATTTTTATATACGTATAATAATTTATGTTTAAATTTCAAAAAGTTGATATATGCTTAAATAGAGTTACATAATGTTATAAAATCTTAACAAAAACTGATAATTATTTATGTTTGATATTGAATATACTTGTAGTAGTTATATATTCTTCTATTGTAATTATAATATAATTTATTTATAATTATAAATAGTTAAAAGTAACCAATATTCTGAACATCTTATAATCGAATGGGAATAACTTTAAATTTTGATTTAAATTACGTTATAAAAGTTGAATCAAACGTATGTGATATTTTTCTAGAAGACCTAAGTAAGTGATATAAATATTAATACTCCCTATGGAAAATCTCATCATTCCGTTGGTAATACAACAAGGTTCAAACTTCTCTTCCCCATTCTAATACTTATTTTTAATTAAAATATTTATATGAAAAAATATTAATACTCAGTTGTAAGCCCATCTATATGAAAAAATTATTTTTAATTAAAATATTTATATTATCTTTTAAAGTAAGAGGAGGAGAATAAAGAAAATAAAAATGAGTGAAAAAATAAAAATTTTAAAATAAAACAATGTGACTTTAAGAACTATAACTACTTTCTTCTTCAGATTCATTTTCTTACTTACAATTTTTTATGTATACAAAGACTTTTAGATCTCTTTATATTTCTCTATGTTTCTTATACTTTCTTCTTTTCTTTATAGATACAAACTCTTTTTCCATTTAATACAGAACACTACTACAAAATAGACCTATGGCAACATTTCATAAGCGACACTTTTAAAAGTGATGCTTTTTAATATAAAAGGCGACAAAATTTAAAAGTGTCGCATTTAAATATCTAATACAACATTTTTACTAAAGTGCTGTCATTATTTATAGGAAATGACAACACTTTTATAAAACGTTGCCTCTGTTAATAGGAAAACACTAGTACAAAACTGATCATATGCGTCGGTTAATTAACACATTTTGCGTCGGTTACGAGGAGACGCATATGGAGGAGACGCAAAAAACTTAAATATTTTGCGTCGGTTAAAGACACAACGCAAAAACGAAGACTTTGCGTCGGACCTTTATAAAGCAGACGCAAATAATATCATCATTTGCGTCGGTTAATTTAGGAACACCGACGCAAATGATAGTTTAATAAAATTTATATTAAAAATAATTTACTCTATTTGTGTCGGTTAATTTAAAAACACCGACGCAAATGAATGTTTAATAAAAATTTATTTTAAAAATAATTTAAGTATTTGCGTCGGTTCATTTAAAAAAACCGACGCAAAAAATTGTTTAATAAAAATTTATTTTTAAAATAATTTAAACTATTTGCGTCGGTTCATTTAAAAAAACCGACGCCAATAATTTTTTAATAAAAATTTATTTTAAAAATAATTTAAGCTATTTGCGTCGGTTGTTGTAAATGAACCGACGCAAATAATTGTTTAATAAAAATTAATTTTAAAAATAATTTAAGCTATTTGCGTCGGTTGATTTAAATGAACCGACGCAAATTATTATTATTTTTTTTTTAAATTTTCTTTTTAAAAATAAAATATCCAACCTGTAGATAAAAAAGGATACTCGATATGCCACAACAAGCCAAAATATATAGTACAAAATTCAACCATTTCAATATTTGCAAAACAGGAATATATACAAATCCAAATTTACTAACAGTTCAAAACAGGGATATTTACAAATTGTTCAAATTACATGTCGAAATGTACAAACTGTCCAAATATATTTAGGTCACATACAAAAAGTCATAAAAAAATCTGCACACAGGTCTCTAATTTCATCAAGATCAGACTGAGTATACGACTCTTGTGCACTCAAACCCTGGAGAAAATTATAAAAAAGAAACAATGTTGCATATAATTAAAACCAATATACAAGGTTAATAGATTGAAATTAATTGCATGCATATAATTAAAAACAATATACCTCAGTCCATTTTGTAAAGGGAGCCCGTTGATGCAACTTGACGATGTTATACATGTACCTCATGACATAGTAGCCGCATTCAACACTTCCTTTTTGTTGAGTACACTGTATAAATAGGCAAGTTGATTAAAATTTTAATAAGAAATTATATTAAGAACCAACAAAATCAACTTTGTTTGGATAAGTCAGCAAATATTTTATACCTTAACCTCTTTCGTACACCATTGCAACTTATTTTTGTTGTGCTTGCCGCCTTGAGCAACATATGATTTAAATGCCCTACAAAATTATATATATTATAATTAATATGAGTAAATAAATATGTTAAAAGATGTTTACACGTTTAACTTATATTAAAAACTTAGGAACTAAAATATTATTTACTTACACTGCCATTACATTCTTTATCGGCATATTCCTTTCCTTCTTCAATGAGTCGTACACATATACTGTGCTTTGCTCACAAGATATGAGAAACAACAGCCAATGCTCACTACATTTTTACAAATTAAATAACAATGTTAAATTATATCAATGAACAAGCTAGCTACAATTTAATCCCACCATTTTTATGTTCTTACTTTTGGAAGTACGGCGCGAAAATGAATTTGGCTCCCCGGCAACCTAGAAAAATTGAGGCAATGTATCTAGCAGACACATCTGGATCATTTTTTGCATTTGCCAGTGCTTGAGGACACAGGAATCCAAATGCATTAGATCCCGACGTCATCTCGTTCAAATACCTTAAATATAATATACAAACTACTCATTAGTTACTTTATAAAATAAACCTGTATATCAGCTAAAAAAAAAGATAAATGAGTATGAAAATTATAGTCTCACCTCATCCAAATTTGTACGACACTTATATTCAACCATTCCATTCTACAAAATTGGATGATATCTTCGGACGCGATGTATATGAGTTGTTCATCTTCCTTCTCAATG
>CM025780.1:2271147-2315219 GCA_014636745.2 Centella asiatica | reverse complement strand
AACTGCAAATTCGGTATGGTCAAAAAGTTTTTTTCTCAAGTAGCTTGAACTGTTATAATTGCTCCTTTTAACAACTCTCAAACATTAAATGCATACAAATCAGGCGATGAAAAAAAAGCAACATTAGTCGAAAGCAGTCTGACACATAATTCCAAAAGGACAATGACGGGACATACTGCGGCTACGTTGAAAAAACAGCACGTCTAAGAACGTGAGTTCAACAACTGATCTCCTACATATACAAAAAGAATTGTTACACGAAATGACCAACAAGCCACAACTCATATACACTAGAAGGAAGATTTGTAATAGATCTTAAGAGAAATATTCAAAGAAAATTTGTAGCTAGTGTGTGAGAAAAATAAGCTGTAATTTATTACAGAATTGTAGTTGTTAATCACTTAGCGATTAAACAGATTTCCTGAAAAATACCAAGTTATAATACAACTATTTTAACTTGAATGCTTGTGTATTCATTTTAATTTCAGTAAAGTTTTTCTAATCTTTATAGCTATTCCAGTCGTTGTGGATTAAATTTTAAAGAACGAAAAGTTTGTAGCGTTTGTATTCAACCCCGCCCCCCTTCTTTACAAACACTTGAGCTTATTCAGTTCTAACAAAAAGCTACTATGCTTAAAATATATCCTCCTAACAAGTAGGATTTTATTCTAAGTTTTTTTATAACCTTTCAAGCAAGGACTATCTTACATTATCAATTTCTACATCATCAATTTTAAATAAAAGTATAAATAATTTAATCAGTGAAAATACGCAGGGGTTGACTTAATACACTTGATGAACTACAGTAGACCTGATATAACTTATGCAGTAAACAGACTAAGTAGGGATCACCGGACTGCCCTTAGTAGAATTCTGAAGTATATATGAGGTATCTTGGATTATGGTCTATTCCATAGTAGTACACTAGCGGTACTATACGGCTATTCAGATGCCACCTAGATCTCTGATTCAGATGAGACCAAATCCACTAGTGGATATGTTTTCACTTTAGTTGGTGGAGCAATTTCTTAGAAATCCTCTAAACAAACATGTACAACTCGTTCCACTATGGAGTATGAGTAAATAGCCTTAGAGAAGGCTGGTTCTGAGGCATAATGGCTCAGAAACCTACTGGAAAATATTCCCTTATGGTATAGACCAGTGCCATCTGTATCAATGCACTGTGATTGTCAGGTTGCCATTCATAGAGCTAAAAACACTACCTATAATGGCAAGAGTAGGCATATTCACCTAAGGCATAATATTGTGATACAACTGTTACGTGATGGAGTTATCACTCTAGATTTTGTAAAGTAAGAGTTGAATTTAGCAGATCCACTGACCAAATCACTTTGCAGAGTGCAAGTGGAATGTACATCGAGGGGAATGAGACTTCTACCTACCACTAAGATCAACAGTGATATTAACACAACCTATGTGATTAGTAATCCCTTAAAGTAGGTTCATATCGGTAATAACAAGTCACAGGGTGATCTGGAGGCATTATTTGACAATCTGGTTTTATGTCCTCCCTATGGTGCAGAATAATGCATTACTACAGTGATAAGGTTAACTCTTGAGACTCTTAATGCATTCTTGTAACTCAAATTGAGTGGTATGTTTAAACTATAGATCGTACTTGATGAGTAGGGCCGCCTCCATGAGAACAAGGCATGTATCTCTAGATCATTCATGATCTTCCTGGTATACGTGCACGACCATAAATGTGCCAAATTGCGTAAAACAACCAAGATGTAGGATTACAGTGTGAGTGATTTGTACTTATGGCTCACAATAAAGGGAGGAGGTTCGTAGAAACTCTTGTTTCACAAAGTCCTATAAATCAAGTCTTATGTACTCTATGTACTGGTTCATAGTCCAAAAGACACCAGTACTTATGCACCATGTTCTTTTATTCTTAGCCAGACATTCATATTTTTTTTTATCTTTTTGCACCTTTGATATATGTGGGGGATTATTGGATAATGTTATAAAATTTTAGAGTATATCAAAGGTTTGAAACTCATTGATTGAATTCATTCCTTGGTGGATATCTGCTTATATTAGTTCATCAGTAGATACTGCATCAGTAAATATTAGTTCATCAAGAAATACTACTTCATCAATTGATACTACTTCATCAAAGTATAATACCTCATCAGAGGATATTATCTAGTCAGTGGATACCTCCTCTTCAGTATATATACTAACTCTTCGGAAAATATTTATTTATCGGTCGATATTCATCGAAGAATATTTATTCCTTAGTCGATATTATCCTCTGATGCATGTATCAACCGACAGTCTTTATCCTTCGATGGTCGGACCTCATTTATCCTCTGATAGGTTTTAACGACTCGTTGTTGACCTATTCATGTAGTTATTGTTTCAACCACAATTAACTCATTCATGTATTTTTTTTATTTTCTATTTAACACGTTCACCTACAACGGATTAATTTGTTGTAATTTCTAGTTTATAGATTAATCGTTATTATCTCGATTATAAATAGAAATTAATATGTACATTATATATATAGTAATTACATAAATCTTCTCTTATCTCTCTCTTCTAATACAATTCTGGTTAAAAAAAGTCAAAATCTATTCCTGAACATTGATCTAGTTCCAGTGCCCGGTTAGATCGTTGAGTACTATTGAATCTTGAAGTTATATTCTGTTTGAGACCCACGACCAACGAGAAAAATTCTCCGCGGGGGCAATATATTTTTTTAAGGACATTGAGTGTCACACCTCAGTCCAATCAATAATTACTCTAAGTTCTTTCTAAATTACTTCTCATCTCTTTTGATAGTTTGTCATCTAATTTTGTTTAATTATTCCAACAGTAATGTATATTGCACGAAGCAAGACTTTGTACTTTGATGGCACATATATATCATATTCTAATTCTGGTTTGATGGACAAGTTAATATCAATTGTATCTCCCCCGAGTGATGAAAATTTGTTTAAAAGCTAAGAATTTTCTACTCCTCCGGATATTGTTTCTTTATCTAGAATTTTCGGGTCCACTTTGAATTTTAGAATTAATTATCAATAATACCGACCTTCTCCCATGTTAAACCGTAATCTTTCTTTAAGAAAAATAATAATAAAAATACACGTAAGACAATTAGAAAAAACTTAAACAATTGACAGAATAAACTGTGAAAGTACAAAATTACTCATTAATATATCCAAGCATCAAGAAATATCGGGGGAAGATATTAAATAATGTAGTGTAGTATCTACCATCGAAATTAAAAGTGGGTGTTACTAAAATTAATTTTACACGTTTGATTGAGAATTGTGTAAATAATAAATTTTGCATAAAATCTATTATAAATAATTAATTAATGTAAAATAAAGAAAAATAGTAATGACTATTTTTGAAAAAAATAACATTATTACATTCTTCTCTAGGAACAAATCTCACCTCATTTTGTGAAAGAGGTGAAGTATCATAAATATTTACATACTCCAAAAGGCATAGATCAATTAATAACTATATTCCTTCTTTATACATCCGTAAGAATTCTAAAAGCAACGCCTAAAAAAGGCACTCGCATACCAACCCCCTTGGTCTCACCATCAAAGAAGGTAACAAGTCCTCTCACTCATTTTACCATGTGAGTCAAGACTCATTTTCCCATGTGAGCTAAGATGAAGCGGATGATATATTTTTTTAATTTTCTGTTTTAAAATTAAAAATATATTTTTAAAATGACGATTTTTAAAAATAATTTTTGTATTCCAAATATATGATAATTATTATGTTGTTTAATGATAGTGAGAGTTATAATACAAATCACTAAGTAATAGATATAAGTAGTGGAGTTAATTGAAATAGTAAAATTATAAATTAGTATTTAAGAAACTCAATTAATTTTTATATTACAAAAATAAAAATATATCTTTAATTTTGAAATAATTAAAAAAAGAATACGCATCTTTAATTTTAAAATGAAAAAAATAGTTGATATATTACCCCGCGATAAGACAATTGTCCAAGTCTTCCTCAAATCGATCGAGTGGTTGACTCGCAAAATTTAAAATTCAAAGACAACTAAATGAGATAAGGGTAAAGTCCGGTATGTATCAGATTTTTGTATTTTGAATTCTCCGCATCTTATGCAAGACCGAAATAGAATTTAAGAGGTTTAGAATTTGTTTGGATTCGATTCGATAATCGATAATTAGTTGACTCAGATTCAGTTTGATATGAAAATAAATTAAATTTGATGTCCTATTTAAATTTTGATAAATTAAACGAGTATAATCTGAGTATTAAGATACTCGTTGGAATATATTCGTAAATAATTTAATTACTTTTTTAATACTAAAATGTTATAGCATATATCAAAATTTTATGACCAATTTTATTCTAATAGTTTATTTAAGTATAAATAAAATATGTTATAAATTATGAAAACTTATATAAATATAATTTGTATTTTATAAAATTTATCAAATATAATACTCGGGAGTAGTTCGAATTCGACTAATGTATAATCTAAGCATCAAAATAATATTCGATCTAACACTCGAGTTCGAATTTGAGTATCAAAAATTTAATTACAATAAAATCTAAACAAATAAGTGTTGTCTCATATTCGACTCGTTTATAATTGATTCTTTTAATTATATTGTACCAGTGACAAGATATTCATTCGGATTTACAAATCTTATTCCTATACTGCAGGAATTAAGTTATTGAGGTTTCCCCATTTTATCTACTCCTTTTGTCTAAATTGTAAACCCATAGTATCAGATAGATTTAATCCAAAATTTATGGTAGATAGTTGTTGAAATATAAACAATTTATAAAATTTAGCTTGAAAATTAAGGACCCTCGTTGATGGAGAGAGCCTTATGCCCTTGTTTTGGAGAAGTTCACGGTTTGTGACTTACAGGTCATGGCTGTTACTTTTGAATTTTTTGGACAAAAAGAATGGCACCCGTGTAAATATATACAAACCTCGGATCTAATTAATAGAGATAAAGGAAGCAGGCAAGAAGGCAGGAGGAAACACCTCTCTACCTGCTTCTACGGTTGTTTTGGATATCGAATGCACAAGTGGTTCAACGAGGACGAGTTGAGATGATAGACAATCAGAAACCCACGTGAGACCAGGCCGGAGCATATCTTTTATTTACTTTCACATCCGTCGAAACGGCGTTGATTCCGGCGATTCCTTGCTTTCTTTTTTGTCCTTGTCTAATTGTACTCAAACCTCAAGAGGCTGGAGAGTGAATTTAACAACAAAAAATTGAGATTTAAAATTCTGCAGATTTCGATGCAAACACATATGGGATTAAAAATTTGACTCAATCGCTTTCTAGATCCTTAAAAAAAGACACTTAAAATGAACAAAATATAATACACTCGAGTTCAAATTTGAGTATCAAAAATATAATTATAATAAAATCTGAGCACACAATTATTCGTTCACATTCGACTAGTTTATAGTCCTAGTTTTATGTAATCTCACTCTATAAATTATAATATATACAAACCTTGGATCTAATTAATAGAGATAAAGGAAGCAGGCGGGAAGGCAGGAGGAATTAAACACCTCTCCACCTGCTTGTCTCCAAAAGTTGGACGTGTCATACGGTTGTTTTGTATATCCAATGCACAAGTGGTTCAACGAAGACGAGTTGAGATGATTACAAACAGAAACCGAGACCAGGCTGGAGTATATCCTTGGACAATATTCTAATTTACAAATCTTATTACTATTGGGGCTCCACCTGCTTCTACTCTCTCTCTCCACCTGCAAAAAAAAAATTTAAAATACATAATATAGTAGCATTATAAAATATAAAAAAAATTTAAAATTTAAAACTTTCAAAATTATAAATAAAATTTTAATATAATCTAAACATCAAAATAATATTTAATTTAATACTCGAGTTCAAATTCGAGTATCAAAAATTTAATTAGATTAAAATTTGAGCACACTAGTATTCATTAATATTTGACTCGTTTACACCCTTAGTTTTATGTAGTCTGGCTCTATAAATTGTTGAGCCTTGTACTAGATTTTTACGAATCACAAACTTTAGTTTCCCTCATATTAGTAATTTTATTTATCTGTAAATCAATCGATTATTGGAAACCCCATATCCCCATGTCCATATTAATTGATTTTTTTAATTATATTTTAGCAGTGAGAAGATCAAGCTAGAGGATATCCTTAGATGATATTCATTCTGATTTATAAATCTTATTACTATACTGCACGAATTAAGTCATTGAGATTTCCTCATTTTATCAATTCCTTTTCTTTAAATTGTAAAGCCATAGTATCAGATAGGTTTAATCCAAAATTTATGGTAGATAGTTGTTGAAATATAAACAATTTATAAAATTTAGCTTGAAAATTAAGGATCCTCGTTGATGGAGAGCCTTATGCCCTTGTTTTGGAGAAGTTCACGGCTTGTGACTTATAGGTCATGGCCGTTACTTTTGAATATTTTGGACAAAATGAATGGCACCTGTGTAAATATATACAAACCTTGGATCTAATTAATAGAGATAAGGGAAGCAGGCAGGCAGGAGGAAACACCTCTCTACCTGCTTCAAAAGTTGGACCTGCATACGGTTGTTTTGTATATCCAATAATTTGTTATCGTTGGGGCTCCACCTGCTTCTACTTTCTCTATCTCTCTCCACCTGAATTTTTAATTTAATATAGTAGTATTATAAAATATAAAAAAATTAAAAAATAAAAACTTTTAAAATTATAAATAAAAATATAATTATTTTTATCATCTCTCTTGTGCAGTGGTTAGTTCTAACTATTTACTTTTCAATATCACAATTAATATGATAAGGATAAACAATTTATTATATTATAAACAATTAATATAATTTGTTAATATAATAATGTATTATAATAATAAAATTATTAAATTTAAAATATTCATAATATTATTTTACTATTATTCAGTTTTCGATCTGAAATTTATCAAATTATAATGCTTTCGTTACAAAATATAGTATTATTCTAAAATTAGAAAATAAATTATACTCTGAAAATCAAAAAATTTATACATAACAGTAATTTTTATACACTTCATAATATTTACTTTAAATATTAAAAATGCTAAATTTAATTTTAAAATATACTCCCTCCATCTCTAAATAAAAAATCATTTTTTGAACATGCATATTAAGAAAAATTTTATTTTAAAATAAATTAAAGGGTAAATTCATAAATTTTTAAATCGGAGGGACTGGATCAATAATGCAGTGTTCTAACCGATTTAATTGGTTGATGAATGATTTAAGTCGAACTATTAGTAGTAGAAAGGAGGCTAGTGAAATAAACGCTGCTCCGAATGATTTAAGTAGCAACATCCGGAGGCCTGCTTGAATCAAATAAGTGGGCCCCATAAATATAAAACTACTTTGTATATAAAGTGGACCGTTCATGAAACAATCAAAGTGACAGTGGAACTCCCCTTCTCTCATTTATTATCTTACTAATTCTCTTCATCGGTGATGGCTTCATCTTCATCTTCATCTTCTTCCCCCAAGGAATTTGCGTACGATGTGTTCTTGAGTTTTCGAGGTGAAACTCGCTATGGTTTTACTGCTCATCTTTACAAGGAGATGAGAAAGTATCATATCCGAACGTTTTTAGACGACGAAGAACTTCGAGGAGGAAGTGATCTATCTGCCCAATTCATAGAAGCAATCGAGAAATCAAGGGTATCAGTTATTGTGCTCTCGGAGAATTATGCATCATCAGCATGGTGTCTGAATGAGGTTGCAAAGATCATGGAGTGCGAGAGACAACAGAAGCAGTTGGTGCTGCCCATATTCTACGGTGTCCAGCCTTCCCATGTGCGTTACCAGAAAGGGAAATTTGGGGAAGGTTTTGCAAAATGTCTAAAGAGAGAAAACAATGAAGACAAGATCCAGAGTTGGAGAGATGCCCTCAATAAAGTTGCAAGCTTGTCCGGATTAGATGTGAAAGGGTAATTATAACCGATCTTTTTTTCTTAGCTTTTTTAATTTTATTTTTATATCTACTTATTTGACTGGAGTATATTATCCAACTCCCTTTTAGTCGGGTTTAATTTTATATATTATTGGAATTTGTTCAACAACCTTTCGTATCTCTTATAAATGAAATATACGAAAATTAATAGTGAGGAAAAACCTAAGATGTAAATCTGGGATAATTTAATAATATATAAATTAAAAGTTGGGTTGAATTTATATATTATTAGAATTTTGTCCAACAACCTTCGTATCTCTTATAAATGAAATATACGAAAATTAAAAGCGAAAGAAAAACGTCAATATTTTAACTTGAAAAACCTAAGATGTAAAATTCTGGATAATCTCGAAAGTATTTCACTATTATCAAATAATAGTACAACAATCTTTTCAAGTTCAATTCAAAAAACTTGAAGTAACCCCAAGATTGAAGAAAAAAAATCCTTCCGATTTGAGAACTCACTCAAATTAACTTCACTGTTTTCTACCAAATGATGGAATAACCTCATTAATATTTTCTCCCCTTCACTACTCTCTACTTTTTCTCTCTTGGTTAGTGTGTACTTGGTGTATGCTTGGTGTGTCTATCAATTGTCAATAGCACACTTAATGCTTATTTGACAAACTTAATGCTCACCATGAAATCACCAGCCCAACAATCTATTTCCTCGTGTCTGAGGATTACCTCAACATATATTTGAGAATAGGAGAGTTTTGTGAAAGTAAGGTTTAGATCTACTTGGTGCAAGAGTTCGAGAATTTCCAAGGTATAGAGAGAGAGAATGTTTTCTGGAACAAGATAGATCTAATGCACGAAAGTTCCCAACCTACTTTTGAGGGTTATTTATATAATTCCCAAGGAGGTCATATCAATAATTACTCCCTTTGTTTCAAAAAATAGTTATATTTGGAAAACATTTGTTCCAAAAAAGAGTTCTTTGTTATTTTGTCATAAATTAAAAAATTTTCAATTACAAACTTATAGATTTCGTCGCAACTTAAAAATTCATAATAAATTTCAAAAAAAACTTGTGAGTTAATTTCATAAATTTAGTGCAATAAACACATAAGAAGATGCTCAACATTGATACTTTAAGTTAATTTAAACACATAAAAGTTCAAACTTTTACATTAAACAATCATCATGTATGTAGTTATTCATCTTAGGACGCAACAACTTCATACAACAATAAATTATGTCGTAGATTTCTTTCATGTGTGAATTTAATCACAACTAGACCTTTATATACACAAATATCAATTAAAGTTGTCACATTTGCGAATACAAATTTTCTTGACATGTATATGACACAAAACTTCATATTCGATGATTATAAGTTCAATAATCAACTTTTCAAGCGATTCGTAATAACTGAAAATTCATTAAACTTTAATCACACATGTTCAAGTCTTTGGACTTGTCTATCATTATCATCCATTAAATCATGTATAATTGTACTAATCTATGTCAAATTAAACAATATTTTAGGGTAAGACTACTTTGGTGACTAACACACCAACATAAATATAAAATATGATCAATAGATTGAAGAACTTCACCTAATAACTCGTGGAAATAAAGAAGATTTTATTAAGGTATAATCACACTTCAAAAAATACATCAATATGATATTAACATAGAATACTTAAGGGAGTTCTAGATAGATATAAGCACAAACAATAACTATTCTAAAATAATCAATAACTCTGTCCTAACAATTTGAGAAATTACAAATATTACAAATAGATAACTACTCTTTAATATCACCTATTCATCATAAGATTTATTTTTCAAAAAAAGGTTTCGGACTTTTTAAGCTCTAAAGTTTTAAAACTCTGTAAAACTTACGTTAATAGGTCAGTTACACTTTGTTTTTATGAATATCATCGATTACACTCAATTATGACTAACAACTATGTGAGTTACAAATACTATTACAAGTAATTTACATGGTTGGAAAAATAAACACCCGATAAAAATAATAGTTTTACAGATATCTACACACTAACCCCCAATTTCCTTTAAATCAGGAAGAGAATTTTTGGTATCAAACTACTCTACTCCAAGAAACGCATTTATTACTTTGGTTGGAGTGAAATAAAGCTCTCCATGTACAATATTATTTGTTTATCAACTGAAAAGCACTATATATATTAGAGATCACTTTCTATAGACAAAGAAAATTGATAAACTCCATTGTTTAAAGAAAGAAAAAAAAGTAATAAATTGTTCATATGTCCAACAAAAAATTTATTTTGAGTTTCTTTTATTTGTATGCATAGATACACTCTAACAAAAGTAATAAACCTTTGGACAAAAACTATTTCACAAATGAAACTCACAAAAGTGCATAAAAACAAAGAAAATTGACAAACCCCATTGATTAAAGAAAGAACGAGAGTAATAAAGTTGTTCACGCGTCAAACTTTTATTGATTTATGAATTTCTCTTATAAATTTGTTTGTATGCATAAATATGCTCTAACATAAACATCACTTCTTCCATTCCCAAAATAAACATATCTATGCAATGTGGTCAATCAATGTTCTTTGTTTTTATACACTTTAATGAGTTTCACTTGTGAAATAATTTGTATACAAATATTTATTCTCCCAAAATAGAGGTATGTTTTGATTTTTTAAGTCAAATAACAATATATTAAACTTTATGATTAATGAACATTCTACTTATGTGGTAATCCAACATTTTTTTCATACACTATAAAAATTATAATTATTATTAAGTAAATTGACATTAATTTATACTTTAAGTAAAAACATATTTCTACTTTTGGAAGGTCGAGCAGTACTTTACAATGCACAACAGATAGTCTGGTAGTCAGAACTGTTTTATCCACATTTCAGGTCATAAAAAGTATAATAACTAGCTCTTTGTCATAAACTATTATATTACCGTTTTCAGATCATAGAAAAACTATATCGGTACTTTCTAGGAAGATAGTCCTAATTTCTTAAAATATGTCATTTTCATCCTCTTTAATTTGAAAATTTGAAGTATTAAAGTATTAATATTAGATATTTTATTATATTGCATGGGTTTATGTTGGCAGCAATGAAGCAGACTGTATAGATAAATTCATAAAGAAGCACTTTATTGGTGTTATAAAAAGTCATGAATCTATCGGTGTTCCAAGGCACTTGGTGGGAATGGATTCTCGTGTCAATGATATAAAGTTGTTAATGAGCAGAATATCTGATAATTCGGTGGGCAAAATCATGATATACGGAATGGGAGGAGCGGGAAAAACCACACTTGCCAAAGCTCTCTATAATTCTCTTTTTTCTCAGAAGTATGAAGCTTGGTATTTTCTTGAAAACATTAGAGAACTTTCACACCAACCTGGTGGTGCAAATTTAGTGCAATGGAAACTGCTTAATGGTATCCTGAGGACAGAGGTCAAAGATGATGCCGCAGAAATCAAAATGAGGAAAAAAGCACTATCTTCAAAGAGAGTACTGATTGTTCTGGATGATTTGGAGGATGACTACACACTCGTCCAATCATTAGTTGGAGATGGTATTTCCTTTGGTTCTGGAAGTCGAATCATCATAACCACAAGAAACACACGTTTGCGTGAGTTTGTTCAACTTGATACTGAATATGAGATGAAGGGGCTGGATCCCCCTGATGCTTTGAGGCTTTTCCATTGGCATGCATCCCGAAGTAATCTTCCTTTCGAAGAAAATTACAAGAAGCTCTCGGACATTGTGGTGGAATACTGTGGGGGGCTTCCATTAGCCCTTGAGGTCTTTGGGCAACATTTGCGTGGAAGAAATATACTACAATGGAAGGAAGCCTGTGATCAATTAAGCACTATTGCTCATCATGACGATAGAATTAAAAATTGTCTTATGATAAGCTTTGAAGGACTACAAGAAAATCAAAAAAGCATTTTTCTTGATATTGCATGTTTTTTCATCGGAAGGGAAAAAAAGCATGTGAGTTATATGTGGAATGCTTGTGATTTCGGCCCGGAAATAGCATTAGCTACTCTTGAGGAGAAATGTTTAATAACAATAAATGAGTCCAACAGGTTGAGTATGCATGATGTTTTACGAGACATGGGAAGAGAAATTGTTTGCAAAGAATCTCCAAAAATACCTGGACAGCGCAGTCGATTGTGGAATAAAAAAATGATAAACAAAGTCTTGAAAGATCAAACGGTAATTAAATAGGAGGCACATAATTATTTAAATTTTAACTCTATATCTCGAAAAAGGTTTGGACAGCTTAAATTATATAGGGAGTACTTTATAGTTTTGTAATTCAAATTTTTCTTTACTTTTTTATTTATTTATTTTGAATCAGGGAAGTGAGACAATTGAAGCTATTATTCCAGCATCATATTATGGGAGATTGGATGAAATAAGTTCAGAAACATTCAGAAACATGGGCGGATTAAGATTGTTAGAGATGAGGTATACACGTGTGAGGGGAAGCTTTGACAATATGTTTAGAGAGTTAAGATGGTTCTCTTGGTATGGTTGCCCGTTGGAATGTTTGCCATCCAGTTTTCATCCAGAAACACTTGTTGTCCTTGAACTGCAAGGCAGCGAACTCAAGAAGCTATGGGAGGACACCAAGGTATGTAATTAATCTTATAAATGAATACACAAATACATATCAAGCTTTTTTAAGTACGGAGGAGTATTAACTAACAACGTTTTTTAAGGATGAAAATAAAAATGTTTTACATGGTCATCATGAAAGACATCAAATGGAATATTTTTGAAATTTTATACGTATCTTTCAAAAAAGAGGCAATTCTTTCATTTTATACATTGATGTTTATTTTTTGTTAATATTTGAGATGATTTCAAAAAACTTTTGTGTGCTTTTATTGGATTTTGAAAAGTATGTTTGAAAAAGCCATTCGATTTTCCACAGTGTTTCCCAACTTAACTCGTTGATGAAATTTATTTCACTGCTATAATGTAATAACGGAGTGTTTGATAAGACAAAAAAAGTAAATGATTTAGAAACATTCTCTTCTTAAACTACAGAAACTATATTGGGCAAAATTAATTAATAAGGTTGTTTTTTATTTTAAATTTCTCCAATCAAAACAGTAGTTGTATATTGTGTGAAAATTGTCTAGATTAATGTTATATATATAAAATAAAAAAAAAATAGAACATAAAATAACTATTAGATATCGTTAAGTGTATTATTGATAGTGTTGACATAATTTGACATATCATTTTCCCCAACAATATGCATATGCGGAATGACACTACATTATATACACACACATCTACAGGTTCTGAAAAACTTGAAGGTCCTTGACGTCAGCAGCTCTTGGGAATTGAGAGAAACACCAGACTTCACTAAAGTACCAAAGCTTGAGAGACTGATATTACGGTTCTGTAGAGGTTTAAGAGAGATACATTCATCAATTGAACATTTAAGTAGTTTGGTTGAATTGGATCTATCTCACTGTAGTCATCTTACAAGTATCCAAATTGACGCCTGCCTAACTTCATTGAAAACCCTAAAACTTGGTGGAGTACGTTGTTGCAAATTCAAATTTAAATATTTTTCCAGTTCGCCTTGCTTAGAATATTTGGACTTCAGTGACTGCAGCCTAAGAGATGAAGACATTCCAGAAGTGATAGGGAGTACTTCATCCTCACTCAAATATTTGGATTTATCATGGAACCATTCTCTCTGTAAATTACAGGCCGACCTTACACAGTTATCCAATCTAACCATTCTTAACCTGAGTGGATGCTGGAGACTCGAGTCACTCACTGAACTGCTTCCGCCTAACCTACAAGAACTACATTTAGAAGGCTGCAGTTCACTTCAAAAACTTCCCAACCTTCAGGGCATGAAGAAGCTCCGACTGCTGAATATTCGTTGGTGTAAAAACCTTGCAACTGGTCCATTGATTAAGGTTGGTTAATTTAGATTTGCTACTTCTACACATCCTTCCTTTTATTTTCAATAATATTACATCAATTTGATTGTTTTATTTTTTATCAAACAGAGTATCCACAGTGAATTACCAGTTGGCCTAACATTATATTCGGACTCCGCGGATATTATTTCTAGGTTCAACCGCCAAACATCTTCTAGATCTTTTCCTTCTGCTAAATTTGAATCTACGACTCATAAGTCAAAATTTTTTGTTGGTTCGGAAAATAAATTTGGTTTTCATCTACGCAAGGGAGCCCAGGACTTGAAGATACAGACTTTTATATTTCCTGGGAGAAGTATCTATCAGAAGATCAATCTGAAGAAGAATGGTTTGGCGTTAAACTGGTCTATGCAAGCAACGAGGCGTCCACAGGCAATTCAATTAATGAGAAATTAGAAATGTTGGTATTTGTGCTTCAGAGTTCTTTTCTTGATGACGACGGTCTTATAGATGACGAATCACTCACTTCCACACTCGAACATATTGGTGTCCAAATTTGGGAAGAAGAGGAGCTATTATTGGGAGTACTCAGATCCCCACATATACCTGGTAGAAAACAACAAGATGATGCAATCCCTTTTCCTCAGGAAACAGCAGACAAGCTTGTCAAGGAAATGGAGGACAAGGGTTTGCATCTCAGGGGGACGTCAAGGGGACTTAGAACTGCACTCGAGGAATTAAGTTGCGGCTCTAAGAAGAGAAAGTTTGAAGGCCAATGATTTCATTATTGCTTAATTAACTGATACTCCAGCATGTGATCTACTGTTATAAATCATATGTTGTTTTTAATTTTAAAGTCCTGTTAATTTTTTTGTTTACTTTTTATCAGCAGTACATTAAATCATATTACAATTTCCATGTCCGTTTGCCTTTTTTTACTGTATTTTGATTTTTTAATATTTTCAAGTCCCATTACGTTTTTACATGGAATTATACGCAAAACATAATTATTTGTAATTTTGTTGCCATACATTGTCATAAGGGAATATTTCTTTGCTATCAAATTTTGTTGTCTTTACTCCTTTAATAGTGTTTAGGGTACAAAAAAAAATAAAAAATATATAACCTTTATCTGAAAGATTTGGAGCAAAAATAAATCCCCCAACCCCAAGTAAGAACATTAAAACAAAATCCTAGTTTCATGACTGAATACCAAGCATAAAGAAATTCTCAACTTTAAACCAAGCATAAAGAAATTCTGGAAAATCAGCCCCCACAAAATGCTCAGAACCACCAAATTAGAAAACTACTATCCACCACAAACAAGAAAACTTGTCCTCGACAAAACTCCCCAAAATAGCCCATGAAAAACAGAGCTCAAACCACAACACTGCCAAATCTAGATGTCAAAAATTCTCCAACCACCCCACAACACGACAAAAAAAAAAACCATAATGATCACAAATACAAATACATATTAAAAAAACTCAAAAAGATATGGGAGGACTATGTCATTAATCTTATAAATGAATACACAAATACATATGAAGCTCTTTTAATTACGGAGTATTAAGTAACAACGTTTTTTAAGGATGAAAATAAAAATGTTTTACATGGTCATCATGAAAGACATCAAATGGAATATTTTTGAAATTTTATACATATCCTTTCAAAAAAGAGGCAATTGTTTCATTTTATACATTTATTTTTAGTTTTTTGTTAATATTTGAGATGATTTCAAAAAACGTTTATGTACTTTTATTAGATTTTGAAAAAGTTTTTTGGAAAAGATGTCATTTGATTTTTCAGTGTTTTACCGCCTTAATATTAAAACGTACATTTTCATCTTTACTCATATGGTGAATGTTTACCAACTTAACTCGTTGATTATCATTTATTCATTTTCTTTTTTTCTTTACTCATGTGGTCGCGCCTTCTATTTTATTTTATTATATATATAGTTTTTGCTATCGCTAGGAAAACACTAGAAGTATTTGATGAAATTTAATTATTTAATTCACTACTATAATGTAATAATGGAGTATTTGAGAAGACAAAAAAAAGTAAAGGATTTAAAAACAATATCTTCTTAAACTGCAGAAACTATATTGGTCAAAATTAATTAATAAAGTTGTTTTTCATTTTAAATTTCTCCAATCAATTCAGTAGTAATATATTGTGTGAAAATTGTCTAGATTAATGTTATATATATAAAATAAAAAAAATAAAACATAAAATAACTCGTTAAGTGTATTATTAGTAGTGTTGACATAATTTGACATATCGTTTTCCCCAACAACATGACAAATTTCCTAACAATATACATATGCGGAATGACACTACATTATATATATATACACACACATCTACAGGTTCTGAAAAACTTGAAAGTCCTTGACGTCAGCTTCTCTACGCAATTGAGAGAAACACCAGATTTCAGTAAAGTACCAAATCTTGAGAGACTGATATTACAGAAGTGTAGGAATTTAAGTAAGATACATTCAGGAATTGAACATTTAAGTAGTTTGGTTGAATTGGATCTAACTCTCTGTACAGGTCTTACAAGTATCCAAATTGACGCCTGCCGAACTTCATTGAAAACTCTGAAACTTGGTGGAGTAGAATGTTGCAATTTCAAGTTCAAATATTTTTCCAGTTCGCCTTGCTTAGAATATTTGGACTTCTCTTACTGCAACCTAAGAGATTTGATCTTTATATGCATTGTTGTTGATCCTTTCCAGCACTTTGAATAGGTCATCAGTTCTGAGTTACAACTTGCCAAAATCTATAAGATGGGAATAAAACGTTCCTTCGAAGATGAATCCACACCAGATCCACGGGTTTGAAGCTAATTTGTTTGCGCCGCTTGTGCGCCTGTCACTTATACTTCCAAGTCTACCGAACAAGCTTCTTATGCACTTCTGAATGTAACTGCTTAATTTGCTTGGCTTACAATTCACCATCCCCACTAAATCTCGGATGGCCGAAAGAAAAACGACATAGATCATGGCATACCCAGGATTTGCATGATACCTTTTTCAATTTCAGCCACTTGCATCATTCTCCTATGCGAGGAGAAGATTCGTCCTCGAATCTGAGTCGTTGTCAACACTGACAGCAATCACCTCAAGCTCATTATGCTCATCTACATGAAGAGAAAGATTAGCAACGTTGAAAGTGGTAGAATCATTGTACTCCCATGGCAATTCCGTCTTATATGCATTGTTGTTGATCATTTCCACCACTTTGAATGGGCCATTAGCTATGGTTTACAACTTGCCAAATCTACCAGCTAGGAAACGTTCCTTTCAAAGATGAATCCACACCAGATCATCGGTGTCGTGCTCGGGATTTTTCGAATAATAAACCATCCATTTTTACTTTTATTATACTTTTATTTCTCATATTTATTCAAAAATCTAAGTTTTCTTATGGAAAGTAACGAAATCAAATATAAACCATTTGTTTATTATTTGAGAAGTCGTCGCCTAATAATTTTATTAATTGTGTGTTAGGCCACCGTTATTATTGTTTTATTTTTTTTAAAAACCATAAATTTTATTTACTTTCAAAAAATGGTTCATAGACAAATGACTCCAATTGTGTAAATTTAATCTTACGAAACCACAATTCTAAGTTCGTTGCTAGATTGAATAGGGAAGTTGTTAGGCATCACATATTTTCACTATATCTGGAATCACATATTCTCACTATATCTGGAATCACATATTCTCACTATATTTAGTAGTTGATTTTCATAATGTTTTCTATTTTTGAAAAATCATCTCTTAAAAAATTTATATTTTTTTATTTAAATTTTTTAGGTTCTTTTGTTGATCTTTAAGTAAAATGAAAATAAAGATGAAATTAAATAAAACCATTTGCATCTTAATTACACATGCAAGTGTGTTGGTGTGTGTGCATGTGTCATTTCCTAACCTAGAATTAAAAATTGCATCGTAATTCCTATATACATCAGATCTAAAAAGGTATTACACTGATAAATGAAATTACAACCTGTTACAAAATTAACTACACAACATATAAATTTAAACACTTATAACTACATGAAAACCTACGATTCCAAGATATAATGTTGGTCGAAATCTTTAGGATTTGACCATTATCGAGTCAAACCCTTTTGATTTTACCCATTAATTTTCCCCGAATCTCAAAAAGAAGAAAACTAATAAGAGAAACGATCAATGTTAACTAATTAAACAAGCAGATGTTATCAGAGCCATAAAATATGATTAACCCAAATGCTTACTCTGTTTTCAAACAGAAGATTAACTATTGAGAAATCAGTAATCCAATCGCAAAACATAAATAAATAAATAAATAGGTTCACATATTCCATTTGGGGCTGGTCAGACAAATATTCCATTTGGGGTCGGAGAATTTGTCTGGGTTCATCGTTTGCTTCGACAAGCATTAAGCTTGCACTGACATAATTGTTGTACTACTTTGACTGAAAAATACCTGGAGATGTTAGCCCTGAAGAACTTGACATGACTACGGTGTTTCAGATTACAAAAAGAATTTGTATGCAATTCCAATTGCATATAAAATCGTGAAGTATGTGACATGATTGGAGGTTAGTGTTATTCGTTTCCTTATAAGTTCAATTCTACATTTTGGTGTAATCTAATGGAATGTGTGATATAGTGTACATTGTACAAAGACAGACTTTGTACTTTGATGGAATATATATATCTTCTAATTCTTGTTTGATGGGGAAGCTAATATCAATTGTGTCTTCCCCAACAAATGAATATATGTGTAACAACTACGAATTTTCTACTCCTATATTGTTTCTTTATCTAGAATGGTCGCGTCCACTTAGAATTTTAGAATCAATTATCAATAATACCTTCTCCCATATTAAAATGTAATATTTCTCCAAGAGAAATAAAATAAAAAGAGATACACGTTGACAATTAGAAAAATATTGAAACTATAGCATATTTGTATTTTTTGATATTCAAATAGCATGTGTTACTTAAATGTATAAATTGCTTCTCCGACATAAGTTAGATACACATTGGCATTACTCTTCTCGTTGATGCTAGTGATAATGAAACTGTAAAACCGGATTAAACGACAGTATGAACAACACATATATTTACATACCTTAAAATGCATAGATCAATTAACCAACTATATTCCCTGTTTATACATCCGTGAGAATTCAAAAAACAAAGCCTAAAAAAGGCACTCGCATACCAACCCCCTTGGTTTCACCATCAAAGAAGGTAACAAGCCCTCATTCATTTTCCCATGTGAGTCAAGATCTTACTGATCAGCACTTCCTTTTTCCCAGCAACAGGAAGACCATGGGTCATCAAGTAGCACTTCAGCTCAGCGACTGTTAGATCCTTCAACTACATAAAGATCATATATAAGAGGGCAGTTATTTAATTCGTCGTTGAACTAAAATTTTTCACGTTGACAGTTAACAGATGCCAACTTGTACAAAGGACACCTCATTAAAATACCAGAACCACTCTGACCCAATGTAACAAATTTTGAACAAATAAAAATCTGTAACGCCACACCTTTCCATTGTCTGCTAGGTCGGCCCAATCATAATTAGCAGCCTCCTTGGCAGCATCTTCAGTAGCAACTTTCCTTTTCTTGGATATTGCATTTCCTTTTCCATTGTCATTCTCCTCCTCATAATTGTCTCCATATACAGAAATCTTGAAGTCTTCCAAAGCTTTAACAACCCCTGGTCTGCCATCAATGAACACAGCATAAGTGCAGACCAAATTTCAGTGACAAGAAAATAAAAAACAATTGGAAGATAGCTGATAAATAAAGAGAAAACATATGGTTAGGAGCCATTACCTAGCCATGCCTTCCTCATCTGGAACAGTTTCATCTTTAATTTCAGGAAGCTCATCTTCATCCAGTGCCATAGCCTGCACCACTGCATAATGTCTCTGCAAGGCTGGAGACGATTATGGTCAACACAGCATTAAAGGTAAACTAGCCAAATACAAAGACAGGATAAAAGTGAACACATGTCCACTTTTCAAGCTAATTTTTCTAAATAACAAATTGTATTACAAATCCGAGGATGACAAATCAACTGAGGGACTGAGAGGTAAAGAATAATTTCCACAACCAGCTATTCATCAACTGATAATGCCTGAATTTGCGCAATCCATATCTAATGAATAATATTGGAAGTAGAGTAATAATCGCCATTAGTGAGGATCTAGTATTCACCAGACATGTCCGACGAAAGATGTATCAAGAAATAGAACCATTTTTACTATAAAATGAGAAAAAAAAAAAAAAACAAGAGTATGAAGAAGAACACATACATCAGAGTTCTTTAAAAAATGGGAGGGAGTGACAAATCACCAAACTGCACTAGTAAAAAACAATAGCTTCAAATGGCACATATGGTGCACATATGATCCATATATCCCACGATGGTGCACATATGTTTCTAACAAACAATAGCCTCAAAGTGGCACTTGCATGTGCCGTTCAAAATGCAGCTGCAAAAGTAACCCTCGACTGTCTAGACCCTGAGGCAGTGCCTGGGCGGCAATCTAGGCAAGTATAGGGGGCATCCTTAGCCATTTTTTATTAAATTTTTTATTTGTATACATTAGGAGTGAAGGACCAAATAATATATGCAAGGATTACTAAAATTTTGAAATCCATGAGTGAAGCTTATGAAAACTTCAAAAGTAGAATTTCTAAAAAGAGACCTATTGGTTGGATCAGATCTAGATTCCATAGACTATCTGGCCCAAAATGGTAAATTTACGACCAATTGAATAATAGATCACAAATCTTCCGGATCGTTTTCTTCCTCTTCATTAGTGCTTCGCTGGCAAAAGTTACACAGACAGCTACATGGCAGCTAATACAGTCTCATTAATCCCTAATTTCGATGGAACTAACCAAAATGCAACTGGGCTTGCTTAATTCCTCTTAAAGGGATTGAACAGAGCACAACTGCCTAATTTCAATGGAACTAACCAAAACACAAGTGGGCTTGCTGAATTCCTCTTAAAGGGATTGCACAGAGAGCACAACCCAATGACGAATCTCAAATATTCCATGTGAATTTGAGTAATTAAATAAGTTAAAATCATTGTTCTCAAATTCTGTTCTCAAGCTCCTATCAGCTCTGTATGTTACCCAGTTCTCTATTTTTATTTTCTGTCCTTGTCGACGACATGGTGTATGTGATTGTCCTTGACCCTTGGTGGTCAGGGATATGGTCGAGCCGGAATGTTCGGAAGAGAAGATGGGGTGAATGAATTGGAATCTCAAGTTTGCCTGAGCTTATTCACCTGAAAACGGTGCCATGTTTACTGAGTGGGTAAGATTAAAAGTGAGCTACTACTTTCGTCCCAACTTAACTGGCTTAACTATTGTAGCGACACGCACTTTTATGTTAAATTTACATGTTAGATATTTAAAAAAATTTAAATTTTTTTATGGTATTAATCTTCACATCTCAAAGTTTTATTTCATTATTTTTATCAAATAAAATAAAATATTTAGCATATTAAACTACACCTAATACTACGTGCAAAAAGTGAGTTAAACCACTTATTTTGAGACGGAGGGAGTATATGCCTTGAGAAATTTGGAGAGTTACCTGGATTAGAAAATTGGCATACTGAAAACTCTTTCAGGTCTATACATCTCATTAAAGCAGTGGCACGTTTTATTTGATCCTCAGCTGCTGGAGGTGATGGGTTACTTATATCAGTATGAACCTATAAGGTTGTGCAAACTTCGTGTTAGTTTACCTTATTATTAACTTTTTCAAGATATATATCACTGTTCAGAGATTCCTCTCCTTTACCTCATCAATTTGTCTGATGTCATCAGAATATGGAAGGAAGGTATACCATGTGCATTCCTGGCGGTTCAACCTGACCATCAGCATTAAGTATCTCATCCTGCATTTGAACAAAGAATGGTGAGACATAACTAAAATTCATAACCCAGAGATGGTCTTCAGATACAATGAAAACGGTGATGCTAGCAAGATTTATCTTTTATGGAGGATACACTCTCCTGGTTCTAATCAGAAGGGTGTATTAATATGCCTTTAAGCAACTTAAAGGACCCCCATATTTATAACCATATGGTATTTTCGCAAGGTTGTTTACAGAGGACCCAACTCAGTGTTTGACTCGACTAACTCACCCCAACTCAATTGACTCGGGACAATTTAATCAATTGATATTACCAAATCATCTTTTGTCAAAAAATTTAATTTGAATCAGATTTGAATATTGTACTAACAATGATATGCTAACATTACGTTCTACCAAGATAAATCCAATCCAAACATAACTAAATCAAAATTACACTCAATTATATGATCCCACTCAATTATATGATCCATAGTTAATTCTAGCAATTATAATAAAATAATAATTATATATAACATAGTCAAACAATCGCCTAATTATTATGACTTTAGTTATAGAGCAATTACATATAACATAACCAATCAACAACAATAGCCTAATTAAACAATCTCATATTAATTGATTACAATTAAATTTATCTTAATTAAAATAGTTTTAATTAAATACATGATAAAAAATTTACCCACACACAGGGTCTTTATCACTAGTACTCAAGGTTACAACACTTGTATATATATATATATATATATATATATATATATATATATATATATATACATACATATATATATATATATACATACATATATATATATATACATACATATATATATATACATACATATATATATATATATACATACATATATGTATATATATTGTTAGTCTTCTGGAGAGTAGGGATTAATCTTCAACATAGCGATGACATTAAAGATATCAAATCATATATTCGAAAGGGAATTAGTGTTTTCTTCTCCTCTTGGGAAAAATAAAATCAACTATCATTGTCTTATGATTATCATTAAATAAAGAAGTCGAAGGACTGTAAAAGGAAAAGTAGATGGTTTATGTCGGAATTTCTTTTCTTGATTTTGAGTATCCCATAGCTTCCAGTTCTGTTACAGTATGAGTTGCACTCATTCTGACTATTGTAGGATTCCAATCACAAGTCTAAATGGAACGTTCATCCATCAAACAGAGACATCATTTTTTATCTAAATACCCGGTTAAATTTTGGAAAATGACATCTATACTAGTCTACCAACCAAAAGGAAAAGATAAACTGAAAAGATGCAAGTGTCTAATCTAATTGTTAAGGAAATCAAACGAAATCAATAAAAGTAACCTTACATGAGTAATAGAAGGACCTACTCCTAGTTCATATTAAAAATATATCACTTCTAAGCTATAGACTCCAAGGGGGAATGAAACAAACACCACAATAAATTGTTAAGGATGCTTATCAACCGTATAGGTGTTTATCAACCATATAGGTTCTTCTCAGATGTGTAGAATTATATGACAAATGGTGATATCAACCAGTGTCACACACGTGACGTGGATGACACTAACATGCCAGTGAGCAAGTTCTGCCGATTTTATGCATAAATCAAAATAACTCATACTGATAAGCTTGTGGATAATAAAATCTTACTTGTGCAATTAGGGCAACCAACTGAGGACGAGTTGAACTTCCATAAAATGCAACTACAAAACTAAAGACGAAAGACGCTTTCACATATAAGGAAAATAAACTTGTGTAACCTATGGACTTTCACATTTAAGGATATCAATGTTGTATATGTATTCTATAAACAAAAACCCTAACTCCTAAATGACTTGAAAATTATATCCTTCACTTTTACAGTAAGACTATGAGATGTCTACATATAGGTTGTTCAGATAGGGTACTTACATTCACTTACAGCAGTTATACAGGAACAAAATTGATTTTATCTTTATTTAGGTCTTTATAAGAATAAGAATAAAAAGAAGGCCGTGACTTAGATCTATGCCAAGGTTTCAAATAGAAAGGAGATATTAATTTTATCTGAATACCCTCTGTGAACCAATTCTTCGAAAGTTATAGTTCTGATAATTGAACACCATTATAGGTACATTTAATATGTTTTCTTTATTCCATTCATGGAAATCTTCACACCATTCAGGGGGTTGGGATAATAAAATACGTCTTTTTAAGATTTTGCACTACTGTTCGACAGAGATAACCAAGACCACAAGAAGAGATCAGTTGATAAAGATGTGAGAGTGCTTTAGGAGGGCCTTTTTTTATTTCTCACTTTGTAGTGTAGCAAGTCACTGGAAAAATAAGGTGGTGTCCACAATTAAGAGTAAACGACAACCCATCAAAGAGCCTCTCATATTAGTTGAGATAATGGCTTGAATGAATTTTATATTAGAAGCTTTCGATGCAGACCTAGGGACAAATATTTTGCTCACTAAGAAGTGAAACACTATGATTAGATCGTCCTGAAGCCGGATGCTATGGGAATAAGTACCAAAGTGCTGTCCAACTCAGAAGATATCAAACTTCCTGGTCAAGCCAAAAATGCAACCTGTGCTCCTTACTCCCCATGTCCTTTACCTTAAAAAGAAAGAGTAGAAGGAATGAAGCGTGGATAAGAACGCAAGAAATGTATGATTTTCTTAGTGGTGGGGAAACCTTTGGATTGAACAGCGCGAGTGTACTGTACTTGGACGCTTCGAAACATGTCGTATTCATATCTGTGCCAGGTATCCATTTTTCGTATTTGTCTAGTCTATCCCATATCCCGTGTCTCGTATCAATTCAGTACACTTCCAACTGCGAAACCATAGTGACTCTCAAAGATGATTCTTCTTCTACCATTATTTTTCGTTTCCCTTTTAAATTTCATGGCTCAGATCTATTTAGGATGAGGTGATTCTTGGGGATACGGCAAATACCGCACACTTTCTATGTATTCTGGAGCACCCAGGTCAGCATTGGGTACCAAACAGTCTCACCCCTAGATGTTACATCATGTGGCATACCAAAGAGGATGCCTTGAACTAAGAATCCCAAGAACCCATACATGTGACACGAACATCAGTCAAAAAAGAAATCTTGTAAGATGGTCTATGAAAAAATTGCAGTAATATCTTGGGTTGCATTGATCAAAAACTTTTGTCTTCAATTCAAGGTGACATATTTGCAAATAATACATTATTAGTGACTGCTGCTGTAGCTATATCTAAAAAGTTTTTGTACTAACCACTGAAGCTTTAGCATAGACTTGTGGAGAGCAATGAATGTGCAAATGCTGCCAACTGATTCCTGCATACGTTTGTATGATCATAACAGCAGGGTTGTTGTCAGAAACATATTTGATAGTAAGAAAATAAAAACTTTTGTTATGACAACAGAAGCATGTGTGTGCTATGCAGATCGGGTAACTGTCTTGCCTGATCCTCAGATACCTTCAGGTCAGCATTATCAACATATTCTGTAGTGCCGATAAGTGTGTTAGACTGTTTGAGGTGCTCAAGCAATAAGCATCTTACATTCAGTCATCAAAAACTAAAGAATAAGGGAACAATTAAACACTTCCATTTACTGGTTTTCATTTCTCCTTTGGTTAGGTTATTCTGTTTATAGCACAACATGTTCAGTTTAAAACAAGCATTCAACAGAGAGTAACATATCAAGAAGCAAAATAAAAGTTCAGAAAATTATCAGTACTTCAAATTTGGGACTTCTCAAGGCTCATGCAATTGGAGCTTTTCAAAATAATTATTTCTCGGATAGTCACGACAATTGATAGGTGAAACTCCATTTGTGTCCGAATTCTTCCACCTGTTATATTACTCAGGCAAGAAACCTTGCAATAGATGGACCAAACACAAAAGGGATAGTAGATATGCATAGAAGCAAGTAAACAAGCAAAGTGGCCATAATGAGATTCTTTTTTTAAAAAAACATGTGGAACAAAAAGAAGAAAAGGAATAACCTCATCAGTAGGGAAAAGAAATGTTGATGGCCTCAAATTGTAATAATCTTTCAAGCAACTCCAAGGCTTGAAACATAGAAGCCGCAGATGCCCAGTAGAAACTCTCTTGATTTGTGAAAGCTCGTCCACAGTAAATTTAATGTCCTCCCTGAAATGTATATTTAGATGTTCAAATAAGAATAATAATTTCAAATATTACCCAACGTAGTTAAAAATCAAATTAGAGCAAGAGAATATTCCAAATGAAGAAAAAACTTTATAACAGGTTTAAGTATATTGCTGGAACAAATGGATTATGTTCCTTTAGTGCCAATGACTTCCTTATTATTTACCCTTCAATTTATGTTCCAAACAAGTTAACCATCTTTTTTTCCAAAATTAAGTAATTGATTCAAATGAAAGAATAATTTAGGGGGTTAGAATCCATCAAACAAATAAGCCAACAAAACACAAAGTATCACAACTTGCATGAACCGTAGTAGACACAGAGCCAAAGATCATGATTCAACATTCTAGAACTATTTACTAAAATGCTACCAACCACGTCTGTGTAAGTGGAGCTTAATCTCCAGTACCACACCTCTTCAATGTTTGCTATTCTGCATCTCTTATTATATTGGGGAAATGTACCAACGTGTAAAAGCAACAACCAATTAATGCAAGAAAAAAAAAATGAACTATTGGGTTAAACAAACCACCTCTAAGGCTCTAATTGTAGCATTTATTGCATGTGCACTGATTTCACCATCTTATAAAGAATGCAGATTTGAATAAATTGAAAATATGAAGGCATTGCAACACAGCAAATACTATAGGTGACAATTCTGCAAATTCCCTATTTATTACTTAATATGATCAAAACATAATCTACAGCCTCTCCAATTTCTAAATTGTTGAGGTACTAAAATCTTTGATGCCATTTTTAACATTATTAGCAGAAGCAAGAAACTAAAAATTCAGAGACATAGGCAGCAACAGCTTTCTTTAGTTGAACTTGCAAGCAGATCAAGTTTCAAACTAGTATATATTCCAATTGACCACCGTAAATGAGTGAGGTAGATCCTCAAATCAGGGAAATAAACTATAAAGATGCACGCTAAGCTTCCAAATTGAAATATGAGAGAATGATAATTATATTAGAATTGGATATTTAGCAGGTGCATAAAAATTGAAGGAAGAAGTAGCACAAACATATCCACACTAACACAAATTAAAACCATCAAGAATGACCTGTAATATATTTGTTACAAAGTAGCCTCATTATTCTAAAGCACTAGACTAAGCTCTATTAACCAAAGTTACAAACTTTTCATAATACCTACTATGTAAATGAACAAAAACACACCCCAACACCAGAAACACTCACAAGTTTAATATAAAACTACACTTACTTCTTGTAAGACTGAAAACGTTTTGGAGGCTCTTGTAGTGCTATCCCCGTATCCGTACAGACAAATGATCTTTCGGTCTGCAATGTAAGAACAAGAGTGTCAATAGCAGCTACAAAACTATTCTTGTAACACCGAGAATGCACAAACAAAGAACAGAAGAGTTCATCTCAAATAAGTAAATGAATTTTATAAGCTAAAAAACTATTGTACTTGTTAAAATCCACTGAAAAAATTACCTAAAATAAAAACTTACACAAAATAATCTACCAAGTAAAAGAACATCAAACGAGAACCATTTTCCACATCTTCAGTGGTTGAAGCTCCGATGCTTCATATGCATGTCACTACTGAATAAGTGCAATGAATATCTGAATATGTGATGAACGCTTGAGATACTAAAGGCTAGACACTGAAAGTTGAAGTTTTGTATTATTTTACAAGGAACCCATGACATGAGGATTGGTATGGTATTATGACTGACTTTGTAATAATAACAGTAAATTGCTGATTGAGACTAAGATTACACTCTTCAAATGTTTTAGTGTCCCAAAACCTTCTCACCTTACATATCACTTATACCAACAATACAATCTGCCATTGTTTATTAAAAGAACTTCGGCTAGGGACTAACCACTACTGATATCCTATTAAAGTGTGTAAAATTCTACATATATGAATGGTGTGATGGTGAGTTATTGTAAGTAATAATATGAACCCATTCTTGATGTATTGTTTTTATTATGCGTCATTATTAGAACTCAATACATTGAATGCTGGAAATTAAAATTCAACGTACTTGAGGAAGGAGTCAAAGGGTCCTTTGTCCGTTCCGCCTTGACAAATTTGGAATCAGAAAATATTTAACTAAATACCCAAACAATAAGCCAACTCTTTCGAAACACTCTTATGCGAAACTATCTAAGCACGTCATGTTATTTAAATCGTAGAGTATGTGCTATACGCTACGACACGATACAGAGCCAATTTGATATGTATCATAGGTTGTATCAGAATTAGTCCTGTCACACAAGATATCAGTTACAATATGTCACCATATGATAGTTATACACTTTACGATTCTTTTATTCATACTACAAGGCTAAACTTGACAATTCTTTTATAATGTAGCAACATGATGAATAAAGTTTATATGTACATTTAAAGATGTTCAATAGAACTTTGTACCCCATGCCTTTTCAATTGAAAACAGTGTTGTTACCGGAGCAATATATTATACTACTAATATTTTTAGAAATCATTTTTTGGTTATAACAATAACTAATAGCACATTATTACATTATAGTCAATCAAATATACTTGTCTGAAAATTTTGTTATTTATATGATTCGAGACGATTAACATTTACATTGTAGCCCACTAGTCAAACTAAAAAATCTTTAAAAATTAGCAACATGATTAATAAATTTCCAATCTGCTTGTTTGCTTCTAAACAACTTACTCGTACAAGATACTGTCATCCGTATTCAAAGATAATAGTGCTACCAATTTTGCAATATGTATGCCTACATATGAAGGAACAAACAATTTGGCCACGCAATACCTTTAAAGGAAGATTAGTCACAGAATCAAGCCAGGTGATAGTTCCTACAAAAAGTGGAAGAATTAAATCCTAGCATATGTCAATCGTACTTGCTAATTGTAGGCTAAGCATATGTATACCTGGAACAGTTGGACGGATTAAAGCATATGTATTCAATTCAATGGATAAAGCATTTGCAATTGTAAATATGATTCTTTGGACTCTACATTTCTTAAATATACGCTTCCTCAGTTGATTTTTCATGTCTTCAAACCTGGCATTAAGAAATCATCACTTATTAAATGCACAAAAGCTGACATAAATATGCACGACCACTGAATCTCCTCCATCAGTATCAGCTGGTCTGAACACTAGGTTCTACAATGATACAATCTAAGGGTCGGCAACAACCTCGATGAGTACTTCAGAAATTACTTACCCATATATTATAATGATGCAGTAATCGCGATACAATCAAAGGATTGAAATTTTGTAATATGATGATGCATGTGCAGGGGAAATTTTAAAGACAAAGAACATTGTTTCAAGAAATGTGAAAGCATAACTTCAAATGCATCTTTACAGTTTACACTTCTCTAATTACATGTCCCTTATTTAAACAGTTTGATTGTCATGAACTTGTTTACGAATCATTGCTCGGATAATAAGGCTTTTGACAACTAATGCGTCTCCAAGTGATCCAACAATACCATATGGAATACTCATCAGGTCACATCTGTCATAAGACACTCGAACCCCTCTGCCATAACATTCCATCCAGCAATATAATCAGCTTTAATTGCAGACACTCTATTGTGAAAAACACTTAAGTCTTCTTTTAGTTCCTTAAATGATCCATGGCTAGCAATGGCTGAACGTGTACATCACAGTCAAACTGTCTACCTACCAGATCGGATCAGAATGTTGATACTCAACAATGTCAAAATAAAATGAATAAGAGGCACAATCCCACAGGAACGAAGTAAATACATCCGATCTGTATGTCCAACTCTATCTTGTAGAATATAATGTAAGGATGCGATAAATTTAAACGCAGGTCCTAATCATAGGCTTCTTATCCTCAAAATCTGTCCACAATATCAGATGACTCAAACGCATCATCGATACGTGAGTTTGAACAAAGTATAATTTTTATGTTACAGTATAACGGTTAATAGCAAATAATAAAACATAATAATTTCCGGTGGTAAATTGGTGATCAGGCAGAGTTTCTTTTGCAAGAAAAATGAAGAACGAACTGGTGGAAATGTAGAAAGAGAAACACTTCAACAGACACGTACCTCTCTACGGCTAACGGCATAAATTGATCAAGATCATCACCCTCTAATCCAAGTAATTCCTGTACACAGAACTCTGATATAATAATGATGCTCATGAAAACACCAGCCTGTACAAACTAAAAGAGGAAATGAATGACTTAGCTTACAGCATAAAACAGGGACGCATTGAACTCTTCATTTGGCCTACTTAAGGGGAGAAGTTCAATTGAGATTCCAAGATCTTGAGCATCCTGAAAAGTTTTATTAAATTTGCCACTTTAAGTCCTGATCATAAAATTGACTCAACATTTTTACACTTTTAAGTCCTGATCACAAAATTGCGTAAGTGTTAAATAGTTACTTTCGCTCGCTGCAATGTTGTTCTCGTCATATCTTTTTTCGTTATTCCCTTGATACTTCAAAAAGGATCATCTTCATTTGTAAACAAGAGAACACGTTTATCAGCTGTTTTTGCAGATCTGAAATATTTGACTGAACATTTTTAATTAAACATGGAGATATTGCAACAATGCAACAGATATATAAATATATACACATGCATACACATTGAGGGAGACAGAAAAAATGACATAAAGATGTGAAATGTACCCTTTACGTAGAAGGCCCTGAGCAACCCATAGCGCATTATAAAGAGAGTTGTCCCTAGAACCGGATAAGATACCATACTGACTCCCAATTTTTTTCATAAATGATTCTGCATGAGTTTAACACTATAGTTAGGTCTGACTTCAGTTCAACAAGTCTGCTTCGTCAAGGACAAAATATGAACGTCACAATTTTCAAGTAGCCTCCAGCACCCAAATGTTATAAAAACAAAAGTAACGTCATTCCAGATAATCCCCACACAATTAAAATACAAACAGAGACATATGAGAACCACATGCTCACACACACACAGAAGGATGAAAAGAAATATCTTGATACTATCAGAACTATGCAATTTGAAATGTACACTCATACGAATCGACAAACATAGCTCTACACAACTATAAGAGTATAATCACTGTCCCCAATGATTGCCCTCAGAATAGATATCTGGCATATGGTGACTAGGGCTAGCTCTAGTCACAGCTAATTGGTTTTGAAATGGAGGAACTCATTATATACTGAATTTGAGTTAATTTCTAATTGTAACATATTACAGAGTGATACAGGATAAGCCCGTGAAACATGGATTGATAAATATGTTAGGGTTCATAATTCTATTAAGTGTTTGAAAGGTCCAGGAATAAGCCTTGTAATACGAGGGAAAGGTTACTAGTGTTTGAAAGGTCCAAAAGCTGCAGACTACACCAATATGCCTCAATACAAGAGAGACCCAAACCAATACTTACATGGTGGTGTAATCTGCAGCTTCTTCTTTTCAATTTTTTCTTTTAACTTCTGGACTGTAGTAATTTCCAAAGTATTGTACTATACATATTGGTATCTTTATGTTGGACTTCCGCAATACTAGTTCGTTGGAGATGTCATATGTATTTTAAATTATTTTAGTTTTATTGGTATGAACTATGGATATATAAATACTGTACATGTAAAATATTTTTAAGTGACTAGTAGGTCGATTAATATTTTTAAGTGACTAGTAGGTTGATTAATCGACTAGTAATCTAGTAGGCCAGTGTCAACTCAACTCGACTTGTCAACGTGACAACTACGGTTGGCAAGTACTAGTCAGCAATTGCTGATGTGTCAAAATTGATTGAACTTGATTGCAACAAAATTGAGAAGCAATTTACTTGCAAACTTCGAAAATTGGATGCCTCAATTGGAACTAGTGGTAAATGTTAGGGTAATAAATCATATTTAAGCAGATATATTTCTATCGAAGTGAATAAAATGTTTTTACAAACTGTCTCAATCAAAATTACAGAATAACAAAAGAATGTCACGGAGCACGGTAATCGTTCTCTATGGCACGTTTTCTCAACGCTTGCATTTCTACTACAGGTCATCCGACCACGTTTGCAATATGACATAGAAAATTGGGATGGTAGACGGAATGAAGGGAGTTAAAAGTTTTAATTTTTCTTTATCACCATAGCAGATCAATAGCTCCGGACTACGGCAAAAGCTTCTTTGAATTGTTATGATAGAGCATCTTATATATAAAGTAACAATGTTACGTCTAGAGTTAAAAACTGTTGCAGCTTGAACAATAACATACTTGGAAAGTTGGAAAGACAGAGTAAACAAGCTATATCAAGAACAGATACAAATGCAGGGAACCATATCAGCCATAGTAAGAAAGATTCAAACTTGAAACTCATTTACAGCTATCCAAGATCCAGATATGATAAAACTTTGGAAAAATGCAGAAGTTCAAATGCTGGTGTAACTCTAGACAAGAATTTCGTGGCAATGATTATGGTAGTAAAGAGTATTCAGAAAGCATGTGAGCTCTAAAATATGATAATATGTGGATTTCACAAACTATGGTTACAACAACATGATGTCATAGCAGGGTTTACCTTCTATGCAGTCAAATTCTTTGATAAGCCTTGCATTTGGCCTGTCTAGGTTCTCACGCTCCGCAACATTAAATACATAAACACCATTTAAATCTTGCAAATTCTTCTTCTCTCTCTACAAAGTAAAGCAACATAACAAAGGATAACACTGGGTGGGAATGAACCATATGATAATCGTCTGAAGTAGCCTGAGAAACCAGGAAGCATTTTCTAAGGAATCACTAGTTGGTTTCCCGGAAAATTGCTCAATTTTAAGTTTTTAACAGAGAAGGAGATGAGAATTAGAGAAGATATAGATGCATATTCTGAAGAACAGAAATAGATGAGAATTTGAAAAAAGGGGATAAGAGTACGCACGCGCGCGCCCACACACGGAACATCACAATGTGATTTTCATGTCAAATTCAGCATACTCTTCTTCGCATTTTTTTAGCATATATAATTATAGCCATTTACTGGCCACAGTAGGCAAGAGCACTAACTTGCAGACTTAATGTACTTATCCCACTACGTAACAGAAGTATCCAACATCTTATAACAAACTACAAATTCTGCAATCCAGCTAATTCTGATTACTTTTCTAAGCGGAAATACTGCAAATCGTTTAAATTCCACAAGTACTATATAAACCATAAGTGTTACAAAACATAATAATAGTATATAGTGACAAATGAACACTTGTACGGAATGTCATTTCATATACCTGTGACAAATGTTTATGAGATAATATGCATTTGGAGGACGGTTGGCACATCACAAGAAGTTTGGACGCTCATTAGACAAAAGCTTGTATTTTGTTTCCAAACTTGACTCTGGGTTGTATAATACCGTGATTTAACTAGCATGCAAGCCACATATATTACCAAGTCGGAGCATCCCAATCTAATGTATTAATTGAACATGCAACAATCATGTGGTTATCAATTCTTGAGAGTTTACTACAAAGTTTCCCAGCTCATGCGCTCAATAGGTTTTGTTCTTCCTGAGAGTACAAAGTGCCACACAAAGATATAAGAAACTAAAACTGCTTACATGCCACAAAAAATGCCGATAATTGTACTATATTTCTTAGTTATAAAATATAAACCAAATAATAAAATATAAACCAAATAATGACTTTCAAAAATGAGGATAAGATTCCATCACATCAACCCCGATCTCAGACATATCTACCTTGCCATTCACATATATCCCATTCATCATTACCTACCAGAGTTTGAGTCTCAAAACTGAATGATTGAGGATGCACATAATTCAATATGAAATACTTCAGGAACTCTATAAAGTATATATCTAGTTATAGTTTTAGTCCACTGGATTTACAACTCTTACAGTATTGAAGAAGCATATGGCCATCTCAACATAAGATCTGTTAATAATTTGAGTCTTCAGAGTCTGCGCAATACAACTCACGGCAACATGGAAATGGGTTTCCTCCTTTTGATCTTCCTGCAAAAATTATCACCCATAAAAAAAAGGTCAATTATTTCATGTTCAAAGTAGCAGAGATTGTCACGATAAATGATTCCTACCAAATCAGTAGTATAAGAAAACAGAAAAAAGAATGATATGTCCTTTGGTAAAGCAACCAGTTCCTAAAGATATCAATGGTAAAACAGATCATGTATGAGTAAATTTTGAACTGCAAATTCGGTATGGTCAAAAAGTTCTTTTTCTCAAGTAGCTTGTCCTGTTATAATTGCTCCTTTTAACCCAAAATTAGAGATGCATTTAACTTCATACCTAGTCTGGTTGTGTCAAATTTGATGTTAATTTTAAGTAGTTTTAATTGGCAACAACAAACTTAACAGAAGTAGTGAATAAAAAAATGGTAGTTCTGAACTCTTGATATACATACCACATTATGAATATTTCTATTTCACAAATATAGCACTATCCAAATTAAAATTTATCTCTAATTTTGGAGCCGAGGAACTACAACAATAAATCCGTAAAGAAACATAATATTTACTAGTTGGAAAACCTATATGAAACAAATAGATAGATATACAGAGACAGAGAGAGAGATAACCCCAAAACATGTAGTGCTGAACATTTTGGGGGAAGCATCCACCAGGTAAACCACCAGCTCGTTGGTTGATTTCCTACAATAAATAGCAATTATTAATTAGTATTTCGTAAAATAAACCGGAAATCAAAATGACAAACACAATTTGCATTAGAAAGACACGCCCAAAAGAAACAATGAGTAATGAAATAGAAGGGGAGGAAGGAAGTAACCTGGTAGAAACCATTTTCAGGATCGTCTTCGTCGTCTCCAAATACCTCATCAGGGTCCAATTCCATGACTGAAGTGAGCGAGCGCGGGGTAGAGAGAGAGTAGGGATTTGGCCACTGAAACCCGCGTTTATAATATATTCGAAATCTTCGTCTTCGTCTGGAGTCTTATATTTTTGCAAATGGTGCTTCCGTTCTTCTAGCTTCTTGGGCATGGAGTTGGGAGCAAGCTGACCGCTTTCCTTCTTTCCTTGTGAATTTTAATTCGGCGTGGAAAAAAAGAAATGGGAACAAAAAGTTTTTCATCCGATTCTTACGCACTGTGTTCATGAGTTTTGGATTAAAAAAAAATGTTTAAATGGGTAGAAAATAATAAAATATAAAATTTATATATTTTCTTTGGTATTGTTTTTTAGTTTAGTAAAGGGGAAAAAAGAAAATGATAAATATCTATCTTATTCTTAATATTAATTTTCAGTATAGTTATAACTTAAGATTAGTATTTACTTTATAACATGTGGAATAATATAAATAAGTGTTCTATACAAATCTTGTTAATCTTGGATAAAATAAATTAGAATAGAAAAGCGGCTAAATTTTCTATTTAATTATTTTCTTTTTTATACTTCAAAAAACTCAAAAACACAATAGTATAAGTGAATCTATTTCTTTCTTGTTTTCTAACCAAAAATAAAACTCATGAACAATAGTGTAACACTATGTTAGTGAATTTTTTTTAGGATAGAAATTAAAAAATGGTGAAGAAACTTCATTTTTTCTATCTTATTCTTGTGTTACTAAGATTTTATAAGTTAGAAGTAAAAGAATTGGTAAGAAAAGTTGGTCACTTTTCTTATTAATATTTTCTCTTCAAGATTTGACTAGAAAATAAAAGAAAAATGATGATAAGTATCTTATATCCTCTTTCTATTTAACTTGCCATATATATTTAAAATGTAGAAATATATAAATTTAAGGTATTATTATTATCGAGAACTATACATTAAATACATTGTTTTGATTGACATATATATATATATACACACACACACACATCAAGGCTAAAAAGTCCTAGATAAACATAAATACTATCAACAATTATCCTACAATTATTCAATAATCCTATCTTAACTACTTGATAATTATGCTGAAAAATAGGAATTAGTTGTAGCATCAATGAGCATATCGTGCCAAAAATCTAATGAGAGTAGGTTTACATCTTTAAATGAAATTCGGAATGACGAAAAAGCTAAAAATGATTTGATAAAAACTCTGGATGAGAATATGATGAATGAACACCGGAAAAAAAAATTTCATAACATCAACATTATTATTGTGACATATGTGAATAGAAGAAGAAATGCTTTCAAAAATTTCAAAATCAACCACAGACTTTTCTTTTAACTCAACCGTTGTGATTAACAGACTTGATCTAATTAAACGTCTGTGCCGTTAATTCATATCCTAAAAGCAGAGTAGACAAAGAACCATAAGAAGGATGCATCAAATAATAATAAGCATGAATACTTTTGAAAAGATAATAATTTTGTCCATCAACAATAAGATCATTAAATGTAAATTCTAATAAAAATTTACCAGCCCTTTCAAGTACGGAAAGAAGTGAAATTGCTTCCACAAGGTAACTTTTGACAAATTGATGAGGTGATTTCTGCAAACATGGCAATTGATTAATAAGAGAATCAATGTACCAATTAGATTCCAAGAAATCATCACTAACATCAGCATGGTCTTCATTTACTAAGTCTTCATACCTAAAAATTAGGATGTTGGAGGTAATCTCATGAGGAATATCATTCAACTCAAAACAAGTGTATAGAAATCCCAATATTTTTAAAATTTTTCTTAGAAACTCATCGTTTAGAACTCACACACTTAAGCATAACAACTTTCAAAAAAGTTATATTGAACTCCAAACTTTTTACTCTTTTTAAAAGAGATAATAGTCATATGAACATTGTGATTGTATTTTTTCTAGGGATACGAGGAGATTAATCAAAACTTAAATAATTAAACTCACACATCGAATTCATCATAACAATATCGTAGACTCGTAGTACTACTAATATTTTATTTATATAACGCTTCAATGTTACTAGATCTACCCAGTAAGATCATATTAAACGGTAGCTTTTGACCAATCATGACAATTAAATTAAATATCAAATAAATCCGAGGGACTGGTTCAACAATGTAGTGGTCTGACCAATTTAATTGGTTGATGAATGGCCTGCTTGAATCAAATAAGTGGGCCCCATAAATATAAAACTACTTTGTATGTAAAGTGGACCTTTTATGGAACAATCAAAGTAACCGTGAAACTGTCGTTCCCTCATTTATTATCATATAGATTTAGATAAAATAATTTATATGTTTAAAATATTATATTACTACTCCATAAATAACCAAAAATAACAATATTTAAAAATAAAATTCTGGCCTACTAACCTTATATATATGTGTGTGTGAGAGAGAGAGAGGAGGTTGAACTTATTGCATATACATTTTTTCGTAGGTTAAATAATAATTTGTACCTTAAACTTTATTTTGTTGTTTTAATTTGTATCCAAACCTATAAAATATGTCAATTAGCAATCTATATTTCGTGTTTTGTCCAAATATTTATTCTGAAAAGTTAAAAGGACCGTCAGTATAATCAATTTATACTAACTATATAAAAGTTTCCTGTTTATATAGTATCTTAGAAATTTGGCTAGATAATTATATATTACTCCTTTTATTTTAAAAAAAGAACAATATTTAATAATAAGATTTATTTAAAAAAAAGAAAAAAGATTTGCATAAAAAAATATGAAAAAGAAAAAAGATTTATAATTTTCTTATCTTATCTTTAATTGAACATTCATAAAAAAAATTCATGAGAAAAACATATTATTTATACATGTCATTCTTAGTCAAATAGATAATATTAATAATTATTAATTAAAATATCATATGTAACTCCTTTCGGGAAGGATATGAATATACTAAATTATATTGCAATTCTATGTCAAAAGTAAAGCCTGATAACTCTATCTAATTATTATAAATGTAATAATTTATTACAATTATTAAATAACGATAACTAGTTCCAGTTGTACCGCTACAAATTTACATGCCTTTAATTTGACAGAATTCAAATGTATATAATTTATCTTTCAGTGTTCATTTTTAATAGTTCAGTAAGAAACAAAACAGAAAAAGATTAACGTTCATATTTGTTATTTTAAACTATCAAAGTTTTAGATCTGATCTCCTGCTTTGACTCTCTCTCTCTCTCTCTTTCACTAATTGTTATGGTCGGCGATGGCTTCTTCTTCATCTTCTTCGCCTTTGGTATATTGTGCGTTGACATATTAATTGTGGTGGAGTAATAGTATATGTATACAAGACACTCAATCTTTAAGCTTACATAAAAACTACTTAGATCAACTGCTTCTATATATATAATTTTTTTCGTCGGTAATGGATTCATCTTCATCTTCTTCGCCTAAGGAATTTGCGTACGACGTGTTCTTGAGTTTTCGAGGTGAAACTCGCTATGGTTTTACTGCTCATCTTTACAAGGAGATGAGAAAGTATCATATCCGAACGTTTTTAGACGACGAAGAACTTCGAGGAGGAAGTGATCTATCTGCCCAATTCATAGAAGCAATCGAGCAATCAAGGGCATCAGTTATTGTGCTCTCAGAGAATTATGCATCATCAGCATGGTGTCTGAGTGAACTTGTAAAGATCATGGAGTGCGAGAGAGAACAGAAGCAGTTGGTGCTGCCCATATTCTACGGTGTCCAGCCTTCCGATGTGCGTTACTTAGAACAGAAGCAGAAAGGGAAATTTGGGGAAGGTTTTGCAAAATGTCTAAAGAGAGAAAACAATGAAGACAAGATCCAGAGTTGGAGAGATGCCCTCAATAAAGTTGCAGACTTATCCGGATTAGACGTGAAAGGGTAATTACGATCTTTTTTTTTCTTAGCTTTTTTAATTTTATTCTTATATCTACTTATTTGAATGGAGTACATTATCCAACTCCCTTTTAGTCGGGTTTAATTTTATATATTACTGGAATTTGTTCAACAACCTTTCGTATCTCTTATAAATGAAATATACGAAAATTAAAAGTGAGGAAAAACCTAAAATGTAAAATCTGGGATAATCTTGAAAGAATTTCATTATTATATTTTGACTGTTGTTATATTTCCTTGATTGTTGTTTTATTTTGATCTAGACGTCTTTGAACACCTTTAGGTTGATTTTGCATGATGAACCTTGAGGATACATTTTGGAGGGGTGGATTTAGGAATTATGGTAAGGGGGACACTGTTTAAAATTAGCTATATAATACGTAATAAAATTAAAGTCAAATATAAATATTTATTTTAAAAAAAGGTGTGTAATGCAATAATTTATTAAAAGAATTAGAACATTTAAGCATATCAAATATTCGAAACTCAACGTAATTGAACCTGACCTACTAAGGAACATAAATTCAATAAAATCCTATTAAATGATATTGAGTTAAAAAATTATTTGCGGCTAGTTGAATATAAATAGTATTAGATTTAATAGAGTAACATAGTAGATAGGATTAATTAGAGTCAAAGCAATTTGAGATTTTAATTGAAGATTTGAATGAGCAAGATTTCATGGTGGTATTTTCCAGAAAGTTCTTTGCCTTGCTAGTTTCTGGAATATGTCCCTTCAAATACACCATCATCTTAAAATATATCGAGCTAAGCTTATTCTCATTTCTGCAGTGCCTATTTCTCATTTCAGCAAGTGTAACACACTTATCCATAGTGAGGAAAATATCCAAGTCCAAAACACCATGATAAAATTGGACTTGTTCATTGTACTCTTATAATTAAACTCGTTGAATTTCATTATAGTACTAGCTTGAAATAATGAAAAGACAGCCGCATTCACTGCGATAAACACATAAATTTTGAGTTAATTTAAACACATAAAAGCTCAAACTTTTACATTAAACAGTTATTCACCTCAGGACGAAACAACTTCATACAACAATAAGTTATGCGGTGGATTTCATTCATGTGTGAATTTAATCACAACTAAACCTTTATACATACAAATATCAATTAAAATTACATTTGGGAATACAACTTCTCTTGACATGTATATGACACAAACTTTATAAAATCAATAATCAACCTTTGGACGATTCATAACAACTTAAAATTCCATTAAATCATGTATAATTATATTAATCTATGTCAAATTAAACAATATCTTATGGTAAGACTACTTTGATGACTAACATACCAACATAAATATAAAATATGGTCAATAGATTGAAGAACTTCACCTAATAAAACTATATTGATACTTTCTTGGAAGATAGTCTTAATTTCTTAAAATATGTCATTTTCATCCTCTTTAATTTGAAAATTTGAAGTACTAAAGCATTAATATTAGATATTTTATTATATTGCATGGGTTTATGTTGGCAGCAATGAAGCGGACTGTATAGATAAATTCATAAAGAAGCATCTTATTGGTGTTATAAAGAGTCATGAATCTATCGGTGTTCCAAGGCACTTGGTGGGAATGAATTCTCGTGTCAATGATATCAAGTTGTTAATGAGCAGAATATCTGATAATTCGGTGGGCAAAATCATGATATACGGAATGGGAGGAGTGGGAAAAACCACACTGGCCAAAGCTCTCTATAATTCTCTTTTTTCTCAGAAGTATGAAGCTTGGTATTTTCTTGAAAACATTAGAGAAATTTCACACCGACCTGGTGGTGCAAATTCAGTGCAAGGGAAACTGCTTGCTGGTATCCTGAGGACAAAGGTCAAAGATGATGCCGCAGAAATCAAAATGAGGAAAAGAGCACTATCTTCAAAGAGAGTACTGATTGTTCTTGATGATTTGGAGGATGACTACACATTAGTCCAATCATTAGTTGGAGATGGTATTTCCTTTGGTTCTAGAAGTCGAATCATCATAACCACAAGAAACACACGTTTGCGTGAGTTTGTTCAACTTGATAGTGAATACGAAATGAAGGGGTTGGACACCTCAGAGGCTTCAGAGCTTTTCCATTGGCATGCATCCCAAAGTAATCTTCCTTTCGAAGAAGATTACGGAAAGCTCTCACACAAGATTGTGAAATACTGTGGCGGGCTTCCATTAGCCTTGGAGGTCTTTGGGCAACATTTGCGTGGAAGAAATATAGTACAATGGAAGGAAGCCTGTGATCAATTAAGCACTATTGCTCATCATGACAGAATTAAAAATTGTCTTATAATAAGCTTTGAAGGACTACAAGAAAATCAAAAAAGCATTTTTCTTGATATTGCCTGTTTTTTCATCGGAAGGGAAAAAGAGCATCCGAGTTATATGTGGAATGCTTGTGATTTCAGCCCGGAAATAGCATTAGCTACTCTTGAGGAGAAATGTTTAATAACAATAAAAGAGGACAACGAGTTGAGAATGCATGATGTTTTACGAGACATGGGAAGAAAAATTGTTTGTGAAGAATCTCCAAAAATACATGGACAGCGCAGTCGATTATGGGATAACAAAATAATAGACAAAGTCTTGAAAGATCAAACGGTAATTAAATAGGAGGCACATAATTATTTAAATTTTAACTCTATATCTAGAAAAAGGTTTGAACAGCTTAAATTAAATAGGGAGTACTTTATAGTTTTGTAATTCAAATTTTTGTTTACTTTTTTTTGAATCAGGGAAGTGAGAAAATTGAAGCTATTATTCAATCATATGATGAGAGATTGGATGAAATAAGTTCAGAAACATTCAGAAAGATGGGCGGATTAAGATTGTTAGTGATGTGGCATCCACGTGTGAGGGGAAGCTTTGACAATATGTTTAGAGAGTTAAGATGGTTCTCTTGGTATGGTTGCCCGTTGGAATGTTTGCCATCCAGTTTGTACCCAGAAACACTTGTTGTCCTTAAACTGCAATGCAGCAAACTCAAAAAGATATGGAAAAACGACACCAAGGTATGTCATTAATCTTATAAATGAATACACAAATACATAAAAATGTATTTGTGTATTCATTTAAAAATGTTTTACATGGTCATCATGAAAGACATCAAATGGAATATTTTTGAAATTTTATACGCATCTTTCAAAAAAGAGGCAATTGCTTCATTTTATACATTTATTTTTATTTTTTGTTAATATTTGAGATGATTTCAATAAACTTTTATGTGCTTTTATTGGATTTTAAAAAGTATTTTTGGAAAAGATGTCATTCGATTTTCCACAGTGTTTTACCGCCTTAATATTAAAATATTTCCATCTTTACTCATATGGTGAATGTTTACCAACTTAACTCGTTAATTATCATTTATTCATTTTCTTTTTTTCTTTCTCATGTGGTCATGCCTTCTAAATTATTATATATATATATTGCTATCGCTAGGAAAACACTAGAAGTATTTTGATGAAATTTATTTCACTGCTATAATGTAATAACGGAGTATTTGATAAAACAAGAAAAGAAAAGGATTTAGAAACATTCTCTTCTTAAACTGCAGAAACTAGATTGGGTAAAATTAATTAATGAAGTTGTGTGAAAATTGTCTAGATTAATGTTATATATAAAAAAGACAAAAATAACTATTAGAAGTCGTTAAGTGTATTATTGGTAGTGTTGACATAATTTGACATATCGTTTTCCCCAAAAATATGACAAATTTCATAATAATATACATATGCCGAATGACACTACATTATATATTTACACACACATCTATAGGTTCTGGAAAACTTGAAGGTCCTCGACGTCAGCGGCTCTTGGGAATTGAGAGAAACACCAGACTTCAGTAAAGTTCCAAACCTTGAGAGACTGATACTAACGAATTGTGAGAATTTAAGTGAGATACACTCATCAATTGAACTTTTAAGTAGTTTGGTTGAATTGGATCTATCTCACTGTAGTCGTCTTTCAAGTGTCCAAATTGACGCCTGCCTAACTTCATTGAAAACTCTAAAACTTGTTGGAGTACAATGTTGCAATTTTAAATATTTTGCCAGTTCGCCTTGCTTAGAATATTTGGACTTCAGTGAGTGCAACCTAAGGGATGAAGACATTCCAGAAGTGATAGGGAGTACTCCATCCTCACTCAAATATTTGGATTTATCATGGAACCATTTTCTCCGTAAATTACAGGCAGACCTTACACAGTTATCCAATCTAACCATTCTTAAGCTGAATTACTGCTGGGCCCTCAAGTCACTCACTGAACTGCTTCCGCCTAACCTACAAGAACTACATTTAAAAAACTGCAGTTCACTTCAAAAACTTCCCAACCTTCAGGGCATGAAGAAGCTCCGACGGCTGGACATTCTTAGTTGTCGTAACCTTGCAACTGGTCCATTGATTAAGGTTGGTTAATTTAGATTTGCTACTTCTAAAATAACATCCTTCCTTTTATTTTCAATAATATTACATCAATTGCATTGTTTTATGTTTTATCAAACAGAGTATCCACAGTGAATTACCAACTGGCCTGAGAATATGTTTGAACCATAAGGGTATTATTTCTAGGTTCAACCCCCATACATCTTCTATACCATTTCCTCCTGCTAAATTTGAATCTATGACTCATAAATCACAAAGTTCTGTTGTTTCCGTCAATAAAAGTGTTTCCGTCAATGAAGTTTATCCCCCGAGTTTTATTCAAATTGAAAGAAATGGCTCTACGCAAGGGAGCCCGGAACTTGAAGATACAGACTTTTATATTTTCTGGGAGAAGTATCTATCAGAAGATGGATCCGAAGAAGAATGGTTTGGCGTTAAACTTGTCTATGCAAGCAACGAGGCGTCCACAGGCAATTCAATCAATGAGAAATTAGAAATGTTGGTATTTGTGCTTCGGAGTTCTTTTCTTGATGACGACGGTCTTATAGATGACGAATCTCTCAGTTCCACACTTGAACATATTGGTGTCCAAATTTGGGAAGAGGAGGAGCTATTATTGAGAGTACTCGGATCCCCACGTATACCTGGTAGCAATTTGATTGGGGTTGTCAACTATGTTTGGAAACATAGCTCTGACGGTATCAAATCCAAAGCTGTGATTGGAGAAGCTATTTCTTTAATATGCAAACATCATAATGCTAAATATGCTCATGATTTTTACTTGGAAGCCATAAACAAAGGCATATGCCCACCTCAAGCTTCTCTCAATCTTTTAATCAGCTCGCTTTGTTCTGAGGATGCAAATGTCGACTTGGCACTCCAAATGTTAGAGAAACATTTCCCTGCCGAAGAAAGGATATATGCAAGCAAGCATTATTCATTCGTGGTTCAG
>CM025780.1:2234693-2246147 GCA_014636745.2 Centella asiatica | reverse complement strand
GCTGTGTCCATCGGTCATCTTTCATAGCTGACTCTAGGGTAATGATAAGGATGCTGAGCATTTAATGCTGCTGTTCCCCCCCAGCAGTGGAGTATTAAAAAAAAGAAGACGGTTACTGTAGCTACCCGAGGCATTCCCGCAAAACACTCCTTTAAGGGTAGAACAACTTATAACCTCATGAGCTTTACAAAATCATTTAGAAAAAAAAATCTTTTGGACATCACATTGCAGATAAATTTTTCATAATAAAAAAAATAATTTCAATATTCACAACTTATAAGAAAATAATTTTCATGAAGAAAAATAAGCTAAAATAATTAAATTTCATAACGGAATTTATTTACAAATCCGGGTCTTCACAGACATAATGTTTCACATATCCTCTGAAGGTTTTACACATATGCTATTCATTGATGTCGTGGTCGAACTCCCCTGATGGGTTGTCTGTTTAAAGTCACCTCTTGACGGTTTCCCCTAATGAAGTCATCACCTGACTTAGTACTTTAGGCATTCCCTTAAAGGATCCCCTGATGGGTTGACTGACGCCTTTAATTACCAAGTGTTTTGATCACTGAGTCTTGTCGATTGACTTAGAATATTTGAAGTGCGGAATATTCGATTTGTCTAAGTAACAACAAACATCCTAAGGAAACTATCAAGTCCTTTTGAGCTTTGCCCTAATGACTTGCATAGTGTTGAGCAGCCCATTCACTGATGGCTAAGTTGGGCGTCAATGAATGCAAAACACGTGCAAATATACTAAGGTTTATAATACACCATTAGCATTTATTATAATCAGCATCATCATCTTTTATATCCAACAATCTCTCCCTATTTATGATGATGATGTTAAAACCAAAAGAATGAGTATAATATGAACAAAAATGCAATTTACATTTTTCTAATCTATAAAAGAATTAAAAAATTGATTTGTACAAATGTATATCCTATCTATTACAAAATTGTAAGACTTAGACTTCAGGATTCACCTCAGGTGTTGCAGAGACAAAGGGCAGTGTATTATTTGACTCAATTGACTGAGTATTACTTCTAAGATCTTGTCAAATTCGCCTAATCAAATATGTAATATTAATAATTATTAATTAAAAAATAAAATGTAACTCTTTTTTGGAAGAATATGAATATACTAAATTATATTGTCAAAAGTAAAGCCCGATAACTCTATCTAATTATTATAAATTTAATAATTTATTATAATTATTAAATAACGATAACAAGTTCTTCGGCTCTGACAGTTGTACTGTTCTAAATTTACATGCTTTTAATTTGACATAATTCAAATGTATATAATTTATCTCTTGGTGTTCATTTTTAATAGTTCACTGAGAAACAAAACAGAAAAAGATCAAACTCATTCATATTTTATTAAAAAACAAAATAGTAAAGAAAAAACCAAAAACAAAATAGTAAACAAAACCTCAGCTACACATGGTCAGCCCATCCACTCTCTCCAGGTTCCCCACATAATATTTTCTCTTTTCATTTTCCATTTATTTTTCTAATTATCTTTTCGCGCACACACCAGTTTTCTCTTTCACCACCTCTCTCCTCTGATACATGTCAGTTCTTTTTCTTTGAATTTTTGGTTGAAGATGATCCCCTTGCTTTTGTTTTTATTTCTACTCCTCTCTGTCTTTTTTTTTAAGATCCTACTTCTTTTTATTTTCTTTTCGATTTAGGTATCCCCAGCGACTCTTCATTTAGTGTTTTTAGTTTTCGTTGAACATTCCAAATCAAATTAAAGTTTTAGATCTGATCCTTGTCTCCGAAAGAAGGGGATAAAAATTCTAATTTGATTTAAGCTACATCGATCTTCTGCTTTGACTCTCTCTCTCTCTCTCTCTCACACACACACACACACACACACTAATTGTTCTGGTCGGTGATGGCTTCTTCTTCATCTTCTTCGCCTTTGGTATATTGTGCGTTGACACATTAATTGTGGTGGAGTAATAGTGTATATATATACAAGACACTCAATGTTTAAGCTTACATAAAAACTACTTCGATCAACTGCTTCTATATTTATAATTTTTTTCGTCGGTGATGGCTTCATCTTCATCTTCTTCGCCTAAGGAATTTGCGTACGACGTGTTCTTGAGTTTTCGAGGTGAAACTCGCCATGGTTTTACTGCTCATCTTTACAAGGAGATGAGAAAGTATCATATCCGAACGTTTTTAGACGACGAAGAACTTCGAGCAGGAAGTGATCTATCTACCCAATTCATAGAAGCAATCGAGCAATCAAGGGCATCAGTTATTGTGCTCTCAGAGAATTACGCATCATCACCATGGTGTCTGAGTGAACTTGTAAAGATCATGGAGTGCGAGAGACAACAGAAGCAGTTGGTGCTGCCCATATTCTACCGTGTCCAGCCTTCCGATGTGCGTTACTTAGAACAGAAAGGGAAATTTGGGGAAGGTTTTGCAAAATGTCTAAAGAGAGTAAACAATGAAGACAAGATCCAAAGTTGGAGAGATGCCCTCAATAAAGTTGCAGACTTGTCCGGATTAGACGTGAAAGGGTAATTATAACCAATCTTTTTTTTCTTAGCTTTTTTAATTTTATTCTTATATCTACTTATTTGAATGGAGTACATTATCCAACTCCCTTTTAGTCGGGTTTAATTTTATATATTATTGGAATTTTGTCCAATAAATCTTCGTATTTCTTATAAATAGAATATACATAAATTAAAAGCGAGAAAAGAGCATGATAGCACACTTAATGCTTATTTGACAAACTTAATGCTCACCATGAAATTACCAGCCCAACAATCTATTTCCTCATGTGTGAGGATCACCTCAACATATATTTGAGAATAGGAGAGTTTCGTGAAAGTAAGGCTTCGATCAAGTTGGTGTTAGAGTTCGAGAATTTCATAGGTAGAGAGAGAGAATGTTTTCTGGGAATAAGATAGATAAGAAAATTTCCAACCTCCAAAACTACTTTGGAGGGTTATTTATACAATTCTCGAGGTCATATTTATAATTATTCCATTTGTTTCAAAAAAAGAGTTATATTTGAAAAAAAAAATTGTTCCAAAAAAGAGGTTCTTCGTTATTTTCTCATAAATTAAAAAACTTTCAATTACAAACGTATAGATCTCGTCATAACTTAAAAATTTATAACAAATTTCATGAAAAAAACTTGTGATTTGAAAAACTCTATTAAAGATGTAATTTTAATATTTACAAAAAACACAAATGTAACGCATTTTGTGTAATAGAGACTGTATAATTTTGTGAATTCCATATCTGATGTCCTCTTTGTGGAGTTTAGTATGTCTCATGTCCAGTCGTTAGTCCAACACCTTTGCCAAATCCCAATTCTTTGCCGAGCCTAGCCCCCTATCTTCTCTTCTCCTTTCCTTAATTGTTGTTATATTTTGGTGACTAACATACCAGCATAAATGTAAAATATGATCAATATATTGAAGAACTTCACCTAATAACTCGTGCAAATAAAGAAGAGGGATAATCACACTTCAAACAATAAATCAATATGATATTAATATAGAATACTTAAGGGAGTTCTAGATAGATATAAGCCCAAACAGTAACTATTCCAAAATAATCAATAACTCTATCCTAACAATTTGATAAATTACAAATATTTCAAATAGATAACTACTCTCTAATATCACCTATTAATCATAAGATTTATTTTTCAAAAAAGGTTTCGAGAATTGACTCTAAAATCTTAAAATTCTGTAAAACTTATGTTAATAGGTCAGTTACAGTTTGTTTCTATGAATATCGATTACACTCAATTATGACTCATAATTTTGTGAGTTACAAATACTATTACTAGTAATTTACATGGCTGGAAAAATAAACACCCGATAAAAATAATAGTTTTACGGATATCTACACACTAGCTCCCAATTTCCTTTAAATCAGGAACATAATATTTTGTATCAAACTACTCTCCATGTACAATCTTATTTGTTTGTTTCAACTAAAAAGCACAATATATATTAGAGATCACTTTCTAAAGACAATTTTTTTTGATAAACTCCATTGTTTAAAGGAGGAAAGAAAATAATAAGTTGCTCATATGTCACAAAAAATAAAAATATTTTGAGTTTCTTTTATTTGTATGCATAGATATGCTCTAACATAAATAATAAACCTTTGGACAAAAACTATTTCACAAGTGAAACTCACAAAAGTGAATAAAGACAAAGAAAATTGATAAACTTCATTGATTAAAAAAAGAAAGAGAGTAATAAAGTTGCTTATGGTCAAATTTTTATTGATTTCTGAATTTCTCTTGTACATTTGTTTGTAGGCATAAATATGCTCTAACATAAACATCACTTCTTCCATTCCCAAAATAAACATATCTATGCAATGTGGCCAATCAATGTTCTTTGTTTTTATACACTTTAGTGAGTTTCACTTTTGAAATAGTTTGTGTGTAAATATTTATTCTCCCAAAATAGAAGTATGTTTTGACTTTTTAAGTCAAATAACAATATATTAAACTTTATGATTAATGAACATTCTAGTTATGTGGTTATCCAAAAAAAATTTCATACACTATAAAAAGTATAATTATTGTGTCAACTAATATTAAGTAAATTGAAATTAATTTAAACTTTAAATGTCATCGTTTGGTTTAAAAGTAAAAACATATTTCTACTTTTGGAAGGTTGAGTAGTACTTTACAATGCACAACAGATAGTCTGGTAGTCAGAACTGTTTTATCCACATTTCAGGTCATAAAAAGTATAATAAATAGCTCTTTGTCATAAATTATTATATTACCGTTTCCAGATCATGGAAAAACTATATCGGTACTTTCTTGGAAGATAGTCCTAATTTCTTAAAATATGTCATTTTCATCCTCTTTAATTTGAAAATTTGAAGTATTAAAGCATTAATATTAGATATTTTATTATATTGCTTGGGTTTTATGTTGACAGCAATGAAGCGGACTGTATAGATAAATTCATAAAGAAGCATCTTATTGGTGTTATAAAAAGACATGAATTTATCGGTGTTCCAAGGCACTTGGTGGGAATGGATTCTCGTGTCAATGATATCAAGTTGTTAATGAGCAGAATATCTGATAATTTGGTGGGCAAAATCATGATATACGGAATGGGAGGATTGGGAAAAACCACACTTGCCAAAGCTCTCTATAATTCTCTTTTTTCTCAGAAGTATGAAGCTTGGTATTTTCTTGAAAACATTAGAGAACTTTCACACCAACCTGGTGGTGCAAATTTAGTGCAACGGAAACTGCTTGCTGGTATCCTGAGGACAGAGGTCAAAGATGATGCCTCAGAAATCGAAATGAGGAAAAGAGCACTATCTTCAAAGAGAGTACTGATTGTTCTTGATGATTTGGAGGATGACTACACATTAGTTGAATCATTAGTTGGAGATGGTATTTCCTTTGGTTCTGGAAGTCGAATCATCATAACCACAAGAAACACACGTTTGCGTAATTTTGTTCAACTTGATAGTGAATACAAAATGAAGGTGTTGCATACCTCAGAGGCTTCAGATCTTTTCCACTGGCATGCATCCCGAAGTAATCTTCCTTTCGAAAAAGATTACGGAAAGCTCTCACATAAGATTGTGAAATACTGTGGCGGACTTCCATTAGCCCTTAAGGTCTTTGGGCAACATTTGCGTGGAAGAAATATACTACAATGGAAGGAAGCCTGTGATCAATTAAGCACTATTGCTCATCATGACGACATAATTAAAAATTGTCTTATAATAAGCTTTGAAGGACTACAAGAAAATCAAAAAAGCATTTTTCTTGATATTGCATGTTTTTTCATCGGAAGGAAAAAAGAGCATCTGAGTTATATGTGGAATGCTTGTGAAATAGCATTAGCTACTCTTGAGGAGAAATGTCTAATAACAATAAATGAGTCCAACGAGTTCAGAATGCATGATGTTTTACGAGACATGGGAAGAGAAATTGTTTGCGAAGAATCTCCGAAAATACCTGGACAACGCAGCCGATTGTGGGATGAAAAAATAATAAACAAAGTCTTGAAAGATCAAACGGTAATTAAATAGGAGGCACATAATTATTTAAATTTTAACTCTATATCTCGAAAAAAGTTTGGACAACTTAAATGAAATAGGGAGTACTTTATAGTTTTGTAATTCAAATTTTTGTTTATTTTTTTTTGAATTAGGGAAGTGAGACAATTGAAGCTATTATTCCACTATCAGATGATGAGAGATTGGATGAAATAAGTTCAGAAACATTCAGAAACATGGGCGGATTAAGATTGTTAGAGATGAGGTTTACACGTGTAAGGGGAAGCTTTGACAATATGTTTAGAGAGTTAAGATGGTTGTCTTGGGAGAATTGCCCGTTGGAATGTTTGCCATCCAGTTTTCACCCGGAAACACTTGTTGTCCTTGAAGTGAAATACAGCAAACTCAAAAAGCTATGGAAAAAGGACACCAAGGTATGTCATTAATCTTATAAATGAATACACAAATACATATCAAGCTTTTAAGTACGGATTATTAAGTATTAAGTTTTATTTTATACATTTATTTTTCTTTTTTGTTAATATTTGAGATTATTTCAAAAAATGTTTATGTATTTTTATTGGATTTTGAAAAGTATTTTTGGAAAAGATACCGTTCGATTTTCCACAGTGTTTCCCAACTTAACTCGTTGATCATCATTTATCCATTTTCTTTTTTTTTTCTTTACTCATGTGGTCACGCCTTCTATTTTATATATATTATTTTTTATTTCTTTACTTTTTTACTTTTTGCTATCGCTAGGAAAACACTAGAAGTACTTTGATGAAATTTATTTCACTGCTATAATGTAATAATGGAGTATTTGATAAGATAAAAACAGTAAAGGATTTAGAAACATTCTCTTCTTAAACTGCAGAAATTATATTGAGCAAAATTAATTAATGAAATTGTTTTTCATGTTAAATTTCTCCAATCAATTCAGTAGTTGTATACTGTGTGAAAATTGTCTAGATTAATATTATATATAAAAAAAACAAAATAGAACATAAAATAGCTATTAGAAGTCGTTAAGTGTATTATTGGTAGTGTTGACATAATTTCATGAGTTCAAAATAGCCGTAGGCTAGCTATGTATTTTTTGGATATGCACATGTATATATATGTACATATGCCGAATGACACTACATCTACAGGTTCTGAAAAACTTGAAGGTCCTTGACATCAGCGGCTCTGAGGAGTTGAGAGAAACACCAGACTTCAGTAAATTACCAAAGCTTGAGAGACTGATATTACGGGGATGTTGGAATTTAAGTGAGATACATTCATCAATTGAACATATAAGTAGTTTGGTTGAATTGGATCTAACTGACTGTACAGGTCTTACAAGTGTCCAAATTGACGCCTGCCTGACTTCATTGAAAACTCTGAAACTTGATGGAGTAGAATGTTGCAAATTCAAATTTAAATATTTTTCCAGTTCTCCTTGCTTAGAATATTTGGACTTGTCTAGATGCAACCTAAGAGATGAAGACATTCCAGAAGTGATAGGGAGTACTCCATCCTCACTCAAATATTTGGTTTTATCAGACAACTATTCTCTCCGTAAATTACAGGCAGACCTTACACAGTTATCCAATCTAACCATTCTTAACCTGAGTTTCTGCTTGGAACTCGAGTCACTCACTGAACTGCTTACGCCTAACCTACAAGAACTACATTTAGAAGGTTGCAGTTCACTTCAAAAACTTCCCAACCTTCAGGGCATGGAGAAGCTCCGACTGCTGAATATATATGATTGTTATAACCTTGCAACTGGTCCATTGATTAAGGTTGGTTAATTTAGATTTGCTACTTCTAATATTACATCCTTTTATTTTCAATAATATTACATCAATTTCATTGTTTTATTTTTTATCAAACAGAGTATCCACAGTGAATTACCACCTGGCCTAAGAATATATTTGAACCATACGGGTATTATTTCTAGGTTCAACCCCCATACATCTTCTATACCATTTCCTCCTGCTAAATTTGAATCTATGACTCATAACTCACAAAGTTCTGTTGTTTCGGTCAATAAATTTGGTGATCATGAGAGTTTTATTCAAATTGAAAGAAATGGCTCTACGCAAGAGAGCTCGGGACTTGAAGCTACAGATTTTTATATTTTGTGGGAGAAGTATCTATCACAAGATGTATCTGAAGAAGGATGGTTTGGCGTTAAACTGGTCTATGCAAGCAACGAGGTGTCCATAGGCAATTCAATCAATGAGAAATTCGAAATGTTGGTATTTGTGCTTCAGAGTTCTTTTCTTGATGACGACGGTCTTATAGATGATGAATCTCTCAGTTCCACACTTGAACATATTGGTGTCCAAATTTGGGAAGAAGAGGAGCTATTATTGAGAGTACTCAGATCCCCACTTATACCTGGTAGCAATTTGATTGGGATTGTCAACTATGTTTGGAAACATAACTCTGATTGTATCAAATCCAAGGCTGTCGTGGTGTTGCTTGTACGTTCAATTTGTTGTCAGCCATCTAGACTGGTTAATGGAGATGCTTTGTGGGATTTATTGGTGCGTTTAAGCAAGAGCAAAAAAGAATTGTTCACCACCAACATTCTTAATGGCATGATATCAATTTTAGAGATACATATTTCTGCAGAAGAAAGGATATATGCAAGTAAGCTTCATTCATTTGTGGTTCAGGGGTTGTGCAAGAATAAGGATATTGACAGGGCCAGGGCTCTGCTGTTCAACATGATTGAGAGAGGTCCTCCTCCTTGCAATGTTGCCTTTAACGCGACCATCAATGGCCTTATTGAGGTCGGGGACATGACCGAAGCAATGAAGACGTTTGAGTTGATGAAGAGTAGAGAATTGACTCCCGACGAGTACACTTATAGTGTGATTATATGTGGTTATGTAAAGGCTAGTGAAATATCGGCTGCTCAGAAAGTGTTGGTTGATGCCAGAGAAAATGTTTCCGCAGCATATGATGTTTCGTTGGGGTTATTCTGTCCGAAGAAATTCAAGGACATGTATTACATGGGAAAGATAAGAGAAGAAATGTTGCCTACAAATGGTGATGCATACAACAAGATGATGAAATCACTTTTCCTGATCGATTCGGACTGGAAAACAGCAGACAAGCTTGTCAAGGAAATGGAGGACAAGAATTTGTATCTCAATGGGACGACAACGGGACTTAGAACTGCACTCGAGGAATTAAGTTGCAGCTCTAAGAAGAGAGAGCTTGAAGACTCAAATTGGACAGAAACATAACATAACCTACTAGGTGTAAACGGTCAAATATGGATACGAATACGAATAATATTCGCTTAATTAAATCGTATTCGAATATAGATACGAATTATTTGTTACCGTTCAAATAAAATAATTTTCAATAATTTAATAACTTTTGTGATACAAATTAAATAAACTTCACTTTGTAAAACACAAATGAAATATTATATTGGTAATAATATTCTGTTTTTATATATTTCAAATTAGTTTTTGCTATAACTAATTGTATGTGTTAAAAAAATTTATATTCTTTACAAATAAAATAACATAAATATTGAGTAAAATATATTATAAATAACATTTATTTATATTGAGTAAAATATAATAAGAGAAGTTGTATATGCAACATAATTTTAAATTCATAATATAGTGAATAATTTATTAACTTTGTCCTATAATAATTTTAACCAAATAATTTATATATGATAACTGACTAATTTATTCAAATAATTTACATATGATTTAACACGACACAAATATATAATCAAATTATTTTATTCGGAGAATTTGTCCGAGTTTATCGTTTGCTTCGACAAGCATTAAGCTTTGCACCGACACAATTGTTGTACCATTTTAACTGAAAAATACCAGAACATATTAGCTCTGAAGAACTTCACATGACTGAGGCAATTCAGATTAGGCAATTCATCAACTGATAATGCCTGAATTTGTGTAATCCATATCTAATGAATAATATTGGAAGTAGAGTAATAATCTGCACAAGTGAGGATCTAATATTCACAGGACAGGTCCGACGAAAGATGCATCAAGAAGTAAAACCATCTTTACTATAAAATGAAAAAAAAAAAACAAGAGTATGAAGAAGAACACAAATACATCTGAGTTCGTTAAAAAATGGGACGGAGTGACAAATCACCAAACTGCACTAGTAAAAAACAACAATAGCCTCAAAATGGCACATATGGTCCATATATCCCAAGATGGTGCACATACGTTTCTAACAAACAATAGCCTCAAAGTGGGACTCGCATGTGCTGTTAAAAGCGCAGCAGCAAAAGTAACCTTCGACTGTCTAGACCCTGAGGCAGTGCCTGGGCGGCAATCTAGCCAAGTATAGGTGGCATCCTCAGGAGTTTTTTTTTATTAAATTTGTATTTTATATACATTAGGAGTGAAGGACCAAATAATGTAGGCAAGGATTACTAAAATTTTGAAATCCATGAGTGAAGCTTATGAAAATTTCAAAAGTAGAATTTCTATAAAGAGACCTATTGGTTGGAGCAGATCTAGATTCCGTAGACTATCCGGCCCAAAATGGTAAATTTACGATCAATTGAATAATAGATCACAAATCTTCCGGACCGTTTTCTTCCTCTTCGTTAGTCCTTCGCTGGCAAAAGTTACACAGACAGCTACATGGCAGCTAATACAGTCTCATTAATCCCTAATTTCGATGGAACTAACCAAAATGCTACTGGGCTTGCTTATTTCCTCTTAAAGGGATTGCACAGAGAGCACAACCCAATGACGAATCTCAAATATTCCACGTGAATTTTAGTAATTAAATAAGTTAACATCATTGTTCTCGAATTCTGTTCTCAAGCTCCTATCAGCTCTGTATGTTACCCAGTTCTCTATTTTTATTTTCTGTCCTTGTCCACGACATGGTGTATGTGATTGTCCTTGACCCTCGGTGGTCAGGGATATGGTCGAGCCAGAATGTTTGGAAGAGAAGATGGGGTGAATGAATTGGAATCTCAAGTTTGCCTGAGCTTATTCACCTGAAATCGGTGCCATCATGTTTACTGAGTGGGTAAGATTAAAAGTGAGCTAGTACCTCTGTCCCAAATTAAGTGGCTTAACTCACTTTTTGCATATAGTTTTAGGTATAGTTTAATATGTATTAAATATTTTATTTTATTTAATAAAAATAATAAAATAAAACTTTGAGATGCGAAGATTAATACCATAAAAAATTATATTCATTTTAAATATCTAACATGTATTAAATTTAATACAAAAGTGCGTTAGATCCTCAGCTGCTCGAGGTGCTGGGTTACTTATATATCAGTATGAACCTATACGATTGTGCAAACTTCGTGTTAGTTTTACCTTATTATTAACTTTTTCAAGATATAAATCATTGTTCAGAGATTCCTCTCCTTTACCTCATCAATTTGTCTGATGTCAT
>CM025780.1:2206920-2229693 GCA_014636745.2 Centella asiatica | reverse complement strand
TGTTCAGAGATTCCTCTCCTTTACCTCATCAATTTGTCTGATGTCATCAGAATATGGAAGGTATACCATGTGCATTCCTGGCGGTTCAACCTGACCACCAGCATTAACTTTCTCATCCTGCATTTGCACAAAGAATGGTGAGACATAACTAAAATTCAAAACCCAGAGATGGTCTTCAGATACAATGAAAACAGTTATACTATCAAGATTTTATCTTCTATGGAAGATACAGTCTTCTGCTTCTAATCAGGAGTGTGCATTAATATGCCTTTAAGCAACTTAAAGGACCCCCATATTTATAACCATATAGTATTTTCGCAAGGTTGTTTACAGAGGACTGAACTCGGTGTTTGACACGACTAACTCATCCCAACTCAATTGACTTGGGACAATTTAATCAATTGATATTATGAAATCATCTTTTGTCAAAAAATTTAATTTGAATCAGATTTGAATATTGTATTACAATGATATGCTAACATTACATTCTACCAAGATAAATCCAATCCAAACCTAAACTAAATAAAAATTACACTCAATTATACGATCTATAGTTAATTCTAGCAATTATAATAAAATAATAATTATATATGACATAGTCAAACAATCGCCTAATTATTATGACTTTAGTTAAAGAGCAATTACATATAACATAATCAATCAACAAGAACAGCCTAATTAAACAATCTCGTATTAATTGATTACAATTAAATTTATCTTAATTAAAATAGTTTTAATTAAATACATGATAAAAACTTTACCCACACACAGGGTCTTTATCACTAGTATTCAAGGTTACAACACTTGAACATATATATATATATATATATATATATATATATATATATATATATATATATCCTATCGTTTGTTAGTTTCGTTGAGACTCAGGATTAATCTCCAATGTAGTGATGACATTAAAGATATCAAATCACATATTCCAATGGGAATTAGTTTTTTCTTCTCCTTTTGGGAAAAATAAAATCAACTATCATTGTCTTATGATTATCATTAAATAAAGAAGTGGAAGGACCGTAATAGGAAAAGTAGATGGTTTATGTCGGAATTTCTTTTATTGATTTTGAGTATCCCATCACTTCCGGTTCTCTTACAGAATGAGTTGCACTCATTCTGACTATTTAAGTTACTTTTACAGAATAGCACTTAACTATATAGTAGGATTCCAATCACAAGTCTAAATGGAACGTTCATCCATCAAACAGAGACATCATTTTTATTCTAAAAACCCAGTTAATTTTTAGACAATGACATCTATACTAGCCCACCAGCCAAAAGGAAAAGATAAACTGAAAAGATGCAAGTGTCTAATCTAATTGTTAAGGAAATCAAACGAAATCAGTAAAAGTATCCTTAAATGAGTAATAGAAGGACTTACACCTAGTTCATATTAAAAATATATCACTTCTAAGCTATAGACTCCAAGGGTGAATGAAACAAAACACCACAATAAATAGTTAGGGGTGCTTATCAACCATATAGGTTCTTATCAGATGTGTAGAGTTATATGACAAATGGTGATATCAACCAGTGTCACACACATGACGTGGATGACACTGACATGCTAGTGAGCAAGTTCTGCCGATTTTATGCATAAATCAAAATAGCTCATACTGATATGCTTGCAGATAATAAAATCTTACTTGTGCAATGAGGGCAACCAACTGAGGACGAGTTGAACTTCCATAAAATGCAACTGCAAAACTAAAGACGAAGACGCTTTCACATATTAAGAAAAATAAATTTGTGTAACCCACATGGACTTTCACATTTAAGGATATCAATGTTGTACATGTATTCTATAAACGAAAACCCTAACTACTAAATGACTTGAAAATTATATCATTCAAATTTACACTTAGACTAGGAGATGTCTACGTATAGATTGTTCAGATAGGGTACTTACATTCACTTACAGCAGTTATACAGCGTAGGAACAAAACTGATTTTATCTTTATTTAGGTCTTTATAAGAATAACAATAAAAAGAAGGCCGTGACTTAGATCTATGCCAAGGTTTCAAATAGAAAGGAGATTAATTTTATCTGAATACCCTCTGTGAACCAATTTTTCGAAAGTTGTAGTTCTGATAATTGAACACCATTATAGGTACATTTAATATGATTTTCTTTATTCAATTCATGGAAATCTTCAGACCATTCAGGGGGTTGGAATAATAAAATACGTCTATTTAAGATTTTGCACTAGTGTTCGACAAATATAGGATAACCAGGACCACAAGAAGAGACATGTTGATAAAGATGTGAGAGTGCTTTAGTAAAGCCTTTTTTTATTTCTCACTTTGTAGTGTAGCATCTCACTGGAAAAATAAGAGGGTGTCCACAATTAAGAGTAAACGACAACCCATCAAAGGGCCTCTCATATTAGTTGAGATAACAGCTTGAATGAATTTTATAATAGAAGCTTTCAATGCAGACCTGGGAACAAATATTTTGCTCACTAAGAAGTGAAACCCTATGATTAGATCGTCCTGAAGCCAGATGCTACGGGAATAAGTAACAAAGTGCTGTGCAACTCAGAAGATATCAAACTTCCTGATCAAGCCAAAACGAAACTGGTCCTCCTTACCCCCCCATGTCCTTTACCTTAAGAGTAGAGGGAATGAAGCATGGGAAAGAATGCAAGAAATGTATGATTTTCTTAGTGGTGGAAAACCTTTGGATTGAACGGCACAAGTGTACTGTACTTGGACGCTTCGAAACATGTCGTATTCATATCTGTGCCAGGTATCTGTTTTTCGTATTTGTCTAGTCTATCCCAGATCCCGTGTCTCGTATCAAGTCAGTACACTTCCAACTGCGAAACCAAAGTGACTCTCAAAGATGATTGTTTTTCTACCATTATTTTTCCTTTCCCTTTTAAATTTCATGGCTCAGATCTATTTAGGATGAGGTGATTCTTGGGGATACGGCAAATGCCGCACACTTTCTATGTATTCTGGAGCACCCAAGTCGACATTGGGTACCAAACCGTCTCACCCCAAGATGCTACATCATGTGGCATACCAAAGAGGATGCCTTGAACTAAGAATCCCAAGAACCCATACATGTGACGCGAGCATCAGTCAAAACAGAAATCTTGTAAGATGGTCTATGAAAATATTGCAGTAATAGTAATATCTTGGGTTTCATTGACCAAAAACTTTTGTCTTCAATTCACGGCGACATATTTGCAAATAATACATTATTAGTGACTGCTGCTGTAGCTATAACTACAAAGTTTCTGTACTAACCACTGAAGCTTTAGCATAGACTTGTGGAGAGCAATGAATGTGCAAATGCTGCCAACTGATTCCTGCATAAGTTTGTATCATCATGACACCAGGGTGGTTGTAAGAAACATATTTGAAAGTAAGAAAACAAAAACTTTTGTTATGATGACAGAAGCATGTGTGCGCTATGCAGATCAGGTAACTGTCTTGCCTGATCCTCAGATACCTTCAGGTAAGCATTGAGTTATCAACATATTTTGTAGTGCTGATAAGTGTGTTAGACTGTTCGAGGTGTTCAAGCAATAAGCATCTTACATTCAGTCATCAAAAACTAAAGAATAAGGGAACAGTTAAACACTTCCATTTATTGGTTCTCATTTCTTTTTTTGTTAAGTTATTTTGTTTATAGCATGACATGTTCAGTTTAAAACAAGCATTCAACAGAAAGTAACATATCAAGAATCAAAATAAAAGTTCAGAAAATTATCGGTACTTCAAATTTGGGACTTCTCAAGGCTCATGCAATTGCAGCTTTTCAAAATAATTATTTCTCGGACAGTCATGGCAATTGGTAGGTGAAGTTCCATTTGTGTCCGAATTCTTCCACCTGTTATATTACTCAGGCAAGAAACCTTGCAATAGATTGACCAAACACAAAACGGATAGTACATATGCATAGAAGCAAGTAAACAAGCAAAGTGGCCATAATGAGATTTTTTTTTTTTAAAACATGTGGAATAAAAAGAAGAAAAGGAATAACCTCATCAGTAGGGAAAAGAGATGTTGATGGCCTCAAATTGTAATAATCTTTCAAGCAACTCAAAGGCTTGAAACCTAGAAGTCGCAGATGCCCAGTAGAAACTCTCTTGATTTGTGAAAGCTCGTCCACAGTAAATTTAATGTCCTCACTGAAAAGTATATTTAGATGTTCAAATAAAAATAATAATTTCAAATATTACTCAAGGTAGTTAAAAATCAAATTAGAGCAAGAGAATATTCCAAATGAAGACACAAAGAGCTAAAGATCATGGTCAACATTCTAGAACTATTTACTAAAATGCTACATTGGTTTTAAGAAGCGCGTATCAAGTGCGATGCGATGCGATGGTCCAGTCGCATCCAACTGGTGTTGCGATGTGAAAACAGGATGCAATGGGATGTGATGCATCAAGTCGCATCAGGACGATGTGAGATGTAGTCGCCTCAGTCGCATCTTGGCGATGATGTGGTACATGTGGAGATTTGCAAAAAAAAAAAAAAACGGGACTCCAGGTATGCCAATAACAGACTTTTCAATCAAAAAAAAAAAAACCCAATTCAAAACCCTAGCCCCACCCCTACCCTTCGTCTCCAGGACTCTCTAGGTATGCCTCTCTCTATGTCTCTCTCTCTCTCATCTCTCTCGTCTCTCATCTCTCGATCTCTCTCAGCCTCTCAACTCTCGCATTTTTCCTGTCGATCTGGAGCCTCTCTCTCTCATCTCTCTCTCGTCAAGAGTCAACTACTTCTAACCTTCTTTTTTTTTTTTTTTTTTTTTTCGTTTTTGATTGTTGCTGTTGCATGTGTGGGTTAGTATATATGAGTAATTTGACTATTTGAGATATTTCATATATAGTTTATAATTATTTTGTATATATACTTGTGATTTTCAGCTTGTTTAATTGGTTGGTGGTTGTAAAATGGAATCTACTCTTGCTGCCGGGATCGATTCCAGTTCAGCCGCATCAACAAATTCTATAGACCCGACTAGAAAATATGGTGTAGTTGACCCTTTAAAAAGGAACAATTTCAGTTGCAACTTTTGCTTAAGGATAACCACGGGAGGAGCATGTCGCTTAAAACAACACTTAGTTGGAGGATTTAGGAATGTTAAAGAATGCCCTAAATGTCCCTAGCATAATCGGGAAGAAGTGAAGAACTATATGTTGAAAAAGAAATTGGTAAAGGAGGCAAGTGAGATGTTTCTAATGATGCCGCCAGTGGTGGGGGACTAAGAAGTAGTAAGTTTCTTCCTAAGAAACCAAGGCAATTTAGACCTATGGACATGTATTTCACTTCTAAACCCGAAGATGCACTCAAAGGTAGAAAAGAAGGGAGACAACAAACAATAAACGAAGTGTGTTACAAGGAGATAAGAGACAATGCTTGTAGAGAGCTAGCTAGGTGGTTTTATGATGCGGGAATCCCTTTTAATGCGGCTATGATAGCTTTCCACGTGCGATTGAAGCGGTTGGACAATTTGGTCCTGGAATGAAACCACCTAGTATGCATGAGCTTAGAGTTCCTTTGCTAAAGTGGATGACATCCAATTGTCATTGAGAGAGTACGAGAAAGAATGGGCACTAAAAGGTTGTTCCATCTTATCAAATGGATGGCGTGATTCCATTGTCAACAAAGATATTGTGAACTTTCTTGTGAATTCTCCTAAAGGTTCTGTGTTTGTGAAATCTATGGATGTCTCCGAACTTAAGAAGGATGCAACTTTATTGTTTCAAGTACTTGATAACATGGTGGAGGAAGTTGGAGAGGAGAATGTGGTTCAAGTGGTTATGGACAATGCATCCAACTATGTTACGGCGGGTAAGAACACTAATCACACATGACTTTTTATTTTTTTAATATCTCAATTAATTTAGCATTTGTTAAAATTGAAACTTTCTCATCCTTTTTGAAAACTTGGTAGGAAAGTACTTGCAAGCCAAGAGACCTCATCTATATTGAACTCCATGTGCGGCACATTGCATTGATCTTATGTTGGAGGATATTGGAAAGATTTCAAAGGTTCGGCTTGCTTTGAAAAAGGCTACGTTCGTAAATGGTTATATAGAAAACCATGTCCCTCTTGTGAACGTGATGAGGAGATTCACAAACCAAAGGAATTTGCATAGGCCTGTAATCACTAGATTTGCAACTTCCTTCATTACTCTTGCACAAATTCACAAGCAACAAAACAACTTGAGAAAAATGGTTACCTCTGAAGATTGGAATGTTAGCAAGTGGTCAAAAGAAGCGGTCGGGAAGAAAGTAGCATCCATTCTTCTACAAGACACCTTTTGGAGGAATGTTGTTTATGCTCTTAAGTTGATGGATCCTTTTATTAAGGTTCTTAGAATTGTTGACGGGGGTTATATCTATGAGTCCAAGGATAGGGCTAAAGAGGCCATGACCATTAGCTTTGGATTCAAAGAGTCGCTTTATAGGCAAGCATTTGAAATCATTGATGAAAGGTGGGATTGTCAACTTCATAAGCTGTTACATGTAGCGGAATATTTCTTAAATCCCGAGATGTTCTATGATAACCCAGAAAATGCAACTTGTAATGAAATTATGAAGGGCTTGTATGAGTGCATTGGAAGGTTGGTTCTAGATTTGAAAATACAAGACAAGATTGGGAGAGAAATTGATGCATACAAGAATGTTGAAGGTCTCTTTGGCATACCCATGGCCATAAAAGGAAGATGAGAACTCCTGGAAAGAAAATGATTCTAACCTTATCTATATCTACTTCATTGACTTGAAATTGCTTAGTTATTTTTTAAAACTTTTGGCTTGTTAATAGCGGTTTGGTGGGATGCTTATGGATCTTCGTCTCCCAACTTGCAAAAATTTGCCATTCGAGTTCTTAGCCTCACTTGTAATGCTACTGGTTGTGAGAGGAACTGGAGTGTATTCCAACAAGTAAGCCAAGTGAAATTACCCTAATATTTGGTTTCTTACTTTTCTTTCACACTTATTTCTTAAGTAATGTACATATATTTTTTTAACAGCAGCTTCATACCAAAAGGAGGAACAAGTTGGCTCAAAGTCGATTGAATGACTTGGTGTTTGTCAAGTATAATCATGCTTTGAGTCGTCGATACAAAAGTACAAACACCACTGATCCTATCCTTTTGAAAGAATGAAAGCAATGAGTGGCTACTTAGGAAGATGGAGGATGAAGATGATGTAGAAGATACTACTGATTTTGTCTTTGATAATGGTGACTTAACATGGGGTGCTGTTGCTAGAGCTCCCAGGGCATATGAGCCTAGTTATGTCACTAGAGCATCGAGGTTGATAAAGGATGTAGATGCAATGGGTTCATTAAGAAAGGATAAAGGAAAGGGCATTGCTCATACCTCTACTCCTAGTTCTACTCGTAGACCACCACATATCACAATACTTGATGATGATGAAGAGATGGAACAAGACATTGGACTCTTTGAAGATGACAGGGATGATATCATGCTCCGGAATAATGACGAGGATGAGTTCTAGTTTAACCTTAGAGAGATTAGGGAACAATGCCTAAGCTTTCTTTCTCTTTTACTTCTATGTTTAGTTGGACTTCATGAATTTGCATTGTTTGACTTGTTTCTATTATTCTACATATGTATTTTAGCGATCTTGAATCATAAGCTATTTGACTACTTGTGTTATGGTATGATATATATTGGTGTTTTAGCATTTATAAAATAGTAGTATTGTCTCTCGTATATGAAATACAATTTAAAATCAATTTACAAGTGTTTTAGCCAAAAAGTGCGCCTCGCATACGTGATGTGTGCGCCTTCGCCTCTCGCATTGTGCATCGGCTTCGAGGACCCTTTGCGCCTCGGTGCACATCGCGCTTTTTAAAACCAAGAATGCTAGCAACCACGTCAGTGTAAGTGGAGCTTGATATTCAGTACCAAACTTCTTCAATGTTTGCTATTCTGTATCTCTTATTATATTGGGGAAATGTACCAAAGTGTAAAAGCAACAACCAATTAAATGCAAGAAAAAAGAACGAACTATTGGGTTAAACAAACCTCCTCTAAATTGTAGCATTTATTGCATGTGCATTGATTTCACCATCTTATAAAGAGTGCAGATTTGAATAAATTGAAAATATGAAGGCATTGCAACACAGTAAATACTATAGGTGACAATTCTGCAAATTGCCTATTATAACTTAATATGATCAAAACATAATCTACAGCCTCTTGCAATTTCTAAATTGTTGAGGTACTAAAATCTTTGATGCCATTTTTAAGATTATTAGCAAAAGCAAGAAACTAAAATTCAGAGACATAGGCAGCAACAACTTTCTTTAGTTTAACTTGTAAGCATGTCAAGTTTCAAACTAGTATATATTCCAATTGACCACCGTAAATAAGTGAGGTGGATCCTCAAATCAGGGAAATAAAAGATAAAGATGCGCGCTAAGCTTCCAAACTGAATATGAGAGAATCATAATTATATTGGAATTGGATATTTAGCAGGTGCATAAAATTTGAAGGAAGAAGTAACACAAACATATCCACACTAACACAAATTAAAACCATCAAGAATGGCCTGTAATATATATGTTACAAAGTAGCCTCATTATTCTAAAGTACTAGACTAAGCTCTATTAACCTAAGTAACAAACTTTTCTTAATAACTACTACATAAATGAACAAAAATACACCCCAATACTAGAAACACTCACAAATTTAATATAAAATTACACTTCTTGTAAGACTGAAAACGTTTTGAAGGCTCTTGTAGTGCTATCCCTGTATCCGTACATACAAATGATCTCTCGGTCTGCAATGTAAGAACAAGAGCGTCAACGGCAGCTACAAAACTATTCTTCTAACACTGAGAATGCACCAACAAAGAACAGAAGAGTTCATCTCAAACAAGTAAACGAATTTAATAAGCTAAAAAACTATGGTAATTGTTAAAAACGAATGAAAAAATTACCTAAAATGAAACCTTATACAAAATAATCTACCAAGAAAAAGAACATTAAACAACCATTTTGTTGGAGCAATAGAAGCTCAAGTGTTTATAGAAGGGGGGGATGATTACAAACACCAAAATTTTTTCGCTTTTTTGAATTTAAAGCGCTTACTGGAAACAGCTACGATGAACAGAAAAACTATAAAATATGAACACAAGAATTCAAGTTAAAATAGTTATATTAAAACTTGAGGTTTTTCTGGAAATTTGTAAAATCACAACTGTGATTTATAGCTACAAATTCTGTGAATAAACTCACAGCTTCTCACACTCACTAGCTTCTAAATTTCTTTAAAATATTTCTCGCAAAACCTATTACAAAGCTTCTCTCTAGTGTTTGTGTGCTACGGTGTTTGCTAGATCTTTATCTGTATTGATTCAATCTTTTTCCACACTTGTAATGAGAAGTCCTTTGCTTATTTATCGATCAGTGGTTGAAATCACGTGCTTGAGACGTGCTGCCTTTTCAACTTAGCCGCAAATATGTCACATCGATGCTTTATGTGACAGACTGTTGCATGCTTTGTTGCTACTTTTTCTTCCCCTGATCTGTGTGCATTTAATGCGCATGAGCTCTCATTGGACCAAAACAAACTTCAAGAAATATTTTTCCAGTTGATATTTCTTGCTTCAGAAACACGTTACGTTGATTTTCGTGTAAGAACTGATGACGGGTTTATGCTGTCATAACGATCCACTGATGACCAGCCTTGATGAACGTTGATTAGTGCTTCTGGATCCCCTGATGCCTATTGACTAGATCAGGGCTTCAATCTTCACTTGAGTTCCACTCATGTGCTTTTGATCCTGATGGTTATGACTGACGACATACACTGATGGCTCCCACTAATGTCGTGTTGGTCATTTCCCCTGACGGGTTACCCTGATGGTTTGGCCTGACACTGACATGTCCTGAAGTGTTCCCTTGACGGGTTGGTCTTCCTTCGTCATCCGCTGATAAGTTTCCCCTGATGAGTTCCCCCTGACAGGCTCCCCTTAATGGGCTTCCCCCTGACGAGTTCCCCTGATGGTACTTTATCAACGTAACTTTGTTTCGAATGCCTCATGTGTGGAATACTTTGACTGTTTAAGTAACATCAGACATTCTTCTCCACTTCATCAAGTCCTTAGGATTTTCCATTTTCTGACTTGTCTTAGTGAAGAGTTTGACCATCCACTGATGAATAAGGCTATCATCAGTGGATGCAAAACTTGTGCTGATCTTAAGGTTTATAATACACCTCAAGTATTTACAGTTGCACAATTTATTACATAAATCATCATCATCATCATTTAACTCTAACAATCTTCCCCTATTTATGTTTATCAATTTGATAACCATAAATCCCTCGAGGCACTGATGATGATGTCAAAACCAATACTAATTACATGATAGAATTTTGAATGAACTAATAAAGGAATTTATGTACAAGTATTTTCCTATAAGTATTACAAGAAAAAAAATTTAGTATTAGACATCAGGATCCTTCTTCCTTTTTGCTGAGATAAAGGGCAATGGATGACTTGAATCAATCGGTTGAGAGTCACTTCCAAGTCCTTGTCTTCTTTGATCTAGGTTTTGATCAGGAATCCTGAGTTTGTTGTCTTCCCCTCCTGACTCCAGTTGCTCCAGCTCACGTTGAAGAAGTTTTCTGAAGTTGACTATGTTGACATTTCTGCTTGACTCCAAAGCTTCAAGGACTGATTTGATTTCTTGAACATTGGCTGCAACAAGTTGTGACCAGTAGAATGTAATGATCTTCCCCTTTTTATTTTTGAATTGAACACCCATGGGGCTTGTGATCATTTTTGGATATTCTTTAAATCCATTTACTGATGGCACATCCCTTACTGCAACATTCCCATCATCAACTTTGGTTTCTTCAATCTCTTTGACCACCTTTTGAATCAACAGAATTTTGAACTTGATGACATGTTCATTTTTGTGATTGGCAATTTGGCTCAGAAAATGCATCGCTTCTTCCAGGTCGGGGCCATCAACGTCTTGAGTTCTTAAGCTTTTCTCCTGCCCATTAGTGGATTGATAGAATAACTTGAGTGGTCTTTCCAAAGCTGTGGGCAGGCTCCTATCATCGTTGATGGTTCTCCTCAGCTTATCAACCATCCCCTTCAAGTCTCTGTTCGCCGCTGATGATGTTGCTATTAAATTCAGCGTTAGTCCTAGTTGCTCGGCATCCATTCTCCTAAACTAGTCTAAGGTGACATTGAATTGTTCTCCACTCTTTTGTTGCACTGTTATCAACCAATCCCTTCTATTGTTGAATTGGACATTTATGCTCTGAATTGAGAACATATATGACAGGTTTTTACGTCTTTCTTCTCTGAGGAATTTAGCTAGAGTGGGTGGACCGTATGCTTTGGTTATAGGAGAAGGTGCTGGACCCCTGACTTCAGACGACTTAGTTTTGGTGGCATCAGGGTCAGTGGGTTTGTCTTGTTTTTTATCCCTTGATGCACCTTTAGGGTTCTGGGATTTTCTTGGCTGAGGTTTCCTGGAGGTCCTGGGTTTGACACTCTTTTTCCTCTTTGCTTCCTCCTGTTCCTTTGCCATTTCCCTCTCTTCCTCCTGCTGAAGTTGTTGTGCAAATAGTGCATCAGCTTCTACTAGCTTTTTGTCTTGAAGAAAGATCAGCTCCACTTTCCCATTAATTACAGCTTCAACGGGTGTTGAAAAGTGGGTTGTCTTCATGGCATCTCCAAATAGCTTAGGCCCTGATTGAGTGTTGGATTTCTTCTTTGGTTCCTCAATCATGATACCTTTGCCTTTGTCTTTGGGTTTAGGAGCAGGAACAGGAGCAGTCACATCCCCTGATGGTTGGCTTGAGGATTTCTCAGCAACATCCCCTGACGTATGCATGGTAGATTTCTCCCCCTTTTTGACAGCATCATCAGTGGGAGTTGAGAGTCGGGATGTGACTTGGAGTACTTGTTGCAGAGAGTCAACCATGGATCGTTACAGAGTTTCCATGCTGGTCATTTGGGTGGTGAGATCAGCAAGCTTCTTGTCTACATTGTTAGCTTGTTTCTTCATCCGGAGCAGGGTCTGGCTGGTGACCAGGGAGTCGACAACATTCTGTACATTGTTAATCTTTGTGGAAAAATGTGTATACAAATTTTTATTTTTTATATCTATAGACTGACCAATCATGATCTGTGATTGTAATACTTTGATCAAGATTGGATCAGTGGTCCTTGCTAACTCTTGCTTGAGCAACTGTACAGTATCCGCCATTTGATTTTGTTGAAAATACAAATCAACTCCGATGAACTGGGAAAAATCATCTTGTGGAGCATCATCTTCATCATTTTCTAAGCTTGTAGAAATATGTACACTTGAGGTAATTTTTCTCTGTTCTTTATTTACAAGGATCTCATCCTTATCTCTCTCATCCTCTCCTTTTTCTTGGCCTTCTAAGGCATCACTCTTATTCTCTCCTTTTTCTTTGCCTACTAAGGCAGTACTCTCTTGCTCTCCTTTTGCCAAAGTTCTCTCAAAGGTTTGACTTTGCCTCGTTACACTAAGTATTTTCTCAGTCTCACTTAAAATTGTCCTAGAGGGGCTCCTATGAGCTTGGAGATTAGTTGTTGTGGCCAGTTCAAGAGATGTATGTACAGATTCTGGTTCCACAACAGTGATAGGAGAAGGAGAAGAAATAAAGTGTGTATGTACAATTTGAGAAGTGTATGTTTCTATAGAGGAAGTATATACAATTGGGGGTACATAAAGAGTTATGACTGTTGTATGTACATTTGTGTTTATGTCCTCTTGCTGATCATCAGTGATTGTATCAAGGAAAAAGGAGTCAACCATTTGAGTGTGTTGACTATCAATCACTGTGTCAGGGAGTGTTGGCTCCTCCACGAAATGAGAAAATGGAGAACCTGATCTTATGACATTCAATGTTTGTGTCATAATATCTGAAGAAATTTGAGGAACAGAAAAAGAAGGAATAGGTGTAGATGGGAGTGTTGGCTGAATCACTGAACGAGGAGGTGATTCATCAAAAGATGCTGTAGAAGAATGCTGATGACTCATGTGGATCTTATTGAGAGGCATCTGAACTACAACATCTTGAGTGGTGTGTGCACTCACTTTGTCAGTTATCTGCAAGTGGCTCTTAGAGACCCTGATGGTAGGTTCATCAGTGTCTATGGTCAGTGTATGTGCCTCACTCATCTGTGTCCCTGGTTGATGACTATTTTCAATAACTAATTCCTTTTGAGAGGAACCAGTTAGAAATATGTTTAATTCCTTATCAAAGGCAGTATCCTTTTGAGATGATACGCCCTGGTCAGGCTCAGGGGTAACACTCGTGGCTCCCTTCTTCTTCTTTAAATTTTTCCTGTAGCCAATCACTCTCTCTCCTTGTTCCCCCTCAGTGGTTGTGGTTGCTTCACTGGATTTTCTTTTAATCCCAGTAGTCTTTTGGGAGACTATGGGTTGGGCTATTGAGAGTGATTGAGAGGAAATTGGTTGTTCTACTTGGGTAGGCAGAGAGGTGGTTGTTTTCTCTGCCATAGTAGAGGAAGGTGAAGAATGTATAGAGTGAGATGTAGAGGAAGAAGAATTTACTACCTGTACCATATGCTTTGGAAGAACAAAGGGTTCGACAGTGTAAGATTTCTTTATAAACAATTTCTTTGTTTGCTTGTATGTTTGTACAGGTATATCATTCTCAAAAGAAAAATTAGTAATCTGAGATTTAATAATCATATACAAAAACCTAGCATAATAAACTTCAGATTTCCTATTATTGAAACTACCTAATTTATTTACAAGATCATCAAAAATTATTTTGTCTATATTTATATGTACATTTCTAATTATTGCATATGATATTTTCAAAGTTAACGAGGTAATAACCTCAAAGTTAGAACACTTACTTGAAAACACCTTGGTGATGGTGTCAAAGAGATAAGAAATCTCCCTTTTCACGTTCACCCTCTTGAGGTCCTTGAACTTTAACACTGCGTTGGGAGCAGCGTTATAGCCCAGTTCCCTCAAGAAATCCGCAGTTCTGCATCACTGGGTGCCTCTACCAGATCTTGAGTAGGCAGCCCCAAGGCAGAGTTAATTCTGGAAGGGGTAATTTTCCCTTTCTCAGAAGAAATTTTGAATGAGATTGCCTTGACAGCATCAGGAAATGTGGTGGAGTAGATGAACTTGACACTCGTCCACAATTGAGACAGTGCTTCCCCCGATATTTCTTCATCGGTAAAGAATGCTTCACTATACTCAGATTTGAGTAGATAGGACATCATTGGCCTGAAGCACTCATTTACCTCATCAATATCAAAGAAACCCACATAGTTCGTGGGTGGTACTGTCAAGTTCCTTTGAATTTGTTGACGTGTCATGGATGCCTTGAAGATTTGAAGTTCTAGGGTTTCTGTGAAAATGAGAGAGAAAAAAAATCTCGAGCAAATATTAGATAAAGATTAAATGTTTTAGGAAGTTTTAAAAGTAGGAGAGATAGAGTATTAATAGCCGCCTTTTGACGTTTCAAAACTGCTCCTTTAAACACGCTATTAGGGTGTCAGTTCAGTTCAGTGATGACACGTCATCAGTAAGAGAAGCCCTTATTGATGAGTTGTCATTACTTAACTGACCGTGATTCCCGATGCAGTTAAAAACATTTAAACTTACCCTGATGTTTTACTGTATTTACAAACCCTGACACTGATGCATAAATCAGATATCTTGACGCTGATACGCGAGTCGGATACCCTGACGCTAGAGTTGAACACCCTGACCTTGACGTGCAAGTCGGACACCCTGACCCTGACGTGCAAGTCGGACACCCTGACCCTAATGCATCAGATAAAAAAAAGAGAAACACCAAACACAAAGTGTAGAATATACAAGTACATACTTATTTACATTTAGAACATATATAATCACATATCAATAGATTTTATTAGAAACTTATGAAATGAGTTAGAAATACCAGAACTTAGGAAATTGACCTTGACCCTGACACATAATTCACCATTCCCAGCTCTCCCACAAGATTTGAAAAAGTGGCTTCATCAAGAGCTTTGGTGGATATGTCTGCCAGCTGCTTGTGAGAAGGTACGAACTGTAGTTTAATATTCTCATTCATAAAATGTTCCTTGATAAAATGATATCTGATTTCTATATGCTTGGTTCTTGAATGTTGAACTGGATTTTCAGCAATGGCAATGACACTTGTGTTGTCACACTTTATTGAAATCTTGGTATAGTTCAAACCATAGTCCATGAGCTGATTCTTCATCCATAGAATTTGTGCACAACAACTTCCAGGTTCAATATATTCAGCTTCAGCAGTAGATGTTGAAATTGAGTGCTGCTTTTTGCTGAACCAAGATACAAGCCTTTCTCCCAGAAATTGACAGTTTCCTGTTGTACTCTTTCTATCAATCCTGCATCCTCCAAAGTCAGCATCAGAATATCCTAGCAATTCAAATCCAGACTCCTTTGGATACCAAAGTCCCAACTCTGTCGTGCCCTTGACATATCTCAAGATTCTTTTCACAGCAATGAGATGAGATTCCTTTGGGTCAGCTTGATATCTTGCACAAAAACATGTTGCAAACATTATGTCTGGCCTGCTTGTTGTCAGATACAGCAATGATCCAATCAATCCCATTGTAAGTCTTTAAATCAACTTTCTTTCTACTCTTATCAGGGTCAATCTTGGTTGTAGTGGCCATAGGTGTCTTTGCTACCTTTGAGTCCTCCATATCAAATTTCTAGAGAAGTTCTTTGGCATATTTTGTCTGATGAATGTAGATTCCATTAGAGACTTGTTTGACTTGCAATCCCAAGAAGTAAGACAATTCATCCATCAAGCTCATTTCATATTTGCTTTGCATGAGTTTGGAGAACTTCTCACACAGTCTTGTGTTAGTGGATCCAAAAATGATATCATCAACATATATTTGAACCAAAATCAGATGACCTTGGTGTTGTCTAAAGAATAATGTTTTGTCAATGATACCTCTTGAAAATTTGCTTTCCACTAGAAACTTTGACAATGTGTCATACCAAGCTCTAGGTGCTTGCTTCAGTCCATAAAGTGCCTTTCTAGTTTAAATACATGATTGGGAAATTTTGAACATTCAAATCCTGGAGATTGTTAGACATACACCTCCTGCTCTAATTCCCCATTTAGAAAAGCACTTTTCACATCCATTTGATAAACTTTAAAGCTTGAATGTGCTGCATAGGCTAAGAAAATTCTTATAGCCTCAAGTCTGGCTACTAGTGCAAAGGTCTCATCGAAGTTAATCCCTTCTTCTTGGAGATATCCTTTTGCAACCAGTCTTGCTTTGTTTCTTACAACAATGCCAGCTTCATCTATCTTATTTCTGAATACCCACTTAGTACCTATTATAATTCTGTCTTTGGGTTTAGGTACTAGCTTCTATACTTGGTTTCTTTCAAATTGATTTAGCTCTTCTTGCATAGCCAAAATCCAGTCAGCATCCTGAATGGCTTCTTCAAACTTCTTTGGCTCCATTTGTGAAAGAAAACAAGCATATAGGCATTCATTAGATGTTGCTTTTCTGGTTTGCACTTTCTTGTTTGGGTCACCAATGATTAAGTCTGTTGAATGACTCCTGACCCATTTAGGATTAGAGATGTATCTTGATGAGCTTGCTTGATTGTCATCTCCTCCCCCTAAGTCTGTGCTCCCAGCTTCTCACAACCCTCCCCCTGAATTAGTGCTTAATTCAAGGTTCAAGTTATCCCCTGATGGTGCATGCCCTGATGGATAATCCCCTGAGGGAGTATCCCCTGATCTATTGTCCAGGAAATTTACTCTATCTGATGAAGGGGCTTCTAGAGAATTTGGATTGTCATCAGGAATGGATAAGTTCTCTATTTGTCTGCACTCATCAGCTTCAATCTCTTGATAATCAGAATCATCTTCATTTTCAAATCTGAGCTCTTCATGAAAACCTGGGTCTTTAAGTCCAGAAATCTCTTGATCATCAAAAGCTACATTTATAGACTCCATCACCACTTGAAGTCTCTTATTATAAACCCTGTAGGCCTTAGATGTCAGGGAGTAACCTAGGAAAATTGCTTCATCAGCCTTTGGATCAAATTTTCCTAAGTTTTCACCAAAATTCCTTGGAATAAAGCATTTGCACCCAAAAACATACAGGAATTTGATGTTTGGCTTTCTCCCTGTCATTAGCTCATATGGAGTCTTGTTGTGAGCCTTATTAATTGAAGATCTATTTTGAGTGAAATAAGTAGTGAAAATTGCCTCAGCCCAAAAATAGGTGGGAATCCTTGCTTCTACTAGCATTGATCTAGCAGCTTCTATCAGGGTTCTATTCTTCCTTTCCACTATACCATTTTGTTGAGGAGTCCTTGGAGAAGAAAATGTATGATTTATGCCCTTCTCCACACAAAATTCCTCAACAGCTGGATTCTTGAATTCAGTTCCATTATCTGTCCTCAACATTCTAACCACTGACCCTGATTCTGTTTCCACTTTCCTGATATGGTTAATGATTTGTTAAGATACTTCTAATTTAGCATGCTGAAACTTTACCCAAGTGTATTTGGTGTAGTCATCCACAATGACCATTGCATATCTTTTCTTTGACACTAACATAATATTGACAGGTCCAAAGAGATCCATATGTAGCAATTGAATTGGATCTTTGATCATTGTGGCTTCCTTGCTGACAAAGGATATTTTCCTATGCTTCCCTTATTGGCAGGCTGAGCACAACCTTTCTTGAATGAACTCCATTTGGGGTAGCCCAGTTACCAATTCTCTCTTCACTAAATCATTGATTGCTTTGAAATTCAGGTGAGAGAGCTTCTTGTACCACAATTTGCTTTCATCAGGGGTTGCCTTGTTGTAGAAGCATGATTATCGCTTACTGAATTAAAATCAGCAACATAGAGATCTCCTTTTCTTATTCCTGACAAAATCAGCTTCCCATCACTTTCATTTGAGATTAGACACTGATCTCCTTTGAAGTGATGAATCCTTTGTCACATAGTTGACTTATGTTTAGCAAATTGTGCTTAAGCCCATCAACTAGTGCTACATTTTCAAATGAGACATTCCCATTTGCTGCTTTGCCATAACCAAGAGTCAGTCATTTGCTGTTATCTCCAAATGAAATCACTGGACTATCCTTCTCTTGAAATTCTGTGAGCAGGGCCTTGTTTCCTGTCATGTGCCTTGAGCAGCCACTATCTAGAAACTAGATCTGACTGACTTTGTCTTTACCCTGCACACAAGAAACATTTAAATTGCTTTTGGTACCCAAGTGGCTTTGGGTCCTTTAGGCTTAGTCACAGTTAATGGAGATATAACTTTTTCATTGATTGTGACTTTTGGTTTTGGCAGAAAAACTTTCTCCTTTTTAGGAGCTTCAACATATGCCTTTGATTTCTCAACAGTTAATTTGCCTTTATCCTTGGAGGAGTAAGCTTTAACAGTTGGTAAATCATCAGCATATAAAATTGTGTCAGTCAAAATTTGTGGTTTTTCTTTGCATTGAAAAGATAAATGATTACAGTTACCACAATTCCAACACATTTTTCTGGGGGCTTCATGACTGATAGAATGAACACTAGATTTGTTAACACCTAGCTTACCGTTCCTGTTCTTTTTATTTTCCCTTGTCAGGCCTTTTTCCCTTGAAGGGCTACGATGGCCTGATGCACTCTTTCCCCCTGACGACTGTGCATCCACTGATGCACAGTCTAGTTGCCTCCTTACTGGAGGATTGAGTGCTTTGACAAAAATAGATTTCTTGCCACTTCCACCACTTGTGGAAGTTACATTTTTCGGGAAAACATTCCCTGATTCTAGCTTTGTGTCAGTCTTAACAAACCTTATAGGTTGTACTGGCCTTTTACCAAAGCTAGCTGCTAACTCAACCTCAATGGGATGTTGTTACACTTGAGTCTCTCCATAGCCTAAACTGGATTTTGGATCTAATTTTTGACTTTTCAATTGATCCTCTAGTTTCTTGCCAGACTCATTCCACTTCCTTATGACTTCCTTTTCTTAACTAAGAAGATTTGAGGTACATTCCTCTCTTTTGATAGCACAGTCAAGAAGATTTTTCGTCCTTGAGAGTTCCTTTTCAAGGCTCTCAAGTCTGGAGAGTTCTGATTCTAACAGATTGTTTCTAGCAGATAATTGTTCATTTAACTTCTGCTCTCTTTTAGTCTCAGTTATTGCACTCCTAAGGGTGTCATAAAGGTCTTTTATCTCGCATGTCATATCTTTAACAGTTCTAACACAATCAAATTTAGACATGTTAGATGAGATTTCGAGGGCTACCTGCGAGTTGCTGCTGTTAGTGGATGAGACCATCAGGGCTAGGTTGACATATTCTTGATTTTCTTTTTCATCAGAGTCAGCCCAGTCCTTTCCCTCTGCAATGCATGCTTTTCCCTTCTTGTTAGCATTAAGAAGGTCAAAGTATTTCTTCTTATAGTCCACAACAGCTTCCTTTTGCTTGGCTTCACCATCTTTTGTGACCTTGCGACACTCATTGGCAAAATGTCCAAGCTCATTGCATTTGTAGCACTTTATTTTTGATTTATCAATAAAGTTGTTAGTGCTACCAGTCCTCCTTGCTGAAAATCTTCTTGACCCACAAGGTTTTTGGAATTTCAATTTGGAGAACCTTCTGGCAATGAAAACCATAGTTTCATCCATGTCTTCTAACTCTTCTGGTGTCTATTCCACGTCCTTAGAGTCAGCTGCATTTTCCTCCCCACTTTCATTTTCCTCAGCATCTCCTAGAAGCTGCTTCATCAAGACACTTGGTCTTGCTTCTGGTTGGTTCTTCCTGACAGCCATCAGTGCTACAGATTTTAGTTTCCTGGTATCTCCTAACATTTCAGATCTTTGCTGAACCTCGAATTCATATGTCTTGAGAATACCATAGAGACTGTCCAAGCCTAGGAGATTCATATCCTTGGACTCCCTGATGGCTATGGTCTTTGGATCCCACGAGATGGGTAATGCCCTCATAAATTTTCTGTTGATGTCTTTATTGGCATACACTTTCCCGTACATCCTTAGGTCATTCACCAACCTATTGAACCTGTCGAACATCTCAGTCAATGATTCACCATTTTTCATTGTGAACCATTTGTACTGTTGTGTCAACAGCTGCAACTTGTTTTCCCTCACTTCTTTTGTATCATCACACAGGATCTGGATGGTATCCCATATTGATTTAGACGTTGAAAGATTCATGATACTATTCAACATATCATCATCTAGACCATTATATAGGATCCCTGTAACTTTGAGATCCTTCTTCACTCTTTCTCTTTCCTCCATCGTCATTTCATCAGTTGTCTTTGGTACAAGCTTTTCAGGGATACTGACTCCATTGACAACTTCTATAGGAATGAGCTTCTTAGGTATGTGAGGGCCTTCTTCTAGAATCTGCAAGTATTCGTCATCGATAGCTCTTAGGTGAACTATCATCCTTTGTCTCCAGAAGAAGTATTTGCCCCTTTTCAACATGGGGACTTTACTGTTTCCAGCTTTATTGGCCATAGAAGTTGATCGTTGTTAGCAAGTGTAGTCTACTAAGAGGCTCTGATACCAATTGTTGGAGCAATATAAGCTTAAGTGTTTGTAGGGGGGGGGGGGGGGGGGGGATGAATACAAACACCTAAAACTTTTCGCTCTTTTGAATATAAAGCGTTTACTAGAAACAACTACAATGAACAGAAAAACTATAAAATATGAACACAAGAATTCAAGTTAAAATAGTTATATTAAAACTTGAGGTTTTTTTGGAAATCTGTAAAATCACAACTGTCATTTACAACTACAAATTCTGTGAATAAACTCACAGCTTCTCACACTCATTAGCTTCTAAATTTCTTTGAAATATTTCTCGCAAGAACTATTACAAAGCTTCTCTCTAGTGTTTGTGTGCTACGGTGTTTGTTTGATCTCTATCTGTATTGATTCAATCTTTTTCCACACTTGTAATGAGAACTCCTTTGCTTATTTATCGATCAGTGGTTGAAATCACGTGCTTGAGACGTGCTGCTTTTTCAACTTAGCCGCAAGTATGTCACATCGATGCTTTATGTGACAGACTGCTGCATGCTTTGTTGCTACTTTTTCTTCTCCTGATCTGTGTGCATTTAATGCGCATGAGCTCTCATTGGACCAAAACAAACTTCAAAAAATATTTTTCCAGTTGATATTTCTTGTTTCAAAAACATGTTACGTTGATTTTCATGTAAGAACTGATGACGGGTGTATGCTGTCATAACGATCAACTGATGACCAACCCTGATGGACTTTGATCAGTGCTTCTGGATCCCCTGATGCCTATTGACTGGATCAGGATTTCAATCTTCACTTGAGTTCCATTCATGTGCTTCTTGATCGTGATGGTTATGACTGACGACATACACTTATGGCTCCCACTGATGTCGTGTTGGTCATTTCCCCTGACGCTGACGGGTTGGTCTGCCTTCGTCGTCCCCTGATGAGTTCTCCCTGACAGGCTCCCCCTGATGGGCTTCCCCTTGACGGGTTCCCCTGATGGGTTCCCCTAATGATACTTTATCAATGTAACTTTGTTTCGAATACCTGATGTGTGGAATACTTTGACTGTATAAGTAACATCAGACATTCTTCTCTACTTCGTCAAGTCCTTAGGATTTTCCATTTTTTGACTTGTCTTAGTGAAGAGTTTGACCATCCACTGATGAATAAGGCTATCATCAGTGGATGCAAAACTTGTGCTGATCTTAAGGTTTATAATACAACTCAAGTATTTACAGTTGCACAATTTATTACATAAATCATCATCATCATCATCATCATTTAACTGTAACACATTTTCCATGTTTTTTGTGGTTGAAGCTCCGATGCTTCATATGCATGTCACTGCTGAACAAGTGCAATGAAGATCTGAATATGTGATGAACGCTTGAGATACTAAAGGCTAGACACTGAAAGTTGAAGTTTTGTATTATTTTGCAAGAAACCCATGACATGAGGGATTGGTATGGTATAATGACTATGACTTTGTAATAATAACAGTAAATTGCTGATTGAGACTAAGATGAGACACTCTTCAAATGTTTTAGTGTCCCAAAACCTTCTCACTTTACATATCACTTGTACCAACAATACAATCTGTCATTGTTTATTAAAAGAACTTCGGCTAGGGACTAACCACTACTGATATCCTATTAAAGTGTGTAAATTTCTACATATATGAATGGTGTGATGGTGAGTTATTGTAAGTAATAATCTGAACCCATTCTTGATGTATGCTTTTTATTATGCGTCATTATTAGAACTCAATACATTGAATGCTGGAAATTAAAATTCAACGTACTTGACAGAAGTAGTCAAAGGGTCCTTTGTCCTTTCCTCCTTGACAAATTAGGAACAATAAGCCAACTCTTTCAAGCCACTCTTATGCCATACTATCTAAGAACGTCATGTTATTTAAATCCTAGAATACGTGATGTACACTACGACACAATACACAGGCAATTTGATATGTATCATAGGTTGTATCAGAATTAGTCCTGTAACACAAGTATCAGTTACAATACGTCACGATATGATAGCTATACACTTTACGATTCTTTTATTCATACTACAAGGCTAAACTTGATGATTCTTTTATAGTGTAACAACATGATTAATAAAGTTTATATGTACACTTAAAGAAGTTCAATAGAACTTTGTACCCCATGCCTTTTCAATTGAAAACAGTGTTGTTACC
>CM025780.1:2128428-2192962 GCA_014636745.2 Centella asiatica | reverse complement strand
TAACATTTAGCCTGTTGGAGACTAATGCTGACGTCATCAGGGACTAATATTTAGCTTGTCGGAGACTAATTTACACCATCGAAGACTAACTTTAAAAGTTGTCTCAAATACAGGGTCGTCTTCCTTAAGTCTGCAAGGGTGGTGATCTCAAACATACACACCATAAATCAACTCTCATCATTCTTTAAGCTGTGTGTATCACTCCTTTTACGAACACGAAAGAATATAACCTTTCAAAACTTTCTTTTTCTTTCTTAACGACTTCTCACACACAACTAACACTAGTACAAAAACTGTCTTATGCGCCGCCTTATTTGCGTCGGTTTTTTAATAGAACTGTCGCATATAGTAGCGCGGTGACATTGTCGTAAAAAAAATAAAAACTACTTGCGTCAGTTCTTTTACAGAACCGACGCAAATTCTATGAAAATATTTTAATAAAAAATTAGTTGACTATTTGCGTCGCTTAGTATAAAACACCGATGCAAATAGTTTTGATTATTTGCGTCGGTTTTTTTAAAGAACCGACGCAAAATATAAATAAATAATTAAAAAATAAATTAACAATAATTTGCGACGGTTGTTTTAAAGAGCCAACGCATAATGTTTGAAGAATTTGCGTCGGCTATTTAGTACAACCGACGCCAAAAATAAGAAATAATTAAAAAAATAAACAAAAACACATTTGCGTCACGTCGGTTAAAGACCCGACGCAAATGCTTTAAAAGAAAAATAAATTATTCAAACATTTGCGTCGCTTAATTTAAATATTCGTCGCAAATGGTTATGTTATTTGCGTCTGTTTTCTTATTTGTCCGACGCATATTATTTAATATTATTAAAAAGTGTATTTAGGTTAAAACTTTTGCTATTTTGGCCTGTTTCGTAAGAGAGGATGGAGAGCAAGAGGGTCTTTGGCGGGAAACTTGGCTGAGATTTTGTAGGTTTCTTTCTTCAGTGTCTCCGTCCGAGAGCTCAGCTTTGTTGTGTAAGTAATTGTTAATTAAAATAATACATTCGTCACATACATTATTTAAAATATCAGTATTTTTGCTTGAACTGTACATTATTTAAAATATCATTATTTATGATAACTGTACAATCGATATGCTTACTTAGTTAATCATTGTGGTTATTTAGTTATACATGGATCGTCAAACATGGATGTACAATATATTGCGTAACGATGACGCATATGTGAGAGGGGTTAACGAGTTTATTATGTGTGGTTCAACACCAAAAAATCAGAAAGGAACATGGAAAAGAAGACATGATTGTGTGCCCGTGCCACCTTTGTGGTAATTTAAAAAAATATTTGAGCGCAGAGACAATGCGTGAACATTTATTTCGTCGGGGTTTTAAGAAGGGTTATACGAAGTGGATTTGGCATGGCGAGAGAATAGAGTCTGATATGACTGGTAGCTCAAGGTCGAATTATACAACCGAGTGTGATAATTCGGTCAATAATGACGAAGATGATGTGGACATTGATAGGGTGGAAGATATGACACAAGATCTCCAAGACCATATGATGACACAACTGGATATATTTGAGAGTTTGGTCCGCGATTCTAAGAAACTTTTGTATCCCGGGTGCAGTGACGACTTGACAAGGTTGTCAACAACTTTGAAGTTGTGCAAGTTGAAAGTCAAGAATGGATGGAGTGACAAGAGTTTTACAGAATTGTTAAAACTTTTATGAGAAATACTTCCAGTGAATAACGAGTTTCCCACTTCCACGTACGCGGCAAAGAAGATGTTGTGTCCTATAGGTATGGACGTAAAGAAGATACATGCATGTCCAAATGACTGTGTGTTGTTTCAAAATGAGAATGAACATTTACATACATGTCCTAAGTGTGGAACATCTCGGTACAAGCGGGAGGGTAATGATTTTGCTAAGCATGATAAAAAAAGGGCTCCTAGTAAGACGGTTTGGTATTTACCTGTGACGACCCCGTAATCCCTTATTTGGACAAGGGCGTCGTCAAGAGAAGGAAGAGATAACCATACATCCATTCATAAAATAAATACCTATAACAGGTGATCAAAAAATAGAGTTATTATAACTCAAAAGTTTACAATTCTCAGCGGAAGCTAAACTATTACAAAACCTTATTTCTGAAACTACTTTCCTCTCTTCCTTCCTCGTCAACGTCAAACAGGGGTAGGCTTAACTCAGTAGCCAACCATCTTTGTCTTCCCCTTATCAAAGGGTTCTGTCTTTATACTATGTCCTGCAAGATATTAACATCCAACAAGAATGAGCAATTTATGCTCAGCAAGTATATTAATAGTTGGGGAAATAAAATAAACACTACATGTTCAAGGGATTTAATTCTGCTGAGAGGCTTGGTGGAACAATACTAACGCCTCGAAAATCTTTAAAGAATCTTTAGGATTACGGATGATAAACAATGGTGTAATCCTTCCTTAAAGTATACATAACCTCCTGGAAGTAGAAATATCCATCGGGGGCTATACCCGTGGATCTGCTAACCATACGGTTACAACTGGCCGAACTGTGCCCGCATGATCCCTCCTGGTGTGAACGTACGTAGTCACATATAATCCTCTAGGTCAGGTGAAGAACATATCAGCACCCTTCCTTTCTTTTAGCCAACCATATGGCATTACCCTTTTTATGGGTAACAACATTCTCATTTACTTGCATAGATATAAGATTGAATAATAGCACATATATCAAAGCTCATTTATATCCATGCACTTCCATTCATATCATGCTAGCAAGAGTTACAAAATTTAAAGCGTAGCATGTTGATTCACAAAGAAATTTAATCTCAAACCATAATATTTTACGCATGTCGAATCAATTGATCATGCATTGGCTGAATTAAGCATGAGAATGAAAATATACTTACTTCAGCTTGAAATAAATATAAGAGTGTAAATATACTTGCCTCAGTCCTTTGCAACACAGATTCAAATTCAATTTACCAGTGAATGAGAGATCCTATAAATTATGCAAGTAATATTTTAATACCTTAATAAGAATTTATGATAGAAAATATATATGTGATGTCCTTAGACTCTGATTATCTTAAATATAGCCTGATAGTATCATGAAATAGTTTCAAAAAAAAATATTTTATAGCTTTGATGATAAACTGTGCATCGGGAAATAATTTTCCCATTGCCAAACTCATCAGGGACTAACATTTTCAGTCATCGGAGACTAACATGCTTTGACCCGTCAGAGATTAATTTTGGCCTGTCGGGGACTAAAGAATGACGTCATCAAGGACTAACATCAACATTGTCGGAGACTAATGTTGACGTCATCAGGGACTAACATCAACACTGTCGGAGACTAATGCTGACGTCATCAGGGACTAACATCAACACTGTCGGAGACTAATGCTGACGTCATCAGGGACTAACATCAACACTGTCCGAGACTAATACTGACGTCATCAGGGACTAACCTCGACACTATCGGAGACTAATGCTGATGTCATCAGGGACTAACATCAACACTGTCAGAGACTAATGCTGACGACATCAGGGACTAACATCAACACTATCGGAGACTAATTTTAAAAGCTGTCTCAGGTATAGGATCATCTTCCTCACTTCTCCAAAGGTGGTGATCAACAATAAACACAAAAGAATATAACCTTTCAAAACTTTCTTCTTTTTTTCTTAAAGATTTTGCACACAAAGCTAAAACTTCTCGGTTGCTAAATAAGGAAATAGTAATAATAGAAAACAATAAAAATTCTTACCTTTTGAAATAACTCACTTGCTTAGGAAGAACAGTTGCTTTCGAAAAAGCTTGAAGTTTATAGGTATGGTATATTTGAAGGAAATTCTGAAAGTGAGATATGATAAAAGAATTGAAATTTCATTTCAGATGGGGTATTTATAGAGTTTAAAAGCAGTGGACTACGATTAAACTTAAAATAAGATAATTAGTTGGTTTGGGCGATAAAACGACTGTTTCATCATGATCTCTTGACAGCAAGCAGCTGCTGTCCTTTATGCATAAAGGCTTTGCCACCTAACCTCTTCTTAATCAACCACGTAATTCAAAAGATTACGTAACCATTCAATCTTTTCCAGTTAATACAAAATCATCTTTTATGGGATTTGATTCCCTACTTAAAGCCTTTGTAGGGAACTTAATCTCATAATCGTGTATGCCACTTTAATATATATATATATATATATATATATATATATATATATATATATATATATATATATATATATATATATATACGAAAATTTTATTGGAAATATGAATTTATCATTCATATCCAACGAGATTTATCTCCATGCAAAAACAACATAAAATAGAGTTTAACGGAATATAATTATTTATTATCCTAAAATACATTTGAAATCTTTTGGACATCACATTACCATTGAATTTTCTTAAAACAAAATAATTTTAACCCTTATTCTAAGAAAATAAATGTAACAATAAACCTTTTCACAAAAAGAAAATAAATAACTCTTAGTCGTTTATATTTCGGGTTCTTACATTACCCATTGTACAACGATTCAAATGCCTATTTGCAAATCCAAAAGATGCAAAACATTTGAGGTGGCATGCGGAAGGGAGAAAATCAGATGGGATGCTTAGACACCCGAGTGACTCTCCACAATGGAGAACCATTGATTATAAGTTTCCTGAATTTGGTGGAGAAGTTAGGAATCTACGGCTTAGACTTTGTACAGATGGGATGAATCCTTATGACACTCTAAGCAATCAACATAGAACTTGGACAGTTCTTTTGGTGATTTATAATTTTCCTTCGTGGTTGTGTATGTAGCACAAGTATATTATGTTGTCCTTGTTAATCTCAGGGCCTAAATAACTGGGGAATAACATAGATGTTTATCTTGAGTCGCTTCTTGAAGATTTAAAACTTTTGTGGGAAGAAGGTGTTTCGGTGTTTGATGCAAATACTCAAATGGATTTCACATTACTTGCGATGTTATTTTGCACCATAAATGATTTTCCAGCTTATGGAAACTTGTCAGGGTACACTGTCAAAGGAGCTAAAGCGTGTCCAATTTGTGAAGATGCTACCATTAACCATCGTCTAAATAATTGCAACAAAAATGTCTTTATGAGTCACAGAACATTTCTTCCCCGTGATCACCCTTATCGTAAGATGAAAAAGGCTTTTGATGGGCATATCGAGACTCGAGAAGCCCGTTTGCCTTTAACTTCGAAAGAAGTCTTTGAGCGGGTTAAGGATATTGATGTTGTACTTGGAAAGTTGTATCGACCTCCTAAGCCGAAGAATCTGTGGAAGAAGATATCCATATTTTGGGATCTCCCGTATTGGGAACACATACAAGTTAGACATAGTCTTGATTTTATGCATATTGAGAAAAATGTCTGTGATAGTATTGTTGGGACATTGTTGAATATACCGGGAAAGACAAAGGATGGGATCAAAGTCAGAAAAGATATGAAAAAAATGGGTATATGACTAGAGTTAGCACCGCAAGAATCGGAGAAGCGTACATATCTACCTCCAGCTTGTTATACTTTATGTAAAAAAGAGAAAATTGCATTTTGTCAGTGTTTGTTTGGTGTGAAAGTTCCATATGGATATTCTTCAAACATCAAAAAGTTTGTGTTTATGAAGGATTTGAAACTCGTGGGTAAGAAGTCACACGATTGTTATGTGTTAATGCAACAACTACTTCCAATTGCATTTCGAGGGATATTGCGGAATCACGTCAAACTTGTTGTTATGAAGCTTTGTTTTTTCTTCAATGCCATCTGCAACAAGGTGATTGAACCCATCACGTTGGATAAATTACAAGCTGATATTGTTGTCACAATATGTCAATTTGAAATGTATTTTCCACCTTCATTTTTTGACATTATGGTACATTTGGTTATTCATTTGGTTAGAGAGATTAAGTTATGTGGCCCTGTATATTTGCGGTGTATGTATCCTTTTGAGAGATTCATGGGTATATTGAAATGATATGTGAGGAACCGATATCGGTCGGAAGCTAGTATAGTTGAAGGATATTCAGTTTAGGAAGCTATTGAATTTTGCATAGAGTATTTAGCAGCTGTCAATCCTATTGGAATTCCCAAATCTCGTCACGAAGGAAAACTTCATGGGCAGGGTACATTGGGATCCAAATGGATCTCTCCTGGGTGTGAACTGTGCGATAGAGCCCATCTCTTTGTCCTGCAACACATGAGTGAAGTTCATCCTTACTTAGATTGTCATGTAAGTTTGATTAGGAGGCAGAATCCTTCAAAAAGTGGCATTTGGGTTACAACTGAATAATCGCTCATTTCTTGGATGGTTTAAAGACCGTGTAATGTGACAGTTGTCAGATATACCAAATATTGTTTCTAATACGATAAAATGGTTAACGTATGGCCCCAACACGCTTGTTCGATCTTATGAAGGTTATGATGTTAATGGATATACGTTTTACACCCAGCGTCAAGATGGAAAGAGCACTATGCAAAATAGTGGAGTTACCATGGAAGCTTTATCAACAGAATTTTTCAGAGGCAAATCTTCAGGATCGAAAGATGTGAAAAAGTTATATTATGGGGTGATTGAAGATATTTGGGAGTTTGAGTACAGAGAATTCAAGGTTGGCCTCTTTCGTTGTAATTGGATTGATATACGTTGTGGTGTTCGAAAGGATGACTAGGATTTACTTTGATAGATTTTAGTCAGTGGGGTCATGTAGACGACCCATTTATACTCGCAAAGCAAGTGAAACAAGTATTTTATATCCAAGACCCCACTGATCCTAAGTTTTCAATTGTTGTTCAAGGCAAAAAAAATATTCTTGGTATTGATGATGTTGTTGACGAAGACGAGTATAACCAATTTGATGAGAATCCTCCTTTCTCTATGGGTCTACCTACCCCATATGGTGACGATAATGGAGAAACAAACTACCTACGTAATGACCATGGTGAAGGGTTATGGATTGATTATAGAAAATAAATGCAGGACTTGAAGGTTTGAATTTGTTTTATTTCAATATTTGTAAATTTTTGTATATTGTATATTGTAAATTTTAATTTGTTTTATTACAATTATTGTAAATATTTGTAAATTGTAAATAATTGTTAATTGCATATTTTAATTTGTTTTTATTCCAATAGTTGTAGCTGATTGTTTACTGAAGTAAATTTTATATATTTCTGGTTGACTATAGGAAATAGTTCTTGGCAACAATCATACAACAATTAAAATGGTCTATAAATAAAACCACATGTCAGCATATAATATTTCATAAGGTGTGGACCTTACAGCAGTCCCCTGTTTTTAAGTATTTAAGTCATCCCCTATTTTTGAGTATTCAAGTCAAGTCCCCTTTTTGAGCATTTGCGTCGGTTCTCTTAATTACCCGACGCAAATGTTTGGTTTATGCGTCGGGTTTTTAAGAGAACCGACGCAAATACTCGATTAAAAAAATAAATTATTAATACATTAATACTTAATAGATAAAAATAATATAGTATAGTACTTATATAATATAATAATGATTATTATACCACATATGCTAATGTATTTTTTACATTAAAATAGAAACATTAATTTGCCTTTTTATGTATTTTTTATTGGTTTATGTTATAGTTTATAGTAGTATAGCATATGATATACATGATATAATTATCATATAATATATATATATATATATATATGTATATATCACATTTTTGAATTAATCACTATAATATATGGTATTAATGAATTTCAATATGAGTAAAATATTAATTTTCTGTTAGATTATTATGTAATTATATTAATATAAATCGTATATTAAAAAAAAAATCATTTGCGTCGATGCTCTTAAAGACCCGACGCAAATGTTGGGTTTATGCGTCAGGTTTTTAAAAGAACCGATGCAAATATGCGATTTAATATATTAATTCGTATATTAAAAAAAATAACTCATTTGCGCAAGTGCTCTTAAATACCCGACACAAATGTTTGGTTTATGCGTCGGGTTTTTAAGAGAACCAACGCAAATACTCGATTAAAAAAAAAAATCATTTGCGTCGGTGCTCTAAAGACCCGACACAAATGTTGAGTTTATGCGTCGGGTTTTTAAAATAACCGACGCAAATGTTTATAATTTTTTTTATTTTATATTATTATTTCATTTCGCTGCATTTGCCCCTCTTTCAGGTATATTATTTTGATATTTATATTATTATTGGTTTTCAGATAATATTCTATTGAACAAAGACTGTTTACTCATATTATGTTTTATTTTCTAACAGACTAAAAGTGAGAAGGCACGTGAAAACAAAAAGTTTAATGAGTATCCACATTATCTGGGAAGACTTGGATATGCAACGAAAAAATCGAAGTGGATGGCTGATGACCCTCTTGATTCTCTACCTTCGTCCGAATTAGTTAATTCAGAAATTGTATCAATCGATTGAACTGATCGTAGTTACGATTGGATTCGGGCGAGAGTTGGGAAAAGGGATGAAGGTGAAGGTTATTATTTTCCCAAGGATGAGACTAGGGATGTTGTTCAAAACATGGTAAGAGTATTTTGTTCATTTAAAAATATTTCAATCTTACGATTATGCTTAAAATATTAATTGTTAAATTGATTTTGAAACAGGTGGAATGGAAAGACAAAGCCTCCGAAGGTTTGTGGACTTCTCATGGGCATGATGACATATTGTCACGTGCACTTGGAAAGAAAGAGCATGTCAGAGGGGTTGGAGGAACAGTCCGCATGAAGAATGTATTCGGGACGGACAGAGGCAAGTCCCGTAAAGCTGTAATATCAATGGATGAGTTGTCTATGATAACTTAGGAAATTGAAACAAAAGTGGCCAATCGACTTGCGCAACAATACCAATATCAAATGAACGAAATGGATATGAAATACAAAGACCAAATTGGTACACTACAAAGTTAGCTTGCTAACGTATTCAATGCAATGAGCCAGATGGGAATGCCTATTCCCCAACAAACTCCTACAACTCCAACAACCGACGTGATTCAAAGTAGCTCTCACTCGGTGGATCCATTCTTTCAAATAAAGGTATACTTATTTTTACTCTTTTCTATGTCTTTCAATCATAAGTTATCATACAAGTGCCCTATATGATCCTAACTAAATTTTTTTATATAATTAACATAGAAGCCGACTCCATGCCGTCTCTGTGTTATCCTTTCTGAGACCGACAAAACTATTGTGGCTTTTGGAATTGTTTTTGCATCGAATGCGTAGGGTGACGTTGTTCATGGTACTCAAATGGAGGTCAACAATGTAAGAGTATCCATCGATGACGTTCACCCTGAATTTCAACAAGCTCCTCTTCCCGTGCCTACGTATGAACATACAAGAGTAGGTGAGGCATTAGGTAGCTTTGTTCAGTGGTCTAAACAACTTGTATTGTTGGGGCAGGTAACGAATTTCAAATTAACATTATTAATTATAAATGATTGTTGTTAATTCATTAAATTCATGTAAATGTTATTGTTTAACACTTTATATCTAATTAATTAGAAACCCAGCGTACCGGGGAAGGATAACCCCCCCCCCCCCCCCCCCACCAAAAATAATGAAGTTCGTAGCAAAGGGTTAGTTACTGATGTTGATCCGAACGTGAGTGAAAAATGTAAATATTTAGCACAAATGATGGGATTGCCTTCCTCGGAGTTAATTTCAGTGCCATTGGATTATGACAACTGCATTGAGAAGAAAGATGAACAACTTATATACGCCGCGTGCGAAGATATCATCCAATTTGGTAGAATGGAATTGTTGAATATAAGTGTTGTACAAATTTAGGTAAGACTATTATTTTCATACATTTCTCATTTATCTTTTTTTTTTAGCTGATATACAGGTTTATTTTATAAAGTAACTAATGAGTAATTTGTATATTATATTTAAGGTACTTGAACGAGATGACTAAGGGATCTAATGCATCTGGATTCCTGTGTCCTCAAGCACTGACAAATGCAAAAAATGATCCAGCTATGTCTAGTCGATACATTGCGTCAATTTTTCTAGGTTGTCGGGGAACCAAATTGATCTTCGCACCATACTTCCAAAAGTAAGAACATAAAAATGGTGGGATTAATTTATTGTAGCTAGCTTGTTCATTGATATACTTTAACATTGTTATTTAATTTGTAAAAATGTAGTGAGCATTGGATGTTGTTTCTCATATCTTGTGAGCAAAACACAGTATATGTGTATGACTCATTGAAGAAGGAAAGAAATATGCCGATAAAGAACGCAATGGCAGTGTAAGTAAATTATATGTTAGTGCCTAAGTTTTTAATATAAGTTAAACGTGTAAAACTCTTTTAACATATTTATTTACTCATATATTATAATATATGTAATTTTGTAGGGCATTTAAATCATATGTTGCTCAAAGTGGCAAGCACAAAAAAAATAAGTTGCAATGGTGTACGAAAGAGGTTAAGGTATAAAATACTTGCTAACTTATCCAAAACAAAGTTGATTTTGTTGGTTCTTAATAAAATTTCTTATTAAAATTTTAATCAACTTGACTATTTATATAGTGTCCTCAACAAAAAGGAAGTGTTGAATGCCGCTACTATGTCATGAGGTACATGTATGACATCGTCAAGTTGCATCAACGAGCTCCCTTTAGAAAATGGACTGATGTATATTGTTTTTAATTATATGCATGCAATTAACTTCAATCTATTAACAAAGTACCTTGTATATTGGTTTTAATATGCAAAATTGTTCTCCAGGGTTTGAGTGCACAAGAGTCGTATAGCCAGTCTGATCTTGATGAAATTAGAGACCTGTGTGCAGATTTTTTTATAAGTTATTGTATGTGACCTTTGCATATTTGGACAGTTTGTACACATGCAATTTGAACAGTTTGTAAATATTCATGTTTTGAACTATTTGTAAATTCGGATTTGTATATATTCCTGTTTTGCAAATATTGAAATGGTTGAATTTTGTACTATTTTAGCTTGTTGTGGCATATCGAGTATCCTTTTTTATGTACATGTTGGATATTTTATTTTTAAAAATAAAATTAAAAAAAACAATAATTTGCGTTGGTTATTTTAAAAGAACCGAACCGACGCAAATAGATTAAGTTATTTAAAATATGATTTTTTATAAAACTATAATTTGCTCTAGTTAATTTAAAATAACTGACGCAAATAGATTAAATTATTTTTAAAATGAATTTTTATTAAACAATCATTTGCGTCGGTTATTTTAAATTAATCGACGCAAATGACACTATTATTTGTGTCGGTTTTATAAAGGTCCGACGCAAATTCATCGTTTTTGCGTCGCGTCTTTAACCGATGCAAAATATTTAAGTTTTTGGGTCTCCTCCATATGCGTCTCCTCGTAACCGACGCAAAATGTTTTAATTAACCGACGCATATGATCAGTTTTGTACTAGTGTAATACTCTCGGATGCTATGCAAGGAAAGAAGAACAGAAAAGCATAAGATTCTTACCTTTTGGAACAACTTGCTTGCTTCGAAAGAACAGTTGCTTGAGAAAAAACTAGAAATTTGTAGGTATGATAAATTTAAAATAAATTCTAAAAGAGAGATTTTGGCAAAGAAATTAGAATTTCATTTCGGATGGGGTATTTATAGAGTTCAAAAGCAGTAGGCTACGATTAAGCTTGAAATAAGATAATTGGTTAATTTGGGCGGTAAAACCGTTGTTCATCATAACCTCTTGACAACAAGCAGCTGCTGTCCTACATGCACAAGGCTTTGCCACCTAATCATCTCTTAATAAAACACGTAATTAAACAATTACGTAACCCGTTCAATCTCTTCCTAGCTGATCAAAATAATCTTTTATGAGATTTGCTAATTTCTTTTTTAAAGCCTTTTTAGGAAATTTAACCTCATAATCATGTATACCACCTCAACATAAAAAATTCTCATTGAAGATATGAATTTATCATTCATATCGAAAGAGATTAATCTCCATGCAAAAATAAAATAACATAAAATAAAATTTAAGACAAAATAAAATTATTTCCTATCATAAAATACATTTAAAATTTTTGGGTTCTCACATTCTCCCTTCCTTAAAAGAAGTTTCTTCCTCGAAACTTAACTGTGAAATAAATGAGGGTACTTGTCAATCATAGCGCTTTCAAGCTCCCAAGTAGCTTCCTCTATACTATGATTCTTCTATAACACTTTTACAGAAGGAATTTCTTTATTACTAAGAATTTTAACCTGTCGATCTAAAATCTGTACAGGGACCTCTTCATATACTAAATCTGGTTGCAGCTCTATCGATTGATAGTCTATTATTCCTCTGTGATAAGCTTTGTAAGGGCGTAATACTGATATGTGAAATACATCATGTATGTGGCCCAAAGTCAGTGGTAGTGCCAATTGATAGGCTACTTCACCAATCTTCCTTAACACCTCGAAGGGTCCCACGTAGCGGGGACTTAACTTTTCTTTCTTGCCAAAACGTATCACACCCTTCCAGGGTGACACTTTCGATAGTGAATAACTCCCGATTTCCAAGGTTTGATTCTTCCTATGTTGATCAGCATATTGTTTCTGCCGGTCCTGAGCTGCCTTCATTCTTATTCTGATCATCTTGATTGCTTTCTCAGTCTGTTGGACTATCTCTGGTCCTATTAGCTTCCTTTCTCCTACTTCGTTCCAGTAAAGTGGAGTTCTGCATTTTCTACCATACAATGCTTCAAAGGGGGCCATGCCAATGCTAGCATGATAGCTATTATTATACGTGAATTCGATCAGGGGCAGATGGTTGTCCCAATGACCTTTGAAATCGAGAACGCAAGCTCGTAACATATCTTCCAGTGTCTGAATCGTGCGTTCAGATTGACCATCTGTTTGTGGGTGATAAGCTGTGCTCATATTTAGCCTTGTTCCTAGATATTCTTAGAAACTCTTCCAAAATCTTGAAGTAAACCTTGGATCTCGATCAGAGACAATGGAAATTGGTACTCTATGTCGACTCACAATTTTCTTAACATATAACCTTACCATTTGATCCATCTTGTAGGTGTACTTAATGGCCAAAACGTGTGCCGATTTGGTCAATCCATCGACTATGACCCAAATGGCATTCAATCCTCCAGGTGTGGTTGGTAATCCAACTACGAAATCCATTGTGACAAACTCACACTTCCATTTAGGAATTTCCAATGGTTGAAGCAGTCCACTTGGCTTTTGATGTTCTGCTTTAACCTTTTGACAAGTTAAGCATTTACTCACCCATTCAACTATTTCTTTTTTTATGTTGGGCCACAAAAGCTTGGTTTTAAGTCTTGGTACATTTTCATGCTTCTTGGATGAATGAAGAACTTTGAGTTGTGGGCTTTGTGCAGAAGTTCTTGCTTTAATTCAGCCTTCGCAGGAATCCACACTCGACCTTCATATCGTAGCAATCCATCGTTATGCATGCGACACTTGACTTTTTCTCCCTTCATTAATCTATCCTTTTCCTCATAATGCTCTTCATGTGTGACTTTAATGCGATCGTGCAATTGAGGCTAAACTCGAATTTCTTCTTCTATATCCATCCATTGAGTGGTGGTAAGAGTGTGAAGTTGTAGGCGTTCAAATTCTTTTCTAAGCTCTTCTTGGATGGTTATCACATTCAGTTTTTCACAACGACTGAGAGCGTCTACAACTACGTTTGCCTTCCTAGGGTGGTAGTTGATAGAACAGTCATAGTCTTGAATCAACTCTAACCAACGCCTCTGTCGCATATTGAGTTCCTTTTGCGTGAATATATACTTCAAACTCTTATGGTCAGTATATATCTCACACTTCTCACCGTAAAGGTAATGCCTCCAAATCTTCAATGCAAAAATGATAGCTGCCAATTCTATGTCGTGTGTAGAGTATCGTTTTTTGCAATCCTTTAGCTGTCTTGAAGCATAAACAATCACTTTGCAATGCTGCATCAAAACTACTCCAAGTCCTTGTTTTTGACGCATCACTATAAATAATGAATTCATCGTTGTCATCTGGTAGTGTCAAAATAGGGGCTGTAATCAATATTGTCTTCAATTCCTGAAAACTTTTCTCACAATTAGATGTCCAAACGAACTTTGTAATCTTTCTTGTCAAGTTTGTTAAAGGCACAACTATCTTTGAAAAGTCTTTAACAAACCTTCTGTAGTAGCCTTCCAAACATAAGAAACTCTTTACTTCGGTTGGGTTTGTTGGCCGAGGCCACTTCGTGACTACTTCTATCTTATTAGGGTCTACTGCAACACTAGCTTCATTGGTCACATGACCATGAAACTTTACTTCTTTCAACCAAAATTCACATTTGGAAAATTTGGCGAATAATTTCTCCTTTCTTAGAATTTCGAGTGTTGTCCTTAGGTGCTCCTCATGCTCTTTCTCCATGTTCAAATAGATAAGAATATCATCAATAAAAATGATAATAAACTTATCCAAAAATGGTTTGAAAACATGATTCATCAAGTCCATGAAAACTGTTGGTGCATTTGTCAGTCCAAATGGCATTACTAACCACTTATAGTGGCCATATCGAGTTCGGAATGCCGTCTTTGATATGTCCTCCTCTTTGATCTTTAATTGGTGATACCCTGAGTGAAGATCAATTTTTGAAAAGTACCTCCCTCCTATAAGTTGATCGAAAAGATCATCTATCCTCGGCAGGGGGTACTTATTCTTGATCGTGATCTTGTTCAACTCTCGATAATCAATGCAGAGTCTCATTGATCCATCTTTCTTTCGAACAAATAATACTGGTGCACCCCAGGGTGAAACACTTGGTCTAATCAATCCTTGATCCAAGAGTTCTTGTAATTGCTTCATTAGCTCCTTCAATTTAGATGGTGCCATGCGATACGGGACCTTGGAGATTGGTGCAGTACCAGGAATCAAGTTAATTTCAAAATCCATTTCTCTATCTGGGGGTAGACTAGGCAACTTTTCTAGAAATATATCTGCAATCTCCCTTACTATAAGGACATCCTCAAACTTAATTTCATCCTTGTTGGTATTGTGTACATAAGCCAAGAAGGCTTCGCAACCTTTACGAATCATTTTTTTTGTCTGGATCATGGTCAAAAATGGCGATGATTTCACCATCTTTGTACCATAGAACCAAACCCTCACCTTCTGAGGAGATTGCAGGATTACTCGCTTCTTTTTGTAGTCAATATTTGCCTGGTATTTGAATAACCAATCCATTCCCAATATTACGTCAAATTCTCCCAAAGGAAAATGAATAAGATCAACAAGAAACTTATGTTGATCTATCTTTAAAATGCAGTTAGGGTAAACATGAGAAATGCTTATCACCTCACGATTGACAACTACTACTTCTAAAGACTTAGGTAGAAGTTCAGGTTGAGCTAGCATATTCCTAGCTAATCGTTTAGAAAGAAAACTACGAGTAACACCCAAATCAAACAACACATGTGTAGGTAAGGAGTTTACTAGTAGTGTACTTGTTACAACATCATCAGATGCCACCGCATCTTGCACGGTCATGTTGTACGTAAGTCCTTGCTTGTGGTCACACAGGCACGGTGTTAGCTCCGGTCAGCATGGTCTGCTACTTTTATTTTGCAGGAAATTAGGAGAAATGTGCCTTTCCATTCCACATGTATAACATGTTCTCACTGCAGCGAGCGGTCTATTATTCTGCTGAGGTTGTTGTTGTTGTGGTACCGTAGTAGGGTTCAATGTCAAACAATTTGAAGAAAAGTGCCCTGGTTGGCGACACTTGAAACAAACATCTTTCCCCTTTAAGCACGGTGTTGTGCCATGGTTCTTTCCACAGTTTGGACATACATTAACCCTCCTTTCAAAGCCTTCAGATGGTTGTCCCTTCCACTTCCTTTTTCTACTGTTGATCGAACTGTTATTGTTGTTACTCCCTTCTTCCTTCTTTATGCTTATACCACCAAAGTTCTGATGGCTTCCCTTGTCATTTCCCTTCCTCCTATCTCCTTTCTTATTTTCCCGATTGAAATCATATACTGTCTTATTACTCCATTCCGCAATTCTTGCTTTTTCCACAACTGCATCAAAGTTTTCTAGTTGGAAAATTGCCACCTGTCTCAAAATCCAAGGATTCAATCCTTGCTCAAAACTTCGGGCTTTTCTTCCCTCATCACTTACCTGATGAGGAGCATACCTCATTAGTTCATTAAACTTTGCCTCATATTCGTCCACAGTCATGGATCCTTGCTTCAAATTTAGGAATCTTAGTTCCATCGCATTGGAGACACTAGGGGGTAAAATTTTTCCCTGAACCTTTTGGTGAACAGTTCCTAAGTTAACACGGTGTTTATGTCCCTTACAGCTTCCCTTTTTGTTGACTCCATCCTCTTAGCACCTTTCCACCAGTGGTTGGCTTCTTCTTTTAACATGAAAGTTGTGTACTTAGTTTTACAATCTTCTGGTACATCCACTAAGTCGAAGGCTTTCTCAAGTTCCTCTAACCAATACCGTGCTGCAGTGGGTCCTCCTTTCCTATCAAAGGTTGGTGGGTTGATATAAATAAAGTCTCGAATACTTGGCCCACGAGCGACAGGTCTTGGGGGTTGAGTTGGTGGTGGAACTGGTTGGTTTGCAGCCACAGCTTCACGAATAATCTGAAAAAATTGAGCTAGTGGGTTGTTAACTACATTCCCGGTAGTATTGTTGTTGGCAGAATTATTATTATTGACAGGGGGCGGTGGAACGTTTGGAGAATTACGGTTAATTCCTTCTACCTCCTCCAAGCTATCGTCCTCAATGACAACTTCCTCGACATTTTCAGCTTGATTTTCTCTTTCCATATGTGCTGAAATTTCAAACCTTTGTGTATTGTTACAGAGATTTCTTTTCCTAGGTCCTCCTGGTCTCCTGCCTTCGGCCATAATCTAATATGATATACGTAAAGAGTTAAACATCCTCCACGAAACACTCCATTCTTCATGTAACTCAAGAATTTATAACTCATTAAAGTGAAGAGCATTAAGCAACACATAAGCATTTAGATATATCAAAACATTTATCATTCATGTACATAGGAGACTGTCATAGACATCGTCCTCAAACATTCTTCAGCCCAACATAAGTTAAAATACATTATTTGGGCAATTACATTTATGATAGTCGCAAATATCCATCAGAGTTCAAAATAAACACAAACTGACCTCCGCCTAAATTTCCACATCAGCTTCTTTAACTAATCCTCTTCATCTTCTGTATCCAATGATTCTTCATGTTCTGCCTCCCTCTCCCAATGTCGAGACTGTAAGCGTGTTTCTTCGATGCGGCGTGCGCAGTGGTTACTCATTTACTCCAAACATGTCACCGTGGGATTAGCCACTGTTGCTGCTGCTATTTGTGCATTCATCTCTAATGCCAGTCGATGGTATAGGCTCTAAGTCAACCAAAAGGAGGATTTCCATGCTGACGCGGTTGTGCGAAACCTAAAAATAGTGGCAGCCTATCGTTAAACAGTCATGGTGCGAGCTGCCAGGCGATGGCGAACTTCGGCATCGTACTCATGCACCATTCTATCGTGGGATAAAACCGGTACTCGTGGTAAAGACAAGATGAGTCTAGGAGTATTCTGTCTTGCTATAGGGACATCCTGCGTCATACTATGGTCACAGTTAGGCCTATGGCGTATTGTGCTCTTCTGTACAGTGTGGCCAATGCGTGGCCCTTGGCGAACAGTAGAAGGTCCGGCTTCTTGTGCTAGGACAAGGTTGTGGCCCTCATGTACTGGTGAAGGTGGGTGTCCGTCCGGTGATGCAGGGGTGAACAATGGAGACTCCACACTAGGCTCGTCTTCCTCTTCGGACAAAAAGTTATAGACTAGGTGGTTTACTCTAGGAAAATGTGCTAGTGATCTAGAGCGATCCTTGGCCATCTACATAAAACATTCTAAGTCAGTAAGTTTAAATTTCCCAATAAACAAAACATGCAGCGATGTGTCTATGAGGTGATGCCTTCATTTCAGTCTCATCTTCCCTTTGCAGGTTTTAATCCTAAGGTTTTCGGTAACATGACTTTGTTATAAACCTTAGTCCTTGACCCCTTAATATTCCTTAATATTTTCATTCTATTATCCAATCCTTAAATTTTTCTACTGGAGTGATTATGGGACACAACACAGTATCCCCTACTACTGGATGCAGTTTACGGGCAGTGTTTCTTACAAATCACTTATGGCCGTAACTGGGCTCTGATACCAACTGTGACGACCCCAAAAATCCCTTACTTGAGGGCATCGTCAAGAGAAGGAAAAAATAACCATACATCCATTCATAGTATAAATACCGATAACAGACATTAGAATAGAATTATTACAACTCAAAAGTATACATTCTTCAGCGGAAACTATTCTATTTCTAAATTACAAAACATTATTCCTCAAATCACTTTCCTCTCTTCCTTCCTTATCAGCACCAAAAAGGGGGTAGCTAAACTTAGTAGCCAATCATCTTTGCCTTCCCCTTGTCAGAGGGTTCAACCTTTATACTCTATCCTGTAAGACATTAAAATTCAACAAGAATGAGAGATTTACGCTCAACAAGTATATTAACAATTTGGGAAAGCAAATCTGAAATGTTTTAAGGGATTCAATTCTATTGAGAGGCTTGGTGAAACAATACTAATGCCCCGAAAATCTTTAAAGAGTCTTTAGGATTACTAATGATAAACAATTATGTAATCCTTCTTTAGAGCAAAGCATAACTTCCTCGAAGTAAAAATATCCATTGGGGGCTAAACCCATTGGATCTGCTAAACATACGGTATACAGCTGACTTAACTGTGCTCGCATGATCCCTCCTTGTGTGAACGTACGTAGTCACATAAAATTCCTCTAGGTCAGGTGAAGAACATATCAGAACCTTTCCTTTCCTCTAGCCATCTATGTGGCATAACCCATTTAAGGGCATATCATTCTCATTTATTGCATAGATATAATATTGAAAAAAATAACTGATAGAACAAAGCTTCTTTATATCCATGCACTTCCATTCATATCTGATGGGTTTCGTATCATCAAACGCAGCAGAAAAATACGAATTTAAAATAAAAGAAAACCCAAACTCGAGGATCTATGCGAAACAATTTAATACAGATAGTTTAAGATTTTACCGATTAAAAGTGCGAATCTGAAGCTTTGTTGAAGGTGTTGATCGTCTCCAAATCTTTAACGCAATCTAACTGGACAACGTCTCTACGGTATCCACACGAACACCCACGAACCGTCTTACGATCCGAACAAGAAGAGTTACAGTACTAGCTGTATGATCTGTATCTCTTTTCTCTATCTCTCTTAACCCTAGTCTGTTTCTTATGAGTGGCTACGTAAAACATTGGTTAGAGAGCATAGTTAATATATCATATATATATATAGCCTTTTATAGAGTAATTCCAAAACCTAATCTAATTAGGAGAATCGTAATCCAAATTTTATATTTATTAGATATATATTTAATCAAGTCTCACTTAATTAATATATATACGTACAAATAAATATATATTCTTATTTCCTTCCAAAGGACTCTACTTCATACAGATTACATATATATAATTTAAACTCACAATTTAATTAAATCAATCTTATTAATATATTAAAATCATTGACATTTAAATTATATCTCCTTGACGAATGTTATTTGTGTGTGACCCTGTAGGTTATTATTACGTTGACAATAATTTTAAATCATATTATAAAATTATAAACAGTGAGCGGCATCTAGTAATACATCACTGTTACCCAAGTAATAATAAAGTCATAGATTCGACGTTACCTTTTGTGACCAATGTTTCAATGTAACTTAATTCTTTTAACCATGATATCTAAGATTAAATTCAAGGCATGGATGTGTCATCCTCTTCATAATTTAATCTCAGTTTTCTTGATCAATGAGTAAACTACATGAAACAAATCTCTATTTGAGCATGGCCATGCATTTCATAGTTTCACTCAATCAAGAGGCCTATAGATATCACTCCTAATTTATAGGAGGGTTAAATTCCATCTACATCATACACATTTCTCACATAACTCATTATGCATCCAACAATCACCTTTATCGTCCACCCGGTTAAAGGTGACTTTTGATAATGTCAAAACGCATAACTCTTTATGTAAAAATGTCATGACTTCAGGTCGAAGGACCATTACATCATTGTCACTATGAGAATTACTAATGACACATAGCATAACGCTCCATGTAGAATTCTCATGGTGGGTTTGTCTAGTACAATGTTATCTAACATGTACCTATGTATCAACTTAATATATCTCGTATATATTTATGACCGATGAGAAATGGTCATCAGTTAATCCACATACTAGTCTCAATGTATTATTGTTGTCCCACTTACAATGATACTCAACTAGGGACATTTAAGAATAATGATACATTACATACTTATATGATCTCATATTCAAGTCATATACTTGAATCCATATAATTAGTATCATTCTTCTAAGGACATTTATTATGTTAACATTTATCTAATGCAGTAAATAAAACATAATAAAAGAAATTATCATTTAACCAAAACATAACATAAATATAGTGTCACAATCATTACATAATTGGCCACTAGGGCATACACTCTAACAATATCATGCTAGCAGAAACTAAAGCATAACATTCTTATTCATAAAGAAATTTGAACATATAATCAAAGCCTTGCACGCATATAGAATCAAATGATACTGCGTTAAATTGAAATAAGCATCAGATTAAATGTATATACTTGCATAGGCATTAACATCATTTATTTACATAAATCGAAATAATGATTTTACGTAATTAATATGAAAGAAGGTGGAATGAGTACATACTTGCCTTAGTCCTTTGAACAGAAATCATTTTCAATTTACTGGTGGGGTGAAAGATTCTGTAAAATATGCATATAACATGATAATTTAATACCTTGGTTAAAATATGAGAGAAAATGCATGTATGATGACCTTAAACTTTTAATGTTTCAAAACTGTTATAAGAATTGTTTTAGTTAAACATCATAAAATAATTTAGGAAAATAATGTTTTATAGGTTGAAGGCAGACTGCGCATCAGGGAATTAATATCTTTAGCCATCAAAGACTAACATATTTTTGCCCATCAGAGACTACAGATGACGTCATCAGGGACTAAAATTTAGCCTGTCAGAGACTAAGGATGACGTCATTAGGGACTAACATTTAGCCTGTCGGAGACTAATGCTGACGTCATTAGGGACTAACATTTAGCTTGTCGGAGACTAATGCTGACGTCATCAGGGACTAACATTTAGCCTATCGGAGACTAATTTACACCATCGGAGGCTAACTTTAAAAATTGTCTCAGATACAAGGTCGTCTTCCTCATGTCTGCAAGGGTGGTGATCTCAACCATACACACCATAAATCAACTCTCATCATTCTTTAAACTGTGTTTATCACTTGTTTTAGGAACACGAAAGAATATAACCTTTCAAAACTTTCTTTTTCTTTCTTAAAGACTTCTCACACACATCTAATACTCTCGAATGCTATGCAAGGAAAGAAGAACAGAAAAGCATAAGATTCTTACCTTTTGGAACAGCTTGCTTGCTTCGAGAGAACAATTGCTTGAAAGAAAACTAGAAATTTATAGGTACGATAAATTTAAAATAAATTCTGAAAGAGAGATTTTGGTAAAGAAATTAGAATTTCATTTCGGATGGGGTATTTATAGAGTTCAAAAGCAGTAGGCTACGATTAAGCTTGAAATAAGATAATTGGTTAATTTGGGCGGTAAAACCGTTGTTCATCATAACCTCTTGACAACAAGCAGCTGCTGTCCTACATGCACAAGGCTTTGCCACCTAATCATCTCTTAATAAAACACGTAATTAAACAATTACGTAACCTGTTCAATCTCTTCCAAGCTGATCAAAATAATCTTTTATGGGATTTGCTAATTTCTTTTTTAAAGCCTTTTTAGGAAAGTTAACCTCATAATTATGTATACCACCTCAACATAAAAAATTCTCATTGAAGATATGAATTTATCATTCATATCCAAAGAGATTAATCTCCATGCAAAAATAAAATAACATAAAATAAAATTTAACACAAAATAAAATTATTTCCTATCATAAAATACATTTAAAATTTTCGGGTTCTCGCAATTTTTGTATCATGATTTTTTAGAATGAGTACAAGGTGACTGTATAGAGGTCATCGATTCAAATTTTTGGAACAACAAATAATGCAACCTCAAATAGTTCGAACTTTTTTTGAAATACAATCACTAACAAAATCACCACTTTTACATTAAAAATTGTTATTTAACAATTCTCTATTCCCCAATTCTCTATTCCCTTGCGTGGTTAAATTGATTAATATTTATAAGTGATAATTGATGATGTAAAACGAGTCCTATTGAAATATTATAAAAGACTTAGAAAAGATTCCAATTGCATGGGCAACATAGCTCACTATGGAATTAGCAGAAGTATCTACCAATACATTGAAGACTCAGCAAAGCCATCAAGATCTTTATGCTGATGTACCGGGTTCAATCATCAGTAGACAAGACATTCTTACAGTAGAACTGTTATAAGCTACTTTATGTAGTTTGACTATCCCAGACTCTAGATGTAGCTAGAAGTTCAGTACATTAAATGTCAAAGTTACACTTTTCAAATGGAGAAAAATTAGCTGCACGCATATCTAAAGCAATGAACAGAAAGGACATTCTTATACCTTCTTTCTGGCACTTAGCTAGAGAAAGGACATCACAACCATGTATTGTATGTTTGTCTCTGACATATCTAAATCATATCAGTTTGAGTTTCAATCGTATGTGCATATATGCATATAATACAGTCTTAAATACAATATTTAAGAGTTTTTCTCGTCTCAAAAACTCTCAAGTATGAAAAGATCATGTAAGCTCTAAAGCATTTAGAACTCTTTACTTGCTTAACACCTGAACAGAAGTAGATCAACCTGCTCAACCTATAAACATTCATCAAGACCAACAACAACAGTTTTCATTAACTTTTGTGTTAGGTTTAGAGTCCTAGTCGGTGTGACTGAAAAAGTGGAGTTTAAGTGACTTAGTGTTAAGTTTAAAACCCTTGTCTATGGTGGACTAAAACGTGCACCTTTGTGTTGACATAACTAGTGGATTTTCCTCTGTTTGATATAAAAAGAGTTAAATTGGATTGTCGAACCACTATAAAAATTATGTTACCTCTGTCTCTTTTATATTTTGCGCTTACTTTCTGTTGATATGTGTTTGTTGCATGTTTGACATTATTAGCTTGTAGTTTATTTTGTCTCATAGTTCGTTGTCTTTTATAAAATCTAAAATAATGTTTAAGCTATTTTCCGTTGCATATCTCTTATCAAAAGAATTTTTTAAAATCATATCCATCCTCCTAGTATTTTCTTTAAAACCTTTGAAACCTAACAAGCAGTATTAGAGTTTGAAATTCCAATTTTAAGTTTACAAATGACACAAAAATAGTTTTTATGGAAATAACTGTAAGCCCGCAATGTACTCTCATGGGAGTATATAATGTGCTTAGTTCAATTTTTATTTTTATTTTTAATATTCGTTTAGCTAACATTGTGTTCAACAAATGATTATTAAAGGTATGTTATGTGTTTAGCAAGAAAGTATGGCCTCGTTGCATTTTTAATTGGTGATTAGCATGTTATTTAGTATTTTAAATATTTATGGATGTTGCGATATGTTTGGGTGGTAACTTAAATATATTTGAGAGCCTTATTTATGCTTGGGAAATCGGCCAAGTAGAAAGGTGATTCTCGCGATTTTTTAAAAAAAATTTATTTGTGTAATTATGATTTTATTTAATTCATTTGCAAATTATTCTAAATTCATTTGTAAATTTCACTTGTAAATTTTGCTTATAATCTTTTTGTAATTTATTTCAAAATTATAATTTCAATTCAAATATCTAATTTTATTTTTTAGATATATGTAAGCCTATAAATTAGGATTTAAATAATTATATTACTTGAATCAATTGATATTCCCAAAATAGTGTATGGTATAAATTGTAAATTTCATATTTAGGAATTCGTTTTTTTTCCTTGTATTATGTATCATATTTCATGCATCATGTAAAAAATGGGAATCAAACACAAGCACACATACATTTAGCACATACTTGAACATTTAAATTAGTATGTTAGATCATTTGTGTAATTTTAAATCAACTTGATTTTCAAAAAATTAAGAGATGTTTTTTTTAAGAAGAGTGTCAAAATGCAATTACTATGTATAGTGAGGATGGGGGTGACTAATATTTTTACCCATTCAATCTAACACTAAGTCTAGAGTGTCTAGAGTTAAGGTTGGTAAACCAAAATTTTACAGTCCTTTCTATAAACTATTTAGCATTAAAAATAAGAAAATCCAGAGATTTTAAATAAATAAAATAAATAATAGTAATTCGAATAAAGGTAACCTAATGATGACCTAACACACCATTTTGTAAATATAGATGTTAGGTGGCAACTCTAATAACTATAAATGGTTAATAAATTTCCATTGGGAAGTTCGATTTTCAAAATAGGTTAGGAATTAGAAATTGAGATTTTAAAGTTAAAACAAACATCTTTCAAAAACTTGAATTACAAAAATCCTTTTGATAGGTTTGAAAATTCTGAGCACGACAGTGATGATGACTTGGATTTTTTCTAGAAAGAAAGCTAAGGAGATTCATAAAAAGAGACAACTTTAACCGAAGAAACTTGAATCGAGGAGGAAACAACAAAAAACCTGGTAATAAAGATGTGTGCTACAATTGCAAAATGCCAGGACAATATGTTGCTAATTGTCTTAAGTCCAACGGTGAAACCAACACAAAGGGATTCGAGAAGATGAAGGAAAATGATAAATACAGAAAGAAATACTACTTCAAGAAGCCTCTGAAGTAAAAAGGATTCATTGTCGGAAAATTCAGGAGCAAGAGCGCGTCTGAATCAGACAATGAAGTTGAGATGACCAATCTTTGCTTGATGACCAAGGAAGTTAATCATGCTAACAACAGTCTCAATCAACAGAGAAGTTTTGTTGATGAGGTATTTGGTTTTGAGTCTACTGATATAAATGAAGTTGAGCTTACGACAACCTTTAAGAATGTCTTTGCTTAGTAGCATAATTGCATGAGATTGTTTAGAATTTTGTCTAAAGATTACACCCAAGCACAAGAGGAGAAAAGAAAGGTAGTGCAAATTGTAAATTTAAGAATTTAACGTAATGCAAATTGTAAATTCAAGAAGTAATTGTCGAATAACAAGATATCAAAATTGGATTGAATTCAAGTTCAAAAGTTTCTAGGACGTTGGTTCACCACCATGAATCCAAATAATTTCATAGCAACTAACTCTTATCGATGAAAGTTACTTTTGAAGGTGATTTATCTTTATGTATTTATTGCCTTATCTCAAAGTACAATAATGTGTCTAAGTTAATTAAGCTCCTACTATGACAGCCCCAAAAATCACATACTAGATTTCGAGCACCGTCAATAATTGACAAAAGAAAAGAAATAGCATCCAAGCATGCATAATCATCAAATTAAGAGAAATAATTATGAATCTCTATTACAATATCCAAAATAAATGAATGTCTAACAGCGAAAGTCTAAGAGTGACCAAGACAGGCCTTACAATCTAGACATTTCTATAAATGTCTCTCATTCATTACTCTATCCCTGAATGTCATTCATAAGAGGGCGATTAGGAAGCGTTCATCAACCCATTCGCGCTTTTCTTTTATCTGATGACTCGGCCTTCTCGCCATAACTTAAAAAACATTTGATAATAGTACCATGAACGATTTATGCTCGCAAGTATATAAACAAGTATTGGTGAGCTTGAAGAGGAATAATTTATTAAGCTTAAGTGTTTATGAGGTTGAACGGAAACAATGTCCACACCTCTTAATAGCTTGAATAAAAGATAGATCCTAGGGTCCCCGAGTGATAACGAGGGATCTGACCCTTTACTTAAAAGAATAAAGAATAATTCCACATACGCCTTATAACCATGTCCGTTTGGCGTACGTGCCCTTATGATCTTCGTATCAAACAGTATATCAGCTAGCCAGCCTGACCATCGTCTAACTTCATCATAATGACATACGTAGTCGATGCAGAAAATTTTTGTTTGCGAGGGTCCGGTTACTAATGTCTCGATTCCCGTTCCCTATAATATCTTAGGCCCGGGATGCCAGACAGATGTATCTCACTAGCCTTTAGTAACCCACACAGATATACTTTACAAGTATGGGGTGAACAAAAGCTTTCTACATCCGTATAGGATTTACATTGGCGTGCTAGTGAATTTAAATAGCTAACAGTCACCCAATAATACTCGATTCAAGTACAACATTTTTCACGTAAATCGGATCAAAGGATCATACGTTACTTATTTTTGAAGAATTTAAATCAGGAATATCAACATAATAATATCTTGGATGCATTACGTATATCGAAAGAATGATCATACGCATTAATTGAAAGAAAGTAGAGTGAGTATATACTTGCCTTGAGTCCTTAGTGATAATTTAACACTCGCGTAGGATAAATTCTGTAAAACATATACATGCAATAACATGAGAAATCTCAATTTAATTACACATGAGGGTGCACATGCGGAGTGTTTATGAAGTGCTCAAGTCTGTGATTGACTAATCGAGTCATCATAACTTGAATTGGGATTCGATTGGGACCGAATCAGAATCCGAGAGATTTGTGGACTTGATAAAACGTCGTTCATAGGCTCTCGATAATCTAAATTTAATTATTGGAGGCCTTAGATTAATAAATTAACATTAATTAATCAGTTTTATTAACCATTTAATATTTATTAAACTTTGTTCCTTAATTATTGTTTAATTGTTTTAATTAAACAATAATCATTTCATAATCATAAAAGATTTATAGATCTTTTATCAATTATTAAACATTTGTTGTTAAATTATCATTTAATTTCTTTAATTAAATAATAATTAACGATCATTGAAGTAATTTATTTCTTAATTACTTTTAAGTTAAATGATTTATTTATCATTTAATAATCATGTAAAATTTATTCATTAATTATTATTTAATTGTTTTAATTAAATAATAATTGGTCTTGATTCTTCAATTTAATTAATCGAGAATTAATCCTTAATAATTCTTAGCTTAAATGATTTATTTAATCATTTAATAAATTTTAGAGTTTATTTCTTAATTATTATTTAATTTTTTTAATTAAATAATAATCATTTATGAATTAATGACTCATCACTTAATTGTGATAATTAAGAGACTTTAACATCATAAATAAATTTTATTTTTAAAAACATAAAAATTTTAATCATGTAAAAGTTTATTTACATGACAAAATAATTATTCAAAAGTCATTTATTGAATAATTAAAAAGTAAAAGTATTTTATTTTTATTTTAGTACTATTATTATTATTTTTAAATGTGGATTGGGCCGGATCCAGGTCAACAGTAGGTCGAACCGGGTCGGACGGGTTAGCCGGGTCAGGGTCACGGGTCAAGTCCGTGTTAGGGTCGGAACTGGGTTGGTTCGACCCGAGCCGTCATTGTCATCACCTTCTTGCTAGGGTTTTTGCAGAGGGCAGCCGGCGGTGCCGTTCTCGCCGGAACGGTTGCCCCGGCTCGCCATAGCAGGCCCAAACACACACACACACACACGCATGGATCGGTGGTGAGGACAACGTCGTGACATTCCCCATAGGAGAATACACCCCTAGCCTTTATGTCATCACCAAAAAACCACCATAGTAGGATGTTTGAAGCTTGCCGTCGACGAGCTCGCCATTAACGGCGGCGAAGCTCGCGGCCGAGCTTCAAAGCTTCATTCCTTCGCCGTTTTTGACGATTCACACATAGAAATAATTCTGGAGACTTCCAGAAACTTATTCGAGCAATAAATTTCAGTTTTCAACAACACAATCGCATGAAAAATGAAGAACATATATTCGGGTTTTTGAAAATTTCGGTCGAGCTTTAAAACATTCGAAACTTGGCCATTTTCAAAAATTGATTGAGGAAAAATTATCCTTACAAGTGCAGAAACAAAGTTATAAAATCAATTTGAATAACCATGCATGAATCTAGCCTGAAAATTCGTCGGAAAAATCAAGGGTTCTTCGGGTTTTGATTTATTTCATGAATTTTGATTTATTTTTTGAATAAACTTTAAAAATCAATAGCTCACAAACCATAAATGCTATAAACATGTGTCATATATGAAAATGATACTGAAAAAAATAATCTACAGAATGGCATAAACAAAAAAGACAATAAATACAAAAATAAGAGAGCAATGGAGTACTTCTTCAAAGCTTTAATGGACAAAAATCCAAAAGTTCAATGATTTTTCTTAAATGCAAAATCCAAAATTTGAAAAATATTTACTGGAGAAAAATATCATAAGTGGGGGCTAGGGTTTTCTATAATGGTATATTTATATAACCCTAAATTTATTTTTGACTATTGGATTAGTTTTTAAAAAAATTACTTAGATAGGTAAAAAAAATTTCTTGTTTTTGCCATTTTGGGATAAACTGAAAATTTGAATTTAATTAGTGTTAAATTTGATTTGTTTAACCACTATTTGAATTTAATGGTTATGCATTGGTTTAATGCATAAGCCGAAAAGTTTTCTCGCCCTGATGAGATAAAAATAATTTACTCATACGATTATTTTTATGATTAACGTCTCAAAATCTTTATAACATTGTACTCGTTATAATTTTGTCGTTAGTGGACGTGCGTGTATCGATTTGCGTGTAACATAAAATTTATCGATCGTTGAACGCAGCGAAAATTTCATTATAAAACGAATCTAATCGAATTACATTTTATTACAATTTTCGGTTTCTCACACCTACTCTCGTGGCGATTCACTAACTTAAATTCTTTAAGATTCGTGACAATCATTGATTCCTCAAGAGAATTAAATCTACTCTCATGAATTAAAACTTTGGTTCAAATCTAGTTTTTCCGTTATTAAATACTTGTGCCTAAAATACATTTAAAACCTTTTTGGACATCACACTGCCATTGAATTTTATTTAAAAATATGAATTCATCATTCATACCAAAAAGAGAAATTAAACATTCATGCATAAAATAATTAAATCACAAAATAATTTAATTATATAGCAAAACCCATTTAAAATTTTCGGGTTCTCACACTTGGGACCTTAGGACACTAGGTGTAAAGATAATCTCCATAGGGCCTACTTGCTCAAGTAATAAAGGTCACAACCAAGACTGAGCCTTTTTGACATTATATTTTTCCCTACTATTTCTTTAAACAAAAATAATAAAATTAAGGCTCGAGTAATAAAGGTCACAACCAAGACTGAGCCTTTTTGACATTATATTTTTCCCTACTGTTTCTTTAAACAAAAATAATAAAATTAAGGTTGCTACCGAGCTACTCCCAACACAAGAGAATACATAGTCGGGAGGAAATAAATATCAATTACATAGATTTAAGTCCTTCTCAAGCATCTCAACAACTAGAATCAATTTAGAAGTGAGTAAGACAACCATTAAATTAATCGTAAGAAAATAAGGGGAAAACTCATAAGGGCAAAGTCCTAAAATAAGGTTTAACCAACTTAAATCATGGATTTTCCATTTATAAAATTGCATATAATGGCCATTGAAAACAAATTAAGCATCTCGCACAATTTCTAAGATAAAAACACCAAATTTGAAAGTTTCAAAGTTATTGGTGTGAAATAAAACAAGACACGTAATATCTACTAAGAACAACATATACTGTATGTATATACCGTGTACACTTAGAACGTTTAGTAAGCCTTTGAATCCCATGGTTTTCCCACGTGGATGAGTTGTGCCTCGTCAGGGTTTGAACTTCGTAACTGCTGGTCACGATTTGTGATCGGTAGGTGACAACCCACCCGTCCGAACACCTTCTTTACCCATTTTTCTATCTTCTTTTTGTTAAACCCTATTATTTCCCTTTCTTCCTTCATCTTAGCCACCGCCCCCATCCCCTCTCTCTTTCTCTCTCTCATCCCTCACCACCAAACACATACAGAATCCGATGTTCCGCTATATGCATTGAATCATATCACATACTGTTTGTGGGCGAGGGGCAAGTGAGAACTCATTTCGTATGATTGAGTTTTTTTTTTTTGTGGGCAATGGTTTATTCTGTTGAGATCAACACCAGATTTTTTATTCTTAAACAAATATTATCATTCTTATCACGGGATTCTAGTGCCATTGTTTTTGGAGGCCTCGTTATCGTTATTGCTGAAAATTTGGAAATTGATGTGGATTCTCTTGAACCAATCGAGGGACCATCCTTTATGGATGAGTCACTTTGTTGTGCCATGAAACTATTCACCATTAGAGATTATCAGTATTACTTGGTTCAATAGCACAATCTAGTTTCCATTCCTCTGCCTAATTCGCGCACTAATGTCTGGCTTGAGAAAAATTGGCGTTATGGGGAATATTTTGATAGTGAGGATGTAACTATGATCCATCATTCTGATTTTAACTTGGGTTCCACTTCCTAGGTAGCCTGTCCTTGACAGACCTGCTTCTTCACCTCCCAATCCTTATCAGTCTGCTGGGGCTAGCGATTTACACGCCCACAATTCTTCTACTGGGACTTCCTTTAAGAAGAACTTGGTGAAATTCGGACATGATAGCAGTCCATGGAACAGAAGATGAAGACAGTTTATGATTGACTTATCTCCAAGGGTGATATTTCCCCTGCGAGCTGGTCTTTCCTCATGATGTGGCATGTCTTCTAGTCTTTCCCATTGCCTTTTCACATTGAGGATAATGTGTAACCTTGGCTTGGAGGTGTGTATTACTTTGACTGGTTTGGCTTTAGCGTATCAGTGTTTTTGGTAAAATGGGTTCCTTCATCACTTATTATAGCATGGGGAACCCCAAACCTTGGGAAAATCACTTTCTTGAAAAATTTACTCAACCCATCTGGAAACATAGTCCACTGCCACCAAAATATATTCGTTACCGCAAGATGATAAGAAAGGGCCCATGGAATCAATTCCCCATATGTTGAACAACTCTACTTCCAAGATGTAATTCAAAGGTATCTCCGCACCTTGATATGTTTCCAGTTCTCTGACATTGAAGAAAAGAAGATACGAATTGCCTAGCATCTCTGAAAATAGAAGGCCAATAAAAGCTGGATTGAAGGACTTTTGCTGCAGTTTTGTTAACACCAGCATGTCCACTATAAGGAGAACAGTGACAATGGAATAGAACACTGTGGACTTCATCTTCTGAAAGGCATTGTCTGATCAACCCATCAACACAACTTCTAAAAAGTAGGGGTTCATCCCAAAAATAATGTTTGACATCAGTGTAGAATTTCTTCCTGATAGGTCAAGTCTGGAGGGAGAATTCCACATGCTAAATAATCCACAAAATCTTCATACCATGGAGTAGCTTGTTGCACCAGAGGGAAAAGGCCTTCATCTGGAAAAGAGTCATTGATCGGAAGCTCTTCTATGTCATCTTGGGGACTCTCTTGTTTTAGCCTTGATAGGTGGTCTGCAACCACATTCTCTGCACCTTTCTTATACCAACTTTTAAGCTTGAATTCTTGGAGGATAATACATCTGATCAAACGCGGCTTTGCGTCCTACTTGTTCAAAATATATTTGAACACTATCACCTTTGAACCAACCAAATAGGACCAAAATTTCTCCATAGCGAATACAATGGCTAGTAGTTCTTGTTCAGTTGTAGTGTAGTTGATTTGCGCATCAGTCAAGCTCCTACTAGCATAGCAAATCGCGTGCAGTCGCTTATGCTTCCGTTGTCCCAGCACAACACCTATGGCAAAGTAGCTAGCATCACACATAACTTCAAAAGGAAGAGACCATTCTGGTGGTTGAATAATCAGAGCAGAGACAAATGATTGCTTTAACTTGTTAAAAGCTTCAAGACAAATCTCATTTAAAGTTAAAGTTAGCATCTTTAAGAAGCAAATTAGTTTGTGGCTTAGAAATTTTTGAAAAATCTTTAATAAATCTTTTGTAAAAGCTAGCATGTTCTAAACAGATTCGCACACCACGAACAGAAATGGGTAGTGACATCTTCAATATTACCTCAATTTTGGCCTTATCTAACTCAATCTCACGTTCAGTCACTGAATAACCAAGCACTATCCCTAGCTTCTTGTACCATAAAATGGTATTTCTGCTAATTTAGTACTAAGTTGACTCCTTCACATCTCTGTAACACTTTGGAAAGATTGGAATGACAAGAATCAAAAGTGGTACGACAAACGGAGAAGTCATCCATAAATACTTCCATTATATTTTAATTAAAATCAGAGAATATGGCAATCATATTTAGAAAGTAGCTAGAGCATTACATGGTCCAAATGGCATTCTTTGATATGCGAAGGTATCATAAGGACATGTGAAGGTAGTCTTATCTTGGTCACTAGGATGTATTGCAATTTGTAAAAACCTGGATTAGTCCTCCCAATAACAAAGATAAGAGTGTGTAGCTAATCTTTCCAACATTTGATCAATAAATGGAAGAGGGAAGTGATATTTACAGGTTGCTTTATTTAACTTCCTAAAATCTATACACATTCTCCAACCTGTAACAGTTCTCGTGAGAAATAACTCATTATTATAATTTTTCACCCCAATAAACCCCCTTTCTTAGGCACAACATGGACTGGACTAACCCAAACACTATCAAAAATGGGAAAAATGAGTCTAGCATTAAGCAATTTTATCACTTCCTTTTTCACCACCTCTTTCATGTTTGGATTAACTATACATTGATGTTCAATGGCAAATTAACCACTTTTGACCAAACTATCATCAATGGATAATTTCATCAGAGACTAACCTTACATCAGTTTAATACCATGAAGAGAGACTATATCAGTGATTCATTACACCTTCTTAAATACCATTACAATAGCTAATTTCATTGGTGGATAAACATGTGCTGCAATGTAATTCATACATGCAGTCCAAATTTCCATGAAGTAATTTCATACCCATTTATCTATAGATTTCACTACAAAAATGTCTTAGATCGATGAACAATTACAAATGTTAGATATCAGTAGAAACATCATTAGAATTCTCATTAACATAGATTCTAAAGTTCCCATTTTCTAACAATATATCCTTTAGGAACTTAGCATAATTGGGCATCTCTTTAAGTGCGTCTGTGAAGGGTATATTAATATACAATTTCTTAAAACCTCCAAAATTTTTCAAATTTCTTGTCCAACTTAGCTTTAGCCAAGCTTTGAGGAAAAGTAACAGACGACTTGTATGGTTCAACTGGAATATTGTGGGGCTCTTTTTAGCCTCTTTCTCTTCTTTAGCTTCATAATTCTCAGCCTTTGGATTTTTAACAATTAAATCATCTTTATAATATTTGGTTGCTTTAGGCTCTTTCAGTTCCTCAGTTCCATACCACTTCGTACGGTTATTACTTGGGAATTCTCTCTAAGATTTGGTTCAGGTTTTCCTGGAAGTCTACCTGTGACTTTAGAAAAATGAGTGGCTTGCTAAGCAATTTGGGTTTCTAACATCTTGTTGATGTCAAGTTATCAACTTTAAATGTTAGTTACTGAATTGCATCATTGAAGTCATCAGTTTGCCTAATCTGATTCCCAACAAACTTTTCAAAGACTCCAAATTAGATTTTTGCTGAAAACCGGGGGGTTGAGGTTGCCTTTACTTAACTGGAGGTATAATATTCTTGTTATTTCTATATGAAAATTTTAGATGATTCTTCCAACCAGGGTAAAAAGTGTTTGAAAAATTATCATTAAACGACCTCTGGTTACAATTATAGACATAGCTAGCTTGTTCAAGAGTCATGTTTTGAGAAAATTTGATGCCTAATTGGCAATCACTAGCTAGATGTCCTGATGGGTGTCGAATCCAACAAAAATAAATTTATACTCAAAAACACCTACCTTGTAACAAATGATAGTAGGGCCGTATCCACAAAGATTGGTTAAGATTTATTTATTTTGTTAAGATCAAATAAAATAAAAAGGGTTTTTGAATTCAAGTAATATAAAATGCATGCACAATAAATATAAGGATTTAACAAATATATATGAGAAAACTAGCCAAAGGTTTATTCTCAACTTTGATTCTTTGAATTGTTCATCGATGCAAGAATTATTCAATTATCCTAAAATAAATTAGTTATAGTTGTCGAACATATATCAACAACCAATCTCTCCTTAATTTATCGATAACCAAGATACGATCTAATGATTACTTCTTTTACCAATGAACAACCATAGATACGATCATATGATTTAATTCACCAATAACATTAAGAATTAGAGAGACCCAATTCTAATCAACAAACTCAAAACATTCAGTTCATTTAAACTAGATCACAAAATCCCATAACAACAATCAGGAACTTGACCATAACCAACGTTATTAACTACTTCAAATATTAGAACCATCAAACAATTACGGATTTGATATTATAAAAAGCGATATATTATTTTGACAATTAAATAGTTGCGCACCTACCTAATTAATCAAAACAATAATAACCTTGAAAACAGAAAAATTGCAAATACCCAAGAATAATAGAATAGATAAAATCAGTTAGATCTCACAATTGATGGCGAATCAAATCTTTGAATATCCTTCGACTAGAAATAGACTTAGCCGCACATAATAGATGAAGAATACATACAAAAGAGAATAAAGTTGATGGAAAATTCAATCCAAGAGTCCTTCCTAGGGTTGTAGAATTATCTCCTTAAATAAGGAAGAAGTTGATATCATCTAGGATTCCTTCCTTGGAGAATAAATCTAAAACTCTTTTTTCTATTACAAATTTGATAGAATACGGTTTTTAACCTAATAAAAATGTGGTCAAGAGTTTACAACTTAAAATATTACAATAGATATTAAATTTCCTAATTTGACTCAAAATCTCGTACAAAAGCCTTCAGGGGACAACTTATGACTTCCTACAGAGTGTATCCATGCCTTACGTCATATTCAACACTGATTTTTGTTTTTTTAATTACTTTTTAGCTCTTTGTTCTATTTTGCATTCATAAAGATAAATAACACTTAAAACACACAAAATAAGCATAAATAATATTTAAAAACATGAAAATGACAATAAAAGACATGATCAAATTAGAACTTATCAAATTCCCCCACACTTAAACTTTGCACGTCCTCGGGCAAATCAAACTCAAGAAATAAAGATAGGACAAAATAAAATACTGACACACACTTTCGTAGGTTTTACGATTGCATTTAGCGTATGCAACAAGCCTTTAAACCCCTATGTTCCCTATAGTGGACGAGTTGTGTCTCGTGAGGGTTTGCAGTGACTATACCCACAAAATTCATCAAAACTTATCATCGTCATGAAACAATTACTTAAATTAATTTAGATAACTATGACACACAATAAATTAAATAATTGAAGGACACGAAATAAACAACTCTCAATTATTAACAAATATGTAATTAATATCAGCTAAATACACATAGCAAATCAACAATAGTTAGAAAAAGAACTTCTCCACTTAATCAATATCCCATACTCCCTTTATAAAGAATCAAGAAGTGATCTTGTGCATTAAGTGCTTGTGTACTGGCTTAAAAACATATTGACACTAAATTAAACACTTCATCTTCTTAGAATTAGTTACATCTTATTTTTTGTAAATCATCCTAAGTATCTTTAGCCTAAGGGAATGCAATCAAAATGACCTTAGAAAACATAACTCACACACACCAAGAATAGAATTTCACTGCACACATTTTTTTGTTCGAGCTCGTGCAATGTCTGGTTTATTGCTTTCTATGTTACTCATGTAGCGAGCTTTTGAACCAATGACTCCCAGACCCACTAGGGACCTTAGGGCGCTAGGTGTAAAGACAATCCTCTAGGGCCTACTTACTCAAGTAACAAAGGCCACAACCGAGACTTAAAGCTTTCAATAATTTTTTTTTCTTTTCTTTCTATAGCACTTTTTTTTTCTTACTCAACTTTGAAGCATAATATTGCAACATAACACACACAAAGAACATAGAGAAAAGAATAAAAGTAAGGTCATCTCTCAGCTACTCCCGAAGCAAGAAAATACTAAGTCATGAGAAAATAAGATCAATTACGTAAATTAAATCCGCTTTAGTAATCTCAATGATTTAAACTGGTAAGTAAGATCACAAAAAGATTAATTAAAGCGAACTAGGGACAAATCTCAAGATTTAAAGTTCTAAACCTAATAAAAGTGACTTAACTATGTAATATAAACTAAACATAATTACACACAAGCTAGTAATGAGAGTTATCCATTTCACACACTTCAAAAATAAAATTTATTACTATCATATTTCTCTAAAGAAACTTCAAATTATAATTCACGATTCATAAATTTTTTTTAAATGTTTTTTTTAAACCAATAAAAGAATCACAAACTAAGTAACAAATGTAAAGTATAAAACAAATAAGTAAATGACCAAAATCCTCCCCCACACTTAAACAATACATTGTCCCCAATGTAGCAAAAGATAAACCAAAGAAATATGCATATAATAGAAAAATAAATAGGAAAAATAGGAAGACTTCCCTGAATAGCTAATGACAAGTGCAAAACGGCTATAGAGGCGGAGGATGCGGAGGGGTGAATCCCGCAACATCAAAGTACGCCGTTAAATTGGTTTCCACTCTAGTCAGCTGATGGTAGAGTTACATGTAAGGATCTGAACTGGAGGTGGAACTAGTGGCCGCCTTTACCAAATGGGGAACAATAACGATTTGATGGTGAGGAATGGATACCGGACTTGGGGATATGAAGCATTTGTGGCCATTGTGCTCCGTGATCAAACCCATCCGCTCTAGGCAAGACATATCCAGAGGCTCCAAATAGCAAGCCACATGCAAATAATTGATGTCAAGGTTAAGACTGCCAAGATTGACGGCTAACAGAGTAATGTAAGAGCCCAGAATCAAATGGCGCTAATGACTTACCGCAGCTACGAACTGTGTAGCTAACCAACAACCAATGTTGACCTTAAGACCATTAATCATACACCACAAAAAGTAAAACTCAACTTTAGTAAGGATGCCAGAGTTGTCCTTGCGACCTGAATAATTGTAAGAGAGAAAACGGTGGATGTATTGCCAAACGGGTTGAATGAGGAAAGAACTCTGAGATACTTTGGAATTGTAGGCCAAATTACACGTAGCAATAGTTTTGCCAAAGGAGATTAGGTTCAAAGTCAATGCGATAGTCACAAACAGCGGCGTGGTATTCTGGAGTTTGGACGTACGCTTTCTCAACAAAACCAAAAGCTAAATTGAACTATGTAATAGAATGAGAGTACTCGGTCCCCAAAAGTCTAAATTGCACAACACCGGGACTATCCAAGTCTAACATTTTATCCTTATGAAATTGGAAGGTAGTATATAATTCCTTTGTCAACTCGACATAAGCTGGATATTGGATACCAAAGTACTTTTCCAAACCAACGTGACCAATCAATTCAGTAAAGGAATCCCGAATTCCCAACACATCAAGAATAGCGTAATCAACCAATTTGCAAGGAATAATATTTCGAGAGGAAATACGAGCATACCTTTCCTTTTGCAGTTTGGCTTTGAATGTGAGAAACCCGCCGAGAGCCAAGTCAGATGGAGGCAACACACTTTTTCCTTTAGCAATCCGAGAATGTTTGTAACCCATTGGAGTACTTGAAGAAGCATTCATTTTGGCAGAAGAAGGTTTCGCCTTGGGCTTAGCCATGGAGGAATCGCCCCTAGCTCGCCCCATAGGTGGAAATCTTAATGTTGATTACATAGAAATCGAGGCTAAGTATAGGGACTTGAATGGGTAGCAAAGATTGATTTGAGGAGAATGTGTATTGCCTGTATGAAGTAGCTAGGAGAAGCAAAGTGAAAATATAAAGAAAATAAAAGTAGAAAAGTGATGGAGATGGTGTTGATCGGAGAAGGAGAGGTAGGGATGATGTGTGGGTGGAAGGGGCAAGGGAGGAAGGGGAGTGGCAGTGGTTGGTAGGGAAAAGGGAAGGAGTGGAGTGGCGGCAGTTGGGAGGGAAAAGGGAAAGAGGTGGAAGTGGGAGGAGATGGCAGTGGAGAAAAGAAGTTAGGGATATTTTTTTTTTTTACCCTTTCTATAAGGTGTGGGCACGTCTTGTGAAATATAACAAGCTGAAATTTTGGTGTTAAAATGCCTTATTTGTGAAATTGGAAATTGCAACAAGGTGTGGGCATGCCTTGTACGTGCAAAGTTATAAACTGAATTCTATATATATATAATTTTTTTAACGACTTAAGGATATATATTATCATAAAATAAATCATTGGGTTGCCTCCCAACTAGCGCGTGTGTTTCATGTCGTTGGCTTGACAAAACTGCTTTTCAATTCTCATAAATTGGATCCTCCAAGTCCAACGCCTCCACACCATATGCTTGAAATCCTTCATAGAAATGTTTGAGACGATGACCATTGACTTTAAAAAGTTTACCTGTAGAAGGGCTTTGAATTTCTACTGCACCATGGGGAAAAACATTAGTAACAACAAATGGTCCTAACCATCTAAAACGCAACTTACTAGGAAATAATTTGAGTTTAGAATGAAAAAGTAAAACTTTTTGACCGATAATAAAATTCTTCCTAGAACTCATCTTATCATGAAAAGCCTTTGTTCATTCTTTATAAAGTGTAGAACTTTCATAGGCATCATTACAAATTTCCTCTAATTCTTGCAATTGTAACTTCCTATGTACCCCTACATCATCAATATTCGCATTAAATTGTTTGATCGCCCAAAATGCTTTATGCTTGAGTTCCACTGGAAGGTGACAAACTTTACCAAATACTAAACGAAAAGGGGACATACCTATAGGAGTCTTATAGGCTGTACAATAAGCCCATAGTGCATCATCAAGTCGTAAACTCCAATCTTTTCTATTAGGATTCACAGTTTTTTCTAATATGGATTTGATTTCCCTATTAGTTATCTCTGTTTCTCCGCTTGTTTGTGGATGGTATGTTGTTAATACTTCGTCAAGAGAGCGCCTACCAACTTATTACAAAAATGAGCTCCTCGGTCACTGATTATTGCCCTTGGCACTCCAAACCTGGAAAAGATACCAGACTTGACAAAACTCACAATGGTGTTAGCATCATCGAATCTAGTAGCTTTCGCTTTAACCCATTTCGAGACATAATCTACAACAAGAAGGATATACACATTGTTAAAAGACGAAGGAAATGGTCCCATGAAATCAATACCCTATACATCAAATATCTCACACACAAATATGGGTGTAAGGGGCATTTGATCTTTATGACTTAAATTTCCCGTCTTTTGACATTGTGTACAAGACTTACAAAACATATATGAATCATGAAACAAATTAGGCCAAAATAACCCACATTCTAGTACCTTATAAGCAGTTCTCGTGGGACCAAAGTGTCCTCCACATGCATATAAATGACAAAATTGGAGAATGGAATGGATTTCATTGTCAGATATGCACCTTCGAATTACTTGGTCGGAATAATGTTTCCAAAGGTATGGATCATCCCATATGTAATGTTTTGAATCACTCTTTACCTTGTCTTTTTGAGCTCGAGATAACTCATCAGGTAGAGATTTGGTGACCAAGTAGTTAATAATGTTGGCATACCACGGGATCATATTGTGGGTTGCAAAAAGTTGCTCATCAAGAAATTCATCTCTCACTGGTAAGGATTCTGTATTAATTACCAATCTACTAAGATGGTCTGTAACCATGTTTTTAGCACCTTTCTTATCTAGTATTTCCAAATTGAATTCCTGTAGTAAGAGAATCCATTCAATAAGCCTAGGTTTTGCTTCCTTCTTTGCCATTAAGTACCTAAGTGCTGCATGGTTAGAATAAACAAAATAAGAACGAAATTTTTCTAAAGCAAAAACTACAACAAACAGTTCTTTTTCTGTTGTTGAGTAGTTGCACTGGGCACTATCAAGAGTCCTTGAGGCATAGCATATGACATGTGCCACTTTTCCAATTCGTTGTCCAAGGACTGCTCCCACAGCATAATTGCTCGCATCACACATGATTTTGAATGGAAGATCCCAATTCGGAGCTTGTATGATGGGTGCTGAAGTCAGTGCACCTTTTAGCTTATCAAATGCATCCTTGCAATCCTTGTTGAACTCAAAAGACACATCTTTTTGAAGTAATCTGCACAATGGATGACTTATCTTGGAAAAGTCCTTAATAAATCGTCGGTAAAAACTTGCATGTCCAAGAAAAGAGCGAACTTCCCACACATTTGTGGGGTGAGGCATAGATTTAATAAGATCGACCATATCTTTATCTACCTGAATGCCTTTAGCAGAAATAACATGACCTAAAATATTACCTTGATCAACCATAAAATGGCATTTTTCATAATTCAACACAAGGTTTGTTTCTATGCATCTCTTAAGTACCTTTTGGAGGTTATTTAAACAAGAATCAAATGAATCTCCATAAACAATGAAATAGTTTGTAAATACCTCCATGATGTTTTCTACAAATTCACAAAATATACTAACCATACATCTTTGGAAGGTAGCTGGAACGTTGCAAAGATCGAATGACATCTGTCGGTAGGCAAACGTTCCGAACGGACATATGAATGTTGTCTTTTCTTGATCTTCAGGTGCAACTGGAATTTGATGAAAACCTGAAAATCCATCAAGACAACAAAAATAAACTCGTCTAGCTAGTCATTCTAATAGCTGATCAATGAACATAAGTGGAAAGTGATATTTTCTTGTTAAAGCATTTAATTTTCTAAAATCTATACAAACTCTCCATCCATTTTGAACTCGTTTAGGTACCATTTCCCCTTCAGTATTCTCCACAACAGTGATTCCCTTTTTCTTAGGAACTACTTGTGTAGGACTTACCCATGCACTGTCTGAGATTGGAACTATTATACCTACATCAAGATGTTTTTGAATCTCTTTCTTTACCACTTCCATCATAGGTGGATTCAGGCGACGTTGAGCCTCTCTTGATGGCTTTGCATCTTCTTCCAACAGGATCTTGTGCATGCATATGGAAGGGCGTATACCTTTTATGTCTGCTAGTGTCCATCCAATAGATTGTTTATGTTCCCTTAAGAGACAAAACAATCTTTCTTCCTACACAGGACTTAGCTTGTTAGAAATAATGATAGGTAAAGTTTCTCTGTCACCTAAAAACAAGTACTTGAGATGATTTGGCAACTACTTGAGTTCCAATTCTGGCGCCTATACAACAGATGGAAAATGTTTGTCATTTGGAAGAAGCAGATTAACATGTGAAATATTATACTCAATGGGTTCCAAAGAATTTAACTCAGAAATCTCATCATGTAATTCTAGTTTCAAATTTACTTCCTTCGCAACTTCTTGAAGCTTGTCATTATTTAGAGCCACATTTAGTGAATCATCATCATTAAGCTCAAAGCTTTGCTGCACCAAAGAATCAATCACATCTATACTAGATACAGAATACTCATCATTAAGATATTTCATGGAGTCATAAATATTGAATTTAATAATCTCTCCATCAAATTCCATAGTTAGAGTTCCATTATGAACATTAATGTTAGTCCTAGATGTTTTCAAAAATGGTCTGCCTAACAAAATTGGAGCTGAGTCAGAAGAATCATACTCACCCATGTCAATAACATAAAAATCAGCAGGAAAAACTAAATTATTAACTTGGACTAGTATATCTTTTAACACACCATCAGGGTAAGCATTAGATCTGTTGGCAAGCTGAATTATCACACCTGTTCTTTTTAGTTATCCCACATTTAAAGATTTATAAACAGAGCGAGGCATGACATTAATTGAAGCTCCTAGATCTAGCATTGCTTTTTCAATCTTTACATTGCCTATTTTACAAGGGATAGTAAACATACATGGATCCTTGCATTTAGGAGGCAACTTCCTCTGAATTACTGAAGAAACATTCTCTCCCATCTGAACTTTCTCATTACCACTAATCTTCCTTTTAGATGTGCATAGTTCTTTAAGAAATTTCTCATAACAAGGAACTTGCCTAATAGCATCAAGAAGTGGAATAGTTACCTCAACTTTGCAGAATGTCTCAAAGATCTTCTTCTCTTGCTCTTTTTTTTAGATTTTGCAAATTGGCTAGGAAAAGGAGGTGGTATCACTATCGACTTAGGTTTTTCATCAACTTTCTTTTCTGATGGTGAGGGTTGGAGTACCCCTTTTTTGTTCTCTATCTCACGCATTGAAGGTCTGATGGGCTCATCAAGCTCCTTTCCATTGTGTAATGTAATTGCACTAGCATTCTGTCTCGGATTGACAACAGTTTGCGAAGGCAACTTACTTGAGTTTTAAGCTTCAAGTTTACTTAACGAGGTTGCCATTTGACTCATTTGTTGCTCCAAGTTTTGAATGCTAGACATTGTCTCCTATTGAAACTGTTTAGTGTTATTAGTAAGTGATGTAACAATTTCTTGAGTACTTGATGCGAACGACTTGAAACTATCTTCCAATGATGTATCTGAGGTGCTCGATTGGGAAGGTGGACGATATTGTGGAGCTTGGGGCCTAAGTTGATACGGTGGTTGAAAATTTGGAGGACGTGCCCCATAGCTGAAGTTAGGATGATCTCGCCATCCTGGATTGTAAGTTTGAGAATAGGGATCATACTTCTTTTGTGGTGGTCCGGGAAATCCTTCGGTAGCATTGACATGTTCATATGGCTCCTCTTGTAAGGTTGGACACATATCAGTAGGATGTCCAGAATGAGAACAGATACCACAAGATTGTACTTGTTGCACATTGCTAGTGACAAATTTCTCCAAGAGAGTTGCAATATTACCTAGACGTTAATCTGTGTAAGAATTGTTAATCTCATTAACTACCTTTGATGGACCATCATGTCTAGTGCCAAATTGTTGAGAATTGACAGGCATGTTAGCAATCGAAGTACATGCTTTTGTAGGAGTTTTATGAACCAAAGCATGTTGGGTTTCGTATCATCAGACGCAGCGGAAAAATACGGTTTAAATAAAACAAAACGAAACCCAAACCCGAGGATCTATGCGAAACAGTTTAATACAGATAGTTCAAGATTTTACCGATTAAAAGTGCGAATCTGAAACTTTGGTGAAGGTGTTGATCGTCTCCAAATCTTTAACGCAACCCAACTGGACAGCGTCTCTACGGTATCCACACGAACACCCGCGAACCGTCTTACAATTCGAACAAAGAGGATAACAGTACTAGCTGTAAATAATCTGTATCTCTTTTATCTCTCTTAACCTCTCTTATGAGCGGCTATGTCAAAACGTTGGTTGTTCAAGAGAAAAATTCTATATCTATCTCAATATCAGAGAATAGCTGATATATCATATATATATAGCCTTCTATAGAGTAGATTCCAAAACCTAATCTAATTAGGAGATTAGAATCCGAATCCTATATTCATTAGATATATATTTAATCAAGTCTCACTTAATTAATATATGTACAAATAAATATATATTCATATTTCCTTCCAAATGACTCTTCTTCATACAGATTACATATATATATATATATATATATATATATATATATATATATATATATAATTTAAAGTCATGATTTAATTAAATCAATCTTATTGATATATTAAAATCATTGACATTTAAATTATATCTCCTTGACGAATGTTCTATGTGTGTGACCCTGTAGGTTATTATTACGTTGGCAATAATTTTAAATCATATTATAAAATTATAAACAGTGAGCGGCATCTAGTAATACATCACTGTTACCCAAGTAATAATAAAGTCATAGATTCGACGTTATCTTTTGTGACCAATGTTTCAATGTAATTTAATCCTTTTAACCATGATATCTAAGATTAAATTCAAGGCATGGATGTGTCATCCTCTTCATAATTTAATCTCAGTTTTCTTGATCAATGAGTAAACTACATGAAACAAATCTCTATTTGAGCATGGCCATGCATTTCATAGTTTCACTCAATCAAGAGGCCTATAGATATCACCCCTAATTTATAGGAGGGTTAAATTCCATCTACATCATTCCCATTTCTCACATAACTCATTATGCATCCAACAATCACCTTTATCGTCCACCCGGTTAAAGGTGACTTTTGATAATGTCAAAACGCATAACTCCTTATGTAGAAATGTCATGACTTCAGGTCGAAGGACCATTACATCATTGTCACTATGAGAATTACTTATGACACATAGCATAACGCTCCATGTAGAATTCTCATGGTGGGTCTATCCAGTACTATGTTCTCTAACATGTACCTATATATCAACTTAATATATCTCGTATATATTTATGACCAATGAGATATAGCCATCAGTTAATCCACATACTAGTCTCAATGTATTATTGTTGTCCCACTGACAATGATACTCGACTAGGGACATTTAAGAATAATGATACTTTACATACTTATATGATCTCATATTCAAGTCACATACTTGAATCCATATAATTAGTATCATTCTTCTAAGGACATTTATTATGTTAACATTTATATTACGCAATAAATAAAACATAATAAAAGTAATTATCATTTAACCAAAAAACATAACATAAACATGGTGTCACAATCATTACATAATTGGCCACTAGGGCATACACTCTAACAAAGCACCCCCGCTTGCAGCATCAATCATACTCCTATCCATAGTTAACAGTCCTTCATAGAAATATTGGATGAGGAGTTGATCAGGAATCTGATGATGAGGGTAGCCTGCATAGAGTTGTTTGAATCTCTCCCAAATTTCATGGCGAGTCTCACCATTGGATTGTTGAATCCCACATATGGCCTTTCTAATGTTGGCTGCTTGCGAAGCAGGGAAATATTTTTCAAGAAATTGCTTCTGAAGGTTTGTCCAAGTGGTTATGTAACCTGGTGGTAAGTAGAAGAGCCAATCTTTAGCCCTATTGGCCAATGAAAATGGAAACGCACGCAGCTTTATTTGCTCCTCCATCACACCTTGGGGTTTCATCGTTGAACAAACCACATGAAATTCCTTGAGATGTTTGTGAGGATCATCACCTGCAAGACCACGGAAATTTGGAAGTAAATGAATTAGTCCTAATTTTAATTCAAAAGGTACCTCTATATTAGGATATTCAATGCATAGAGGTTGTTGATTGAAATCCGGCATGGCCAATTCTGGCATAGTCCTTTCTTCTAACATGATGAACTCTTCAGATTCACTTGAAGATTCAACTAGTTTAGATGCTAAGGTTAATCCAGGAGATGAACCGGATGGAAGTTTATGCGATCTTTGCTTGGCGTCCTTTCTTAATCTCCTAGCAGTCAACTCGATCTCAGGCTCATATTGTAGTTCACCTGTACGAGAAGAACGAACCATAAAACATAAAAAGCAACAAAGGAAATAAATCTAAAACTAGTCCCTAGCAACAGCGCCAAAATTTGATGGGTGTCAAATCCAACAAAAATAAATTTCTACTTAAAAACAACTACCTTGTAACAAATGATAGTAGGGTTGTATCCACAAAGATTGGTTAAGATTTATTTATTTTGTTAAGATCAAATAAAATAAAAAGGGGTTGTGAATTCATGTAATATAAAATGCATGAACAATAAATATAAGGATTTAACAAATATATATGAGAAAACTAGCCAAAGGTTTATTCTCAACTTTGATTCTTTGAATTGTTCATCGATGCAAGAACTATTCAATTATCCTAGAATAAATTAGTTATAGTTGTCGAACATGTATCAACAACCAATCTCTCCTTAATTTATCGATAACCAAGATACGATCTCATGATTACTTCTTTTACCAATGAACAACCATAGATACGATCATATGATTTAATTCACCAATAACATTAAGAATTAGAGAGACCCAATTCTAATCAACAAACTCAAAACGTTCCGTTTATTTAAACTAGATCACAAAATCCCATAACAACAATCAGGAACTTGACCATAACCAACGTTGTTAACTACTTCAAATATTAGAACCATCAAACAATTACGGATTTGATATTATAAAAAGCGATATATTATTTTGACAATTAAATAGTTGCGCACCTACCCAATTAATCAAAACAATAATAAACTTGAAAACAGAAAAATTGCAAATACCCAAGAATAATAGAATAGATAAAATCAGTTAGATCTCACAATTGATGGCGAATCAAATCTTTGAATATCCTTCGACTAGAAATAGACTTAGCCGCATATAATAGATAAAGAATACATACAAAAGAGAATAAAGTTGATGGAAAATTCAATCCCAGAGTCCTTCCTAGGGTTGTAGAATTATCTCCTTAAATAAGGAAGAAGTTGATCTCATCTAGGATTCCTTCCTTGGAGAATAAATCTAAAACTCTTTTTTCTATTACAAATATTATAGAATACGGTTTTTAACCTAGTAAAAATGTGGTCAAGAGTTTACAACTTAAAATATTACAATAGATATTAAATTTCCTAGTTTGACTCAAAATCCCATACAAAATCCTTCAGGAGACAACTTATGACTTCCTGCATAGTGTGTCCACGCCTTACGTCATATTCAACACTGATTTCTGCTTTTTTAATTACTTTTTAGCTCTTTGTTCCATTTTGCATTCGTAAAGATAAATAACACTTAAAACACACAAAATAAACATATATAATATTTAAGAACATGAAAATGATAATAAAAGACATGATCAAATTACAACTTATCATGTCCAACGCATCCACAAATTTCACAAGAAGTACCAAAACTTGAATCACCCTTATTTAAACTGACTTGATCAAACGTTTTACTTAAAGCTTCAACTCAAGCAACAATAAGATTCAAAGAATCAACATCATACTTACTTGAAACCTTCCTTAAACTTTCGCGCTTGCTCAACCACTGATAATGGTTCAAGGCCATGTCATTAATCAGATCATAGGCATCATCCACCTTCTTCTTCATCAAAACTCCTCCTACTGCTGCATCAACAGTCATATTGGTGTTCATGTTTAGTCCGTTGTAAAAGGATTGGACAATAAACCATTTTTTAAGTCCGTGGTGAGGACACTACCTTAAAAGCTCCTTGTATCTGTCCCAAGCATCATACAGTGACTCATCGTCTTTTTGAGAGAAGCTAGTGATTTGATTTCTGTGTTGCACTGTTTTGCTAGATGGATAATACTTGGAAAGAAAAACTTTTGTCAATTGTTCCCAATTGTTGATCGATCCTGGTGGCAAAATATAAATCCACGCTCTTGCTATGTCTCGCAAGGAAAATGGGAATAACCTCGGTCTTATGGCATCTACAGATATGCCATTCCTCCTAATTGGTTTTGTTGTACAAAGAGAAAAGAGCTGGCTTCAATTCGAAGTTAGTGGCATCCACTTTTGGCCAGTTGATTCCCTATTCAAGTATCAGAACATTCGGTGTTGTGAAATCTATGAGAGACTTATTGTCGGCTGTCATCTCAAGAATAGGTATAGGAGCTGGTTCAACTTGTTTTGATCCTTAGCAAATGAAAAGTCCTTTCGATCTCCGAATGAGGTTCTCTTATTTCCAGAATTCCTCTAGTTCTTAATATAGAGAAGAACAATCAACTGCAAAAGAAACAGAAACAAGCCAAGTGTAATACAATCCTAAAACAAAATTAAAGAAAAATAAATTAAAAGAAAATAGTTTAGCCTAACTAAATTGCAATAAAGCTAATATCAATGATAATCACCGGCAACAATGCCAAAAACTTGTTACGATAAATCTGCAAGCGCACGGCTATCACGTAATAGTAAAGATTATTGTTCCCATAGAGATTGTATTGATTACTAAATTGCTACAATTGAGTTATCTAAACCAATCAAGTATTTAAGGTAACGCAAACGTAAATTTAAAAAGCAATTGTAGAATTACAAGATATCAAAATTGGATTGAATTCAAGTTCAAAAGTTTCTAGGACGTTGGCTCACCACCATGGATCCAAATAATTTCATAGCAACTAATTCTTATTAATGAAAGTTAATTTTGAAGGTGATTTATCCTTGTGTATTTATTGTCTTCTCTCAAATGCCTAAGCTAATTAATCCCCAACTTTCGTGGCGATTAATTGACTTAAACCTTTTAAGATTAGTGACAACCATTGATTCCTCATGAGAATTAAGACTAATCTTGTATTAAAACTCAGGTTCAAAAATAGTTTTTCCATATTAAACCTCTCTTCTCGGTCCTTCACTTAATGATTTATGCAAGTAATTGATCAGGTTATTTACATATAAATGAAGTCCCCTAGAATTAAATCAAAAGAAAGCATTCGTCACATAAGAATTTAATTAACTAGTCCATCATTCAAGTTCCATGTGGATCCCCTAATCCTAGAAGAAAGAATTACTCAAACTTAATTAAAGAACAAGATATGAATTCGATTAAAAGCATAGACAATGAATTATGAAAATTAAAAGAGAGTGAAAGAACAAACTCTTCAATTACCAAAATGAATTGCTAAATAAAGAAATTGATCTTCAATAAACGATCGAATAATCCAACCCTTGTCCTTGAATTACAAAACCTAAGAAGAAAACTAGAAAGAAAAGAAGTTGAAAAGTCATCTAAAGTCTGCTGGTTAAGTTCTCTTAATGCTGTTGAAGGACTCTTAAAAGATCTCCTAAGAGATATCCAAGAATCTATTACCAATTGGGAATTGGTACGATCCTGTATTTGGACGCGGGTGCCGTAATTGGCAGTTACAAACATTATGTTAAAGACTGACTTGTGTGCTACTGACGTAACTATTAATTACAAAACGGTAATTGAGCATTACAGTGTTGCTTGATTCTTCTCTAAAACTGGTCTCTTCAAGTCTTGGTCATGCTTGCTCATTCTATATACACTCCAAATGCCTTTAAACTTGAAACACATCAAAAACACTACAAAGACCAAACATAAAATCTGAGCAAGAAGATATATCAAATTAATCACAAATAGAGCAAGATTTATGATAATAACGCACCGTTTCAAGATAAATTACATAGCAAAACATCAAGAATTACACACTTATCAGTGTTAAAGTAAGCTCTTAGTGACTCTCAACAAGGAGACTCCGAGTTAACCACACAATTTGAAGATCTGACTAAAACAATCAAAACATGGACCAACGCATCTAGACACTTAAACATTATGCTAGAGATGCAACGATTGTCTTGTTATCATAGTGGACTTGGTCGAGAGGGACAACTGATGCAAAATGCTGAATCTTATTATGGAACTTCATGTTGATAATTTACTACTACACCTTGTACTAATAAGATCTGTAGGACCCAGCAAAGTGTAAATCTCTGAATTCTTGCTCTAAATGCCAGGATAATAAGTTAATCCATATGAAACATAATGGGTCTTGTGCTTAGGATGATAGAAGAAGCAAGTGGTCAAGTCTACTTCTCTCAATAGAAAACACCACTCTGCTGAAACGAAGTATCTTAAATAGAGTCTAGAAACTTATAAATCTAGTTGAGACAAACACATAACTTTGCCTCAACTCACAAGAAGAGACATGTCACACAAATTTCACAGTATAAAACATTTGATACTGTTACAATTGTCATAGGGTAGTAGATGTAGCATTTTTTTGTCTTGAGGATCAGTACTATCCCTTTTCTAAGGTTGCAGAACCTAAGCTAAGACATGTCTAGATCCCCAAGAGTACTAACCTTGCCGAACCAAACCAAACTGGGTACCAAAGCAATAATTTTTCTACATGTGCAAGAACAGCTCAACATCAAGCAAAAGTGATATTTAGATAGTGGTTGTTCTAGGCATATGACTGGAGATATCTCCACACTGAGTAATTTTTCAGAAGATGATGGTCCCGCAATAATTTTTGGCGATAACAACAAAGTAGCAATTCGTGAATATGGAACACTAAGGAATGAAGAGTTATCTTTCAACGTCTCACTTGTTGAAGGACTGAAACAAAATATTTTGAGTATGAGACAATTATGTGGCAAATGACATAGGGTTACCTTTTTCAAAGATCATTGTGAAGTAAGAGACATTGAATCTCACTCCTTGAAGTTTAGTGGTAAAAGAAAAAGCCAATGTATATTTGGTCGGTTTTTCTGTGAAAAGTTCTATAGGTACAACTTGTTTCTTTTCTAAGTCTTTAGTCTATGCTAGTTGGTTGTGGCATAAAATGGTTTCACACCTTAATTTCAAAACGATTACAAAACTTTCCTCTAAAGGTTTAGTTAAAGGTTTACCTAAAATGGTTTTTGAAAAAGAAAAACTCTATCGAGCATGTCAATTTTGGCAAGAAAACTAGATAATGTTTTCATTCTAAATAAGTAAATTCATACTTTATGCCCATCCAACTAGTTCACATGGATCTGATTTGCCCGATACGAATTAGTAGCCTAGGCATAATAAAGTATACGCTGACTTTAGTTGATGATTTCACAAGGTTTACATGGGTTATCTTTATAGCTCACAAAACTGATACTCTAGGATAGTTTAGTAAGTTCCGTAAACATGTGCAGAATGAGAAGGATTAGAAGATCAAATCTATTAGAAGTAATAATGGGAATGAATTCGACTGGTTGGGATGTGTTGTTTTTTGTGATCAGCATGGCAACTTCAACAACTTCTCTGCACCAAGGACACCTCAACCAAACAGAGTATCGGAAAGAAAGAATAGGATGATTGAGAAGATATGCTGCTAGAATATTTCATAAGCCATGTCACTAGAATATTTTTGGGTAGATGTAGTAAACGCAGCATGCTACACTTATAATTGATATTTCATTTGTCATACTGAAAAGAAAACTCCATATGAGCTTTAGAAGGGAAGGAAACCTTATATCTCATCACATTTGTTGCGATTGCTATGTTCACAATAATGGTAAGGATCATCTAACTAAATTTCAACCTAAGTTAGATGAAGGTATTTTCTAGGGTATTTTACTCATTCTAAAGTTTACAGATTTTTCAATAAAATAACTTTAACAATAGAAGAGTTTATACATGTAGTGCTAGATGAAACTAACAACAAAAACCAAGAAAATCTTGGACTAATGCTTACAATTTTTATGTAGGAAAATTCTCTTGAAGTCACTCCACCTACTGAGAAAGAGTCTGCTTACCAACCTATAGCAGAGACAATCAAATCAGCAATGTAAGTTAGATTGAAGATTGAATAAGCAGACTCAAGGTGCAAGTAGAATCAACAGAAACAATCGAATCAACAATAGAAACTAAGAAGATTGAAGAAGCTCTTGAAGATTCAAGTTGGATTGAAGCAATGTAAGAAGAGCTAAGACAGTTTGCAAGGAATAAGGTTTGGAGGCTTGTTCCTCGATCCAAGGACAAACTTGTGGTCGGTACAATGTGGGTCTTTAAGAACAAGATGGATGAAGATGGTTATGTTGGAGTATATTCTCTGGTGACCAATTATGTAATGATTGTGACACTATACTTATGTTATGCTTTGGTTAAATGATAATTTCTTTTTTTATGTTTTATTTATTGCGTTATATAAATGTTAGCATAATAAATGTCCTTAGAAGAATGAAACTAATTATATGGATTCAAGTATGTGAATTGAATATGAGATCATATAAGTATGTTATATATCATTATTTTTAAATGTCCCTAGTCGAGTATTATTATTAGTGGGACAACAATAATACATTGAGACTAGTATGTGGATTGACTGATAGCCACATCTCATTGGTCATAAATATATATGATATATATTAAGTTGATGGATAGGTACATGTTAGAGAACAGTGTACTAGATAGACCCACCATAAGAATTCTATATGGAACGTTATGCTATGTGTCATAAATAATTCTCATAGTAACAATGATGTGACGGTCCTTTGACCTAAAGTCATGATATTTCTACATAAGGAGTTATGTGTTTTGACATTGCCAAAAGTCAACTTAACTAGGTGGACGATAAAGGTGATTGTTGGATGTATCATGAGTTATGTGAGGAATGAGAATGATGTAGATGAAATTTAACCCTCTTATAAATTAGGAGTGATATCTATAGGCTTCTTGATTGACTGAGACTATGAAATGCATGGTCATGTTCAAATATAGATTTGTTTCATATAATCTACTCATTAATCAAGCAAACTGAGATTAAATTGTGAAGAGGATGACACATCCATGCCTTGAATTTAATCTTAGATATTAAGGTTAAAAAAATTAAATTACATTGAAACATTGGTCACAGAAAAGTTGCGTCGAATCAACGACTTTATTATTACTTGAGTAACAGAAATGTATTACTAGATGTCACTCACTATTTTATAATTTTATAATATGATTTAAAATTATTGCCAACGTAATAATAACCTACAGGGTTGCACACTAAGAACATTCGTTAAGGAGATATAATTTAAATGTCGGTGATTTTAATATATCAATAAGATTGATTTTATTTAAATCATGGCTTTAAATTATATATATGTAATCTGTATATAGTAGAGTCTCTTGGAAGGTAATACGAATATATATTTATTTGTGTGTGTGTGTATGTGTGTATGTCTATATATATATATATATATATATATATATATATATATATATATATATATATATTAATTAAGTGAGACTTGATTAAAATATATAATAAATATAAATTTTGAATTTTATTCTCCTAATTAGATTAGGGCTTGGAATTACTTTATATGTAAAGACCCAACTCGAATAACAAATAAACAGCAATTACATTTCAAATACCATATTCAACAAGTCATTAAATTCAACATCAAACAATCTGAAATATTAGACTCTTCTAAACAATATAAACACAACCTATTATACAAAACATATCTTTATACAATACAAGGCAAAATCCTAATCAGCCCTGAAATATACATTCTAAGAAAAACTATATGCACAAATGGACTGGAGAGAGAGAGTGTGATCACGGCTTCCCGACCTCTGTCGCGTCGAAGTATGCACAAAGCTGCAAAACAGCTCAAAAGCTATACTGCACAACCTGAAACATTTAGCGCTTTATATGAGTCGCAACTCAATGAGTAAACCCCACACATATCATACAATTTACATATATAATTCATATAACTCAAATCAATCCAGATATATCAAATATGCAATGCAATATTCCTTTCTTTTTCCGGTAATGGCTCGATATGTCAGAATATTGCCCCGGGAATTCCTGTATACAGATCACAAGGATATTTCCTCTGACCAATAGTATGAACCCGTAGGTTTAATCAAATAAATTGCTGGCCAGCCCATATGATAGAATGGATCCCAGAGGTGGCTCATACGGGTTTTCACCTCGTACAGCACTTAGTCCACCTATTTTCTCATGTAACCAATATAACCAATATATTTGCAAATACCTGAACACATCAGCCATACCATTTCCTTTAAGTCATATGAAATCAAATGCACAATATACATATAGTTCTCATTTCAATTCAGTACCCATAGCTCATATACATAATTCCTCATATTGATAACATTCCAAATATAGTTCGGATCATTACAATTACTAATAGCACATATTTTCAGCTTGTACACCAAACTGTCAATTACACATTTAATTCATCAAACACAGCAAGTAATCTCATATAGACATGATACAATAAGCAAACAATCATATATCATCCAAGATACACAAATATAACACATAAGTATACCATGGATTTACTCACAAATTCAGCGAAACTAACGCTGTTGACCTCCCCTCTCGCTGCCCCCGAAGTTCTCTTCTCCTATAACACATATTGGCATGTTTAAAACTCATTCACCATGCATAAGTACTAATTATATGCATGAAACATGGCTATGATGCATGATGAAACTAAGTGCTGCAGAAAATTAAGTGCAGAAACTAAGTGCAGCAGCAACTAGGTGCAGCAGCAACTGTTTTTCTAGCCCAACTGAAACAATTTGAAAACTCTATTACCTTAACATCTAATAACTCCAATATGCTACTAAAGTGCAGGTTATTAAACACAAAAGAATGGAAGGGAAGAACTCACTTTGATCAGATGCAAGAACTACACAATTAATAAATCTGCTATGCTGAAATCTGCTATGCTAAAAATCTGCTCTCCCCTGTTCTCTTATGGTTTTCAGCCTTCCTAAGTGTTCTCCAGCCGAAAATGGGACTGCTCCCCTTGTTCTAGTGGCTTCTTGTTTAGTCCAAATTAAGCATGAGGTGGCAAGGTGCTTAATTTGGTCCAATAAGAATTGTCTAGCCTTTTTCACTTGAAGACAAAGCCTACTACAGCCCAAAAATAGTGCAGAATTCCAGCCTAATACAGCCAAAAAGTAGTGCAGATTTCTACTTTTCTACTAAGGGTCTCAACTAATATGTATTTGCGAAATGGCACAAAAGCTTCATAATACCCGCTAATTAACCCCTTGAACGAAATCTGCATTTTTGATATCCTAACTCTCCTTTTAAAAGCGTTCTAATTATGCTTGCTTTCTAAATGATGTATTCTTAATCTATATGGACTGATATATTATTGTTAATGCAATGAAAAAAAATGCAAATGTCAAATATCAAATGGAATGCATGTTCACGAATATGCGATTTGGGACACGGATGTTACATTATACATAACTATATATAGGATATATCAGTTGTTCCCTCTCACTTACGCTTTATGAAAAACCTTAGCCACTCCAAAGAGAGAGATTAGAGTTAAGAGAAAGATAAACAGATTTAACAGTTAGTACTGTGATTCTCCTTGCTTCGAATCGTAAGACGGTTCATGGAGTGTTTGTGTAGATACCGTAGATGTGTCGTTCAGTTGGATTGCGTTAAAGATTCGGAGACAATCAACACACTCATCTAAACTTCGGATTCTGCAATTTTATTCGGTAAAATCTTAGACCATCTGTATTAAATTGTTTCGCATGGATCCTCAGGTTAGGGTTTCAGTTTTTTTGTTTTGTTTTAAATCATTTTTTTTCTACTGCGTTTTATTTGTCGAAACCCCAACAGGTTACATCACAAGGAATAAGGTGAGACTAGTTGCAACGACCTACTCTTAAGAAGAGGGAATTTATTATGATGAAACATACCCACCAGTTGCCATAATTGAAGCTATTCAGATGTGCTTGCTTATGCTGCCTACCAAGAGATGAAAGTCTTCCAGATGGATGTCAAGAGTGTTTTCCTCAACAGAGAACTCCAAGAAGATGTTTGTGTTGAACATCCCCCAAGTTTTTTTGATCCTCGTCTTAGGATTCATGTGTATAAACTAGATAAAGCTCTAGATAGCCTCAAGCAAGCCCCATGAGCTTGGTATGAAATGTTATCACCTTTTCTTTTAAAAGAAGACTTCAAAAGAGGTCAAGTTGACACCACATTGTTTGTGCATAAACATAAAGTTAAAACACTTTTAGTACATATACATGTACACAATATAATATTTAGTTCTACTGATAACAAAATTTGTGCACGATTTTCTAAGTTTATGCGAAGTAAATTTGAGATGAGCATGATGAGAGAGCTGAACTTTCTTTGGACTTCAAGTAAAAGACAATCAATAGAAGGGATCTTTATCAATCAAGTAAAATACATTAAAGATCTACTGAAGAAATATGGAATAGATTTAGTAAGCTCTATGAAGACACCAGTGTGTTCTGCAACAAAGTTAGACAGGGTGAACAAGGTAAATCAGTAGATATAACTATCTATAAAGGTATGATTGCCTCACTCCTATACTTAATTGTTAGTAGAACAAACATTATGCTTTCTACCTATATATGAGCTCGATTTCAAAAAGAAACTCTCTTTGCTGCTGCTAAGAGAATTTTCAGGTATCTTAAGAGAACAACTCTAGGTATTTGGTATCCCTTAAACAACTTTTTTAACCTTGTAGGACATTCTAATGTTGGCCATATGCAAAATAAACAGAAAGAGCACTAATGGAACATGTTAATTTTTAAGAGGACATCTTGTATCATGGTTTAGCAAGAAGCAACACTATGTTTCACCCACAACTACAAAAGCAGAGTATATTCCCCGAAGTTACTGCGCACAACTCCTATGGATGCAACACCAACTTGCTGATTATGAAATAAAATTCAAAGGGACTCCTCTCTAATGTGAAACACAAGTGCGGTGACTATAACTTACAATTTGGTCCTGTATTCCAGAACCAATCATATTGATATCAGATATCATTCTATTTGTGATCATGTACACCAAGAGGATATAGATGTACTTTATGTTCCTACTGAAGATCAATTAGCAAATATTTTCGCTAAACCACCGGATGAATCAGGCTTTAATAAATTAATTAGTGAGCTTGATATGCTAAATCTAGAAAATCAAAGAAGTCAATGATTTATTATCTGTGATACTAATATTGTCTTGCAAGACTTACCTCTTCTAAAATACATCAGCATAATCTAGATAATTTCCAACTGTTTCTTGGTTTCAAAGCTCTGCTGATGAAGCACTCAACAGAAGTTATTTACTCTGTTAGGAATATACCTTAGCAGACACGTGACATATTTTTGAAATTACCTCAGCCCCTTGAACTTCACTAGCTAGCTAATCTATTGTTACAACATGATAATCTAGACAATTTCACCCAACTCCCTAATAATTCGCCCGACTCTAATGAGACCCGATTATTTGAATCATATAGGATTAGGGTAGAATATGAGATATACTATCTCACTTCATTTAACTCCGACTCCGACCCGTTTATATAAAACATATTTTATAATGATTTTAGAAGATTTTATAAGAGAATAATATAAAAAAACACAAAGGGAAAAAATAAAGAAATAAAATTAAAAAAATAATTTTAGAATAGTCCTCTTCATCTTACTAAATCCCTAAACTTTCAGCAACAACGGCGTCTCAACAATCTTGTTTTCTCAAGGTGGATTATGAGCCCGTGATCAACATTAAAAATCTCCAACAGTCTGAAAATCCTTAAATTATTTAAGGATTAAATCTCTACGAGGAATCCTGCCTTCAGTATGTTGTAAGGGTTTTTGTACTCACATATATCCGGATCTAGTGAATGAGTTTTTGTCAATTCAACCAAGATAGACGACAAAGACACCTCCAAATCCATCGCAACATGTCTGAAACTGGGTATCAAAATTTATTTTTGTTTATTGTTTCAAATAAATTTTATAGTTTATTTTTGTATAATTTATTTTTGTATGTTCTTATTTGAATGTCGGAGATACATTTACAAATTTGTAGTTTAGCATAATATTTATAATGAATAGGAGTAAGTATAAAAGGATATATTTTAATTAAATTTTGAATTATAAATTATGTTGACTTCACTTCAATTTAATTGAAATTTTTAGCACTTGTCTTTTAAGAAAAAAAAAATTGTAGCGACAAATTTTTGAAACTATACAAATGTAATTTTTTTTATGAAATCAATTAAATTTTCAAATATAATTATTTATACAAAATTATATAATTATTAGAAATATAATCTATAATTCTTATTTACTTTAACATTATTTCATATACTATTTTTCTACTTTTGTTTTATTCATAGATTTTGTTCAGTAAATTTTTTTATTTTAATGCAAATTCACTTAAATTAATTTAAATTAAAAATTGATGCATAACTATTTACTTTCATATTTCTTTTTGGAAACTTTCTTGTATAGCTTTTATATAATTATCTTATCATTATATCAATAATAAAATATATAAAAATATATATTAGATATGAATAAAAATATTCGAGATCAAATTTGAACTAATAATGTCACTTTATCAAGGTGAAACTAAGAAATTAGCAATACTTAATAAATGAGTTAAAATATTTTTCTATCTTATAACCAAAATTAAGTTAATTCATACAAATTTTACATTAAACAACAATTAAATTGACATTTTATTTTGGAATAAAAAAATATTAAATTATAATTATTAATAAAATATTTATATTATACAATGAATAAATAAAAACTCGTGCATTGCACAAGTTGCAAACTAGTACATATAACATAATCAACTGGGTTTATAATCTTAACTCAACTAACAACATATCAATTAATATAATAATTATAACATTTTATTACCCATCTGAAATAGTTTTAAATGTTGCAATAATTACAATTATACAGATATGATGTTTTACCAGAATAAATCTAATCTAAGTTTAACTCAGAATCATATTTAAACTTAATTATACATTCAATATTGATTTAAACGATTATAATCCGATAGAATTTACATGTAATATAATCAAACAATTATCAAATTATTATTATTATTTAATTTATACAAAAGATAAAAATAATATTATCGCTCATTCAATGATTAAAAAATATAATTAACCAACTATTTATTCATTATAATCGAAAAAAATTAATAATCATAAATCACCCGTGTATGCGTCGGTTTTTATTGATATTAATGGATTTTACCACCCGGTTTGTTTGGGAGTAAGAATTACATTTAAGAAACAATTTACTTTAAATAGAGGGGTTATTAGTATCTTTATTGATACTAATGAATTTTACTACTCGGTTTGTTTGGGAATAAGAATTACATTTAAGGAACAATTACTTTAAATGGAGTTGCATGTTTAAAAGCTCAATCTAATCAATATGACAAGTGCTAACTCCCTTCCCCACTTTGAAATAAATTGACAAGGCAATGTATCAAATAAACAATTTCTTTCTCTTTAATTTATGACTAACGAGATTAGAAAATTGGCAAAACTCAATTTCTCAATTTATAAAAGTATTTATTGAGTGTTATTATTTGAACCAATTTTTTGTGACGGAGTGATATTTCCTTTATATCATTTAATTGTCCCTTTATCTAAAAATACATAAGAATGTAAGGTTGAGAAGGAGCATAAATAAAAAAATAAAAAAATTTAGTAAAAAGTAGTGATTGAAGGGATGATGAAAATGAATAAATCATTCTTTTTTACTAATGAAATGAAATTATATATGAAATGAATTCATCCACCATCCATCTTCTCATCTTCCGTGAGAATCATAAAATTTCATGATATTTTTGAATTAATTTTGTTCTCCCTCTTATTCTATTCCCTTAATCTAAATATAACCTAAATTTTAAGGTAGTTAAAAAATTTGAATGTATAAACTCATCAAATGTCATTCAAACAAGACGACCGAAATGTTATTTGATATTTTAATATAAATTTACTTTGTATAATTAAATTCTTTTACCTCCCTCTTTTCTGTACTAAGTACCTAACTCTTACTACATTGAAATAGTAAATTTTGGTTAAAAATATCATTGAACCTGTTATATGATTTATGAATGTAAAGGAGAAAGATAGAACATTTAATATTATTAGAAAAAAAATGTTTGAAATGATAAGAGGGATCAATGATCGTATTGAAAAAATTAATTAAACTATTTATCTTTAAAATCGAAAATAACAATTCTCTAAAAAAAATAGTTATCGTGGAAAGAAGGGAGAATGAAGGGAGTAAAATACAAATACTTATATACTGATATTTGCTTATGAGTCGTTCAAAAGCTGCAGCTCCACCACATAAAGCACCATCACAAAATAACGAAAAAGCAAAGATCTATAGCCATATTCCAAACTTGGCCGTCTAAATAAAAGTATCAAACGTCTATTTTAACTTCACATTATTTTCTCCCCCATATGTCATAGTTAACCAATCTCCTACAACTCTTCACATCACAAAAAAATCATTCTCAAATCTCTCACAATTTTCTCCCACAATATTGTGCTATTGATCATTTCATTTCAATCAACTTCTTCACTTTACAACAAACATAGATCAAATACAGAGAATGGGTAGTAGCCAAGAACACATAGTTATGCTACCATTCATGGCACATGGCCATTTGATACCATTCATTGCACTAGCCAAGCAAATCAAAGATAGAACAGGATTCACCATCACAATTGCAAACACCCCTCTTAACATTAACTACCTCAAAAATTCTACACACTCCCAAAACTCTAACATCCACTTGGTGTCTCTACCATTCAACAGCTCTGACCACAACTTGCCACCAAACACTGAAACCACAGAATCACTACCTCTAGCCCAAATCATCAACCTCTTCTGGGCATCATCTTCACTCGAACCCTCTTTTCGCCAACTTATTTCGGACGTAACTTTGGCAGATGGGAAGCCACCACTTTGCATCATCTCAGATGTGTTCATGGGCTGGGCTGGTGGTGTAGCCAAGTCTTTCCAAACTGTCAATGTTGCTTTCACCACTGGTGGTGCTTATGGCACTGCAGCCTATGGATCTGTTTGGCAAAAACTGCCCCATCGATTCTTAAAATCCGATGATGATGAGTTTTGCATTCCGGGGTTTCCAGAAAAAAGCCGTGTTAGACGCTCTCACCTTCATCATTTTGTTAGAGTTGCTGATAGTGCTGATCCATGGTCCAAGTTTTTTCAGACTCACTTGGCACTTGCTTTAGACTCTATTGGGTGGCTATGCAATACTGTTGAAGAGATTGAACCTTTGGGTTTAGAAGCACTAAAAAACTACACAAACCTTCCCATTTGGTGTATTGGTCCTCTTCTCCCACCAAGGATGCTTGATGACAATTTTCCAACCCCAAGTGTTTTTGCGGAAAGAACTGGGAAAGAACCAGGACTTTCACCAGAAGAATGTCTAGAATGGCTAGATTCATTCCCTAAACGTTCAGTTTTATACATTTCTTTCGGCTCACAAAACACAATTAGTCCTTCCCAAATGATGGAATTGGCAAAAGGGTTGGAAGAAAGTGGGAAGCCATTCATTTGGACAATTAGGCCACCCATTGGTTTCAATCTAAAAGAGGAGTTTAGAGCAGAATGGTTGCCACAGGGGTTTGAAGAGCGAATGGCTGAAGCCAAACGTGGACTTTTAGTCCACAAATGGGCACCCCAGTTGGACATTTTGTGTCATAAATCAACTGGGGCATTTCTTAGTCATTGTGGTTGGAATTCTGTAATGGAAAGTTTGAGTCGAGGCGTGCCAATTATCGCGTGGCCATTGGCAGCAGAGCAGATCTATAATTCGAAAATGATGGAGGAGGAGATGGGAGTGAGTGTAGAATTAACATGGGGAGTGCAAACTAGCATTGACAAAGAACATGTGAAAATGGTGATTGAGAGAGTCATGGGTGATGGAGAGAAAGGGGAGGAAATGAGGAAAAAAGCTGGTGAGATTGGTGAATTGATAAGAGCATCATCAAGAGAAGTGGAAGGTCACAAAGGGTCATCAATAAAAGCATTGGATGATCTTGTCTCTACTCTTCTCTCATTGTCTAAGAGATAAGTCTCTCATTAGTCATTACTTTGTTGAATTAATATCTACATTCATATGTTTAGTGGTATTTAGATTTGATATTATGGATTTGAGAATAAGTTGTTTGACTGCAGTGATATCATATGTGTAGCTACTGAGAAAAAGAAGCTGAAAGCATGCAGAGGCCTAGAATAATGGGTTGTCATCATTCTCTTACTCTGAAAGAGAGATGTAACTTGAATTTTAGAATTTAGTATTATTGAAACAAAATATTTTATGCTTAAATTGCTAAACTACCACAATTGCACAATTTTGAAACAAGACCCTTTTTTCCAAATGTGACATATATCATTAGCTGGCATATTCCCTCATACACCTACAGATATACTATAGACAAACTACATTGTATGATATTTGATCGGTCGTCAAAAGTTATTGAAAGGATGGGTTCAATTTATATCTTTAAAAGTACCCCAAATAATGTAAAAATGAACACAAATTACTCTTATTTTCCTTCTGCTCCCTTTTATACGCTTAAATTATTCTCTCTTTTATTAGTAGTCATTCAAAATCTGATTGTTCTTTGAACGCTGACTAATTTGGATCGAGTTGAATTCGATTTTTCTGTTCATTCACTTTAATTTGGATACTAGCCGTAAAACATCCTTCAACAGTGTTGACAATATTACTGATCTCTTGTATAATTCTACTTGTAATTCTGCTTTAATATGCGATGTTAAGGATTATATACTTCTTTTCTAAATTAATGTAGATATTTGCTTGTTTGCTTTCCATAAACTTCCTTAATTCTAAAATTAGAGTTAAAAACCAAATGAGAGTCATATGTAGTACTATTTGTAAACCGTATACTTTTAGAAATAACCCATTAAGTAATGGGTTTTGTTAAAACAAAACCTGAACACATGGTTTTATACAGTTTTTGTCACTTAGCCAACATAAATTTGCGCGAACTGGAAGTCTATCATGATTATGTTTCCATAAAAACATGTGTAATTTTGGTGGAAGGTCAGGTCAAGACACCATAACCATTGTCACGATATGTTTCAAGTACCATTATTCATACCGTGGTTTAAACAATCAGACTCAGAGAGTTACCATTTTGAGATCCAAATCAATAAATACAAACATTGTCGGGAGCAATAGGGACCCAATATATGGTTTCAACAAGGTGTTGAGGTAATAAATTGTGGAAGTATGTCAAGATTCTAATTCCTATTAGGATTGGTTATTAGTTCTAATTTAATACATATTTATATTTTTGCCATTGGAACAAATGCTCTAGTTCGAGTGTCTTATTAATTAGCAATAAATTAGCAATATTGTTGCTTTATAAGGTATTATAACTCGTCAAACAAATGCATTAAAATTAAAAACTCTGGAATTTGTTTTTTTGTTCTTGTTTTTTGTTTCTTTTTGAAGTTTTGTTTCTCAATAGAACATGTTGGTCTAGTAAACCACTGGCAGCATTTGGAGAAGAAGGTATCAAAGTGCACGTCAGCTTCAAGTGGATATGATAAAAAGGAATCAATTCCACACCCTGTTTTAAGACCCACAATACTGCACTTATTTTGGGATAATTGGATTTTTGTTCGTTACGATAAATATTGTGGGTCTTAACCCCACTTATTTTCTTAATTTGTATCTCTTGTAAATTAACATAATACATTACCAACATGATAAATATTTCATAACAGAAGATAATAACAAATACCCCGCTCTTTCTAATTTTCTTAATTTGTGTTTCTTATGATTGTTTGAGCACTGTAATGGTGCTAGTAAAAATAAATAAATTATGAGATGGGCTTATTACTTGAGTTGGTTTCATTTAAAAAAGTCAGTTATCAAATACATGCGAACGCTACAAGTTGAAATATTTTGTTATGATAGTACTTGTTTATAATTATCATCAAGTTATCAAAGAGGTTTGTGTATAAATTCAATTGAATTTGATTTTTTTTTTTTGGAACAAATAATTGTCGTAAATGAAAGTCTATTTTGTTTGTTGTTAAAACACTGAAGTATATTATTCCATAATTAATGTACAACGCTAGAGACATCAAAATGTGGCGACAAGGCATGTGGCGTGCGTATTCATGACTCTCTCCTCACCAGAAGTTATTGATTCCCCCTCCCCTACTTGATTTAATGCATGAGAGAGAGAGAGAGAGGGCCCAAATCAACAAGACATCTATGCATAAGTTGATTAATAAGATTATGATCCACACGTAGGTACAACGGTAATTTAAGTGTTAATTCGCATATTTGATCTAACTGATCACATACTTGAATTTTTGACTATCGCTTATAGTAAGATGCTCTTAAAGGTAAGAGTAGTGACCCCAATCTACCTTTTTCTATAATAAGGAAAAAAGTATTGAAATTAAGGGAACATAAATATTCTTATTAAGGTAAGAATTTGAATTTGATAACCGTCATTTTATTCTGTAAACTTTCAAAGAGTCATGTCACCTACTCTGTCTTTAAACCGGAGAAATCTCCTTTCAACTTAAAATTCCAAATTTAAAGGTTCTCAATATAAAACACTTGGAACGAGGACCATGGCTCTAACTTGATTACTACTATTATGACCGACAAATGGGTCAAGTGATAATGAAAATGTTTGTTGTCATATCTATACTAATCTACTAATTCACAATAAAAAATTATATTCAAGTTGACTCTTTTATTTTATTTATAAATATTAATCTATTTAATTATATGAATTGAGCTGATAATGTTTTATACTAATCTCGAAAGGCCCATTTATTAATCAAATTTGTGTGATTAAAATAACTATGATCAAATTGATGATCACAAATAATAATGTAATTTACCATAATTAATCAATACTAGCTAAATTAACTATAATATAAATTATTAATTAAACTAGTTTATTCAAACAAAGTAATTATAACCAAATTAATAATAATAAATTACCAGCATTATGCACGGGTTTTAACTAGTTTGAACTTAATTAACCACATATTCAAATTTTCGACCACCACTTATGGTGAATGCTCTTCTAGGTACAGATCAATAGATCTCTTGCTTCTTCCCTGAGGAAGATAAGAATAGTTGACCCCAACTTACTATTTTTCCGTTCCCAATTAATTGTTACTTAAAAAAAATTTTAGTCAAAATTAACATATATTTGATTACATTTTTTATTATTTTATAAATATATATATATATATATATATATATATATATATAT
>CM025780.1:2016030-2123119 GCA_014636745.2 Centella asiatica | reverse complement strand
GCGATTCATCTTGCTAAAAATTCTACTTTTCATGCAAGATCGAAACATATTGATGTGAGGTATCATTGGATTAGAGATGCTCTTGAAGATGGTTTATTTGAACTTGATAAGGTGCATACCGATGATAATGTTTCCGATATGTTGACTAAAGCTTTAGCTAGGGAGAAGCTAAAGGTATGCTGTTACATCGCCGGAATGACGGATTTTTCACATAGTCGGGAGGGGGAGATTTGTTGGAATAGTCCCTCCGTATGTGGAAGAAGAAAAAATTAAAAAAAAAAGAAGTTGGTCAAAGCTGGTGGGACCCACAGGTGAAATAAGTGTAAGGTTTTTCTCTTCTCTTCTCTTTTCTTTTATGCTGCAGCAAAAAAAACTTCAGAAAGTTTTTCTGCTCCTCCCCTGCAAAAACTCTCTCGCGAGCAGCTTCCATTACATGCTCCGATCGTGGGTCAAACCTTGTCCGATTTAACTGATTTTTGGATAGCATCTTCCTAACATCTTGCTCTACGTTCTGAACGGTGGAGATCGATTTTGAAGGTCCAAAAGTCTGTGTTTAAGGGACTGGTCAGATTGCCCCCTTTGGCGGTATTTTCTTCTCTTTCATTGTTTAATTTGTTCCACATCTCTTGATGACTAATTCCAAGAGTATTATGATGATTGTATGCCTCTAGTTTTATTTAGGGAAGACTTTGTGTATTTGCTCATTTATTTGTGATAGTGGAATATTTGGGTGGACTACGGTCCCGTGGTTTTTACTCCTTATTCAGAGAGGGTTTTCCACGTATAATTCTTTGTCTTATCGTCATATTTTTGCTGCATATATATTGCTTAGGTATTGCTCTATTTGATTGTTTCATCGAAGGTTCATTCGAGACTAGGAAAAATATTGTCCAACGAAAGTTTATTCCGCATTTGTTATTGTCGTTGTGGTCATTTTTCCCATCACTGCAAACTCTAACAAAATTTTGCGTTATACACACATTCAAGTAATGCTATCTGAGCTCTGGCAAAAACAAAGTTTTGGTATGCACTATAGATTTCTTGAAATGGCAATGTAAAAAGTTTCTTTTAAAGATCATACACGATATTTCACCCATAACAATCGATGTTAACAAATTTTGAAAATGCTAGGATTCAAGATCAAGAAGAAACTAGAAAGGTGATAGAAAGTAGGAACCTATCTGACGTGGGAGCATCCCATGGTGTTAGCAAATAATAGCCCATGTAAACAACAAGAGAAAGAAACAATGGTAGAAGTTGGAAATTTTGTTACAGTCAGGAATTTGGGTCAACTTACAAGAATATTATTATGGACTGTTCTGGATGAAATTAAGATGCAAACCATACATGCATTAAACGGTGTTTGTTTTGGAGTTTTCTAGAGAAAGATATGGCCATTTTTCTACCGACTGTTCCGGATGCCAGAACCATACGAATTTAAAGAGTTTTCTAGCTTCTATGAGTCTTTTGATTTCTCTTTTATATTGTCGATGGTTGGAGTCATTAGTATTCAATCTGTATTAATTATATCAATTTCCTAGACTTGGAATGATGTGCTTTGAGGGTTATAAATACCAATGATGTACTAGCAATTGTAGACAGTTTTTGTTAATTCCTAATATATTGAGCTTTGAGCTTTTAGAAGATGGATTTCTTCTTATTTTAATTCTAATCTCTTGATGGATTCCTTAAGAGTTTTGAGTTTCTACTCTGATCCATTTGGTTGAGGGTTCCCAATGGTGGCAAGTTTGCTCACACTTCTTGTGGTGGATTCTGTGGAGTGCAATCTTGAAATCCTCTCGATCACTTGTCTCTATCCTTCTAATTTCCAGCATCACTATCTCAGTAAGAGAAACTCAAAAAATATAGCAGTCATACTTTATTATCAGAAGATCAGTTCATTATCATGGTCATATACATTCATTCAATTTAAAGAGCAAGTGCAAATTCTTGAGTATCCCATAATGAAATTGTATAGGTGAAACAAACATGATTGTTAAACCGGCCTGAAAGGAAATAGGTGATTGTGTGTCTAATATATCACGAGATGACAGGATTGCCCGACAATTTTGTACCACATTATTCAAGGGTAATTTTGTACCACATTCCGTGAATCGAAAGGGGAAGCCTACTCATCCATCAGCTCCTCTCGTAGATCAAGGGAATCATGGTTTATTATATTGTTCAATTATGCTCTTGTATTATGTACTTTTCTCATTTTGTGATATTTTTCACTTCCCATGATTTTATCCTTCTTTCATTGGGATGATTTTTTCCACATAAAATCTTTCTGGATTGTTTTCTTCTCAATTTTCTTTCAGTAATTTGTTCAGACAAATTTGTGACTTTCGTCTCACTAGGGGCGATGTCGATGGGATTTTCAAAGATTGAAAATTCCAATTGCCAGAATATGCGTTTTGGAAAATGCAAATGGATGATATGTTGAATCTTAAAGATTTCTATCAGCCTTTGGAAGAGAAAAAGGCCAGACGCTGATTAGAAAAATCTAGATAGAAAATCTTTGGGTCATTGAGGTTGTGCTTGTCATCTCAAATAACAATCAAAATCAACAATGATACAATAAAGTACAGACTTATAGAGGCATTGAAGAAAATAAGAAACTGTATGAGAAACCATCCGCTTCTCATAAAGTGCTTCTGATGAAGAAATTTCTTCAGATGGCTATGTATGAACCAGAATCTAGAGATATTAACCAGTTGGCATCTATGAAACTGGAATTTGATGATGAGGTTCTTGATTTGCTATTTAATGTTCCTTGCAAAATGTTCGGAACTTGGAATCACTTGGTTATCTGCAGCTAGCAGTATAGTAACCAGAAAGTAAGTATTTACCAAGTGATGTGATGTGCAGATGAGTGCTGGGTAGTTATCTCCTAGTACTGTTTTGGCTGTAGAATGAGGGAGCCAAAAAACCAGGAAAAACAATTCGAAGAACAAAAAATAAAAGTACAGATGCAGATCGAAGTCAAACGAGAAACAGATGGAAAGATTGGAACATGCTGGAATTGCAAAAGCAGGGTCACTTGCAAATCAGTTGTCTGGATAATGATGGAAATGAAGAAAGCAAGAGAGTGACAAAGAAGCAGATATGGTAACTGTTACAAGAGAGAAATTTGTAATGTGAAGTATGTTTCATTCACTGAGGTTAGGGATATATATACACCAAGTTTACATAATCAGTGACTACAATTTCTCTACCAAATATTCTACAGCTAGCATATATTCTATAATAGCTAATCGATATTAATTGATTCTACATAATCAATTTACATCCCTAATTTAGCTCTGTTTCCCACAGTTTCCAACACTCCCCCTCAAGTTGGCGCATAGATGTCTCGCATGCCCAACTTGAAACACAATGGATGAAACACTTTGCTGTTGAGCCATTTAGTTAAAATGTCAGCTAACTGATCTTCAGTCTTAACAAAGGGTAGACAGATGAGACCATTGATGAGTTTTTCCTTTATAAAATGTATATCAATCTCTATGTGCTTCGTTCTTTCATGTTGTATCAGATCATTTGCAATGCAAATGGCTGCCTTGTTGTCACAAAACAACCTTATTGGCTCGCTAGTTGCAATGTGCAGATCTTCTATAACATTCGAAGCCATAGTAGTTTACAAATTCCCAATGCAATGGCTCTATACTCAGTTTCAGCACTTGAACGAGCTACCACCGGCTGTTTCTTACTCCGCCAAGTGATTAGGTTGCCACCTTCAAAAGAACAATAGATGGATGTAGAGCGCCGGTCTTCTACAGAACCTGCCCAATCTGCATCTGAAAAAGCCTCAACTTTCACAAAACAACCTTATTGGCTCGCTAGTTGCAATGTGCAGATCTTCTAATAACATTCGAAGCCATAGTAGTTTACAAATTCCCAATGCAATGCATACTCAGTTTCAGCACTTGAACAAGCTACCACCGGCTGTTTCTTACTCCGCCAAGTGATTAGGTTGCCACCTTCAAAAGACCCAATAGATGGATGTAGAGCGCCGGTCTTCTACAGAACCTGCCCAATCTGCATCTGAAAAAGCCTCAACTTTCATATGATCGTGTCGTGAGAACAATAACCGTTTTCCTGGTGCAGATTTAAGATATCTCAAAATTCTCTAAACAGCTTCCATATGACAAATCCATGGATCGTGAATGAATTGACTCACCACTCCTACTGCATAGGATATATCTGGTGTGGTGTGAGAAAGGTAAATCAGTTGACTCACTAGACACTGATATCTTTCTCTGTCAGTAACAGGTCCATGTCCACCATACAAATGATGGTTAACTTCGATGGGAGAATCAGCTGGTTGACACCCTAAAATGCTAGTTTCTGTTAACAAATCAAGAACATACTTCCATTATGATAAGAAGACACCAGTAGAAGATCTTGCGACCTCTATTCCAAGAGTATTTTAAGTGACTCGAGATCTTTAATCTCAAACTCACTTGCTAGTCTCCCCTTAAGATTGATCATTTCTATTTTATCATTTCCTGTCGCTACAACGACATCAACGTAAACAATGAGTATAGTAATTTTATCATTACCTAGTTTGACGAACATAGTATGATCCGCACGACTTTGTTTGTATCCAAACCTCACCATGGGTGTATAGAATCTACAAAACCATGGCTGTATAGAATGTACCAAACCATGCACGTGGAGATTGTTTCAGGCCACAAAGAGATTTACGCAACTTACACACTTTGCCTTTAGTTGCTGTTGTGGCAAATCCTGGAGGTATGTTCATATACACTTCCTCTTCCAATTTGCCATGAAGGCAGGCATTTTTAACATCCAGCTGTTGTAGTTGTAGATCCCAACCAAAGTTGGCTGCACAGGAAATTAAAGTCCGGACGGAGTTCATCTTAGCTATCGGAGCAAATGTCTCCTGATAATCAATCCCATATGTCTAAGTAAATCCCTTAGCCATGAGTCTGGCTTTGAGTCTCTCAACAGAACCATCATGTTTATGTTTGACAGTATACACCCACTTACAACCCACGTGTCTTTCCATAAGGAAGGCTGACCAGCTCCCAAGTCTCATTTTTCTTCAAGGTGTTCATCTCCTCTATCATAGCCTTTTTCCCATTCTCATTACCGAGTGCTTCTTGCCAATCTCAAGGAATTGCTACTGAGGATATAGAGGAAAACAAAAGAGCAATATGATGTAGATAAAGCATTATAAGACACAAAGTTAGAAATAGGATGTTGGGTACATGATCGAACCCCTTTCCTAAGAGCAATATCCTCAGAGCAATAGGAAGATCATCCAGAGGACAAGTAGGAATATCAGAATCCTTACCATTAGTTTCATCGATACTTGGTTTTGGGTCAAGTTGATCAAGTAGTGGTGTTGCAGTGATAGTCTCTTTGTCTTTCCGTCTGCGAACATATCTTAGCTCAGATTTATCGGTACCGACAATGGATTCCAGATTATCCTCCTAAGAACTACTATCTTCCACATTAGAAGTTGGAATAAAAGAGGTTATAACAGAAGGAGGCTCCCCTGAAGGTGAATCTTCTCCTCCTCTTCACCAATACGATTCTCCCCAGAGGAGTAAAAAGCCTCCGTCTCTCAAAAAGTGACATCCTGAGTTATAAAGACTTCACGGGAAGGTGGATGATAGCATTTATACCCCCTTTTGAGTGGGCGAGGAGAAGAGTAAAAAGCCTCCGTCTCTCAAAAAGTGACATCCTGAGTTATAAAGACTTCACGGGAAGGTGGATTTATACCCCTTTTTGAGTGGGTAAGTAACCAATAAACACACAACGAAGAGATTTTGGGTCAAGTTTACTTATCGTATGAGACTTTCATGAACAAAACACACACAACCAAAAACACGAGGCAATAAGGAGGTAAGGAAGGAGTTGTGTTCTGTTTAAAAAATGAAATTGGACTTTTATTCCCAAGAACACTAGAAGGAAGTCTATTAATAAGAAAAGTGGCCATTAAAACAACATCCTCCACAATGATTTAGGAGTATTCATTGTAATCATAAGTGTGTGTGGTATCTCCGTTAGATGATGATTTTTCCGTTCCGCCACTCCATTTTGTTCTGGAGTGTCGACACAGGAGGTTTGAAAAATAATGCAATTTTCAGAAAAAGTGCGCAAAAGCCAAGTAACTCATGAGAAAGAGTCAATGAAACTAACAAACCATTTATGAACAAACCGTGAAACAACTCTAGAGGGACCCCAAACATCAGAATATATAACAGTAAAAGGTTTAACAAATCTTTCATTTATAGCAGGATAAGTAGTTCACGTATGTTTACCTAACTCACAAGGTTCACACAAAAACTAAAAGTAGTTCTTATTACACTTTAAAACTAAAGATGGAAATAAAGATTTAAGTACTGAAATTTGAGGTTACCCTAAACACCGATGCCATTGATGCAAAGAAGTCAAATTGGAATCACAACTAGATTCCACAGCTAGACTGAAGAGCCCGAGTTGCAAACTTATGTGTTGCTGAAGGGTAGCTAGTTTCTGGAATATCTAGATAGTAAAGACCATCTATTGCAGTAAGGCGTTGTACAGATAATAAGTTTTAAAGGATGGAACATGAAGAATAGAAGATAAAGTTAGAGAAGGAGTACAAAAAAATGATAATTTCCTTGAGATGGGAGATAAGGATCCATCAGTGACTAAAACTATCTGTTCCTAAACAAAATATATATGAGGTAAAAAGAGTGGATATACCAGTCATGTGCTCTGAAGCCCCTGAATCAATGATCCAGCGGGGACAAGGAGTAGAAACATTAAGAGCACATGAATTTTTACATGATTGTGGAAAATGAGAAGAAGCAGATTTTGAAACTAGAGATCACACAGCCGCAATTTCCTCAGGACTGAAAACAAGAGAAGCACCAAAGTCACTAGTACTAGAGCTAGGCTTATCCATAGAAGAATCGACCATTAAAGGTCCATGAGCTTGAGCTCCATAAGATGATTTCCCACGACCTCTTCCCCGAAGATGAGGTTAGAGCTTGAAACAGGTGTCCCGAGTATGAGTTGGCTTTCCAGAATAATCATATCTACGATCGTCCGGAGGCTGGTTATGAGTAGATGTTCGCGGATGAGACACAACCATAGCAGAACAGTCACCCATAGGATTATGATTAGGTATCATAACCCTTCTCCTACTTTCCTCTTGTTGTACTCAGGCATGAGCATCTCGTAGTAATGGAAAAGGTATATGTTCAAGAAGTTGAGCCCGGACCTGATCAAACTCTACATTCATGCCAGCCAAAAAATCAAAAACTCTATCTTCATTGATGAACTATTGATAGGACGCAGCATCATCAGTACATATGGCTGAGAAGACTTTGTAATGATGAAGTGCCTGCCAAAGCCCGGTTAGTTCAGTGTAATATTGAGCCACAGATTTCTCATCTTGAACAATCCCACAAATTCTCGTGGAGATCGTATGCCTTCGACATATCACCTGAAATAGAGAAGGTTTGTTTGATAACTTCCCATAGATCATAGGCGAGCTCCATGAACATATCCATTAAATTAAAAATCCAAGTTTTTACCATCGCATTTTCGGACTTCCATTCCTCTTGGGTCGTACTAGCCTCCTTAGGCATAGTTGGTTTGTCCCATTAATGTAGCGCTACATGCAATTAACCTTAATAGACATTCGACAAATATGGGACTATGCCAGATAATTGGTTCCGTCAAGTTTGAACGGATTGAGAACCAAGGCAAACTATTACATGAGCTGACCACTAGTACCATCACCACTATTAGCCGTGCTTATTGTCGACACGATGAAAAGAAAGACAAAGGACTGAAAAGTTGCTACTGACAGACAACACAAACCAACAAAAGGAATCAAATGAAATCAATGTAGTAAACTCACCAAACAAACAGTATAACCAGAACCTCCAAGAGAAGTCGAGCCCGCCGGAAAGAAGCCGGAGTCAAAAAGGTGATCGGAGGAGGCCTCACACACAAGCGCGTGGGTTGGAAACAACAAGGTTCCGACAGCGCGTGAGAGAAGGTTGCCGGCAACAACTCCTTCTATGGTGGTTTGCCGGAGAAGAGTAGTCCAATGGTAGGCTATTTGCAGGTATCCAGCTTCAATCATTAGGGTTTCTCATAGAGAATCTCAACTCTGGTGTTAACGAGAAGCCAAATATATAATACTGAGAAAGAGATGATTACCAGAGTACTGGACCATACTCTAATACCATGTTATAAGAGAGAACTATGTAATGTGAAGTATTTTTTTCATTCGCTGTGGTTAGGGATATATATACTCCAAGTTTACATAATCAGTGCCTACAATTTCATTACCAAATATTCTAAAGCTAGCATATATTCTATAATAGCTAATTGATTCTACATAATCAATTTACATCCCTAATTTAGCTCCGTTGATTCCCACAATTTCCAACAGTAACTACATATGATGAACATGTATATGGTGATGTGTGTATCCGCAATTGTAGGTGTTAGTGGTAATCAAAGATTCTGCTGCTTCTTATCACCATAGATGGAATGAAAATTATTTTCATGATTATGTTGTTGCGGATGGTGAAGGTTTTAACTGCTGGGAATGGTGAAAAAGGTGTGCAAGGTTGTTGGCAAGGGGGAGAATCTTGTTCGTATTAACCGATGATTGCTACTTGAAGTTGAATGATGCATGACACATTTCTAAGTTAAAGAAGAATCTAATCTTTAGTGATGATATTATAAAAAAGGGTTATTCAGTTAGTTTTGATGGAGAACAATTGAAGATCAAAACAGTGCGAATGACTCCTTTGCCATGATAGCTTCTGTAGATAAGAGTGAAAAATTGTGGCATGACAGACTTGATCACTAAATGAGAGCAGGATGCTGAATCTGCACTAAAAACAGTTGTTACTTAGTGGAGTCAACAAAATTGATTTAGAATCTGTGAAGTAGCATATACAGAGAGCATAATCGGTTTTCAGAAAGTAGGGAAACAGATGGAGCTGAAAGATTAAGGCAGGTGTATCTTATTGAATGTTTGGGTACCTGTTAAGTAAAATTGTTCTTTCAAAGTAGGAATCCTTTCCATCAAAATTACCCTACTTCATTCAAATTCATCATAATATTCAACATCACCAACCTGCCTAACCATCTTGAAATGCTCAAAGGCAAACTACGCATCATCCCTTCTAAATCTGGCCAGAAATTATTATGGAACTTCTGACAGGAAATGTCTTTCCACCATGCGAGATTTACACAAGGGCCTAGGAAAACCTGTAAGATGAATAGCAGCAATAGGAGCTCTCCTCAGATCATGAAAATCACAGATGCTAAAGTATTACTCAGTCATTGAGAAGATTCTTTAGCAAGAGTTCCTTCAATAAAGGTTAGAAACACTAGTTATTGGTGTTTTAGGTTCCTTTCATAAGCATCAAGGTCATCAACAACCTCCCCCTTGCCTAAGGTGTATCTCTTTATGCCTCTCTCTCTATATCCTTGGGATTCTTAAACAAGCCTTTCTGTAACTTGTTGGGCTGCATAGGCTTCTTTAAAAGGATTTTGAAACTCACAATTCTCCTTTCCAGGTTTCTCTTTCACTTGCAGCCACACAATCCATTACTCCATCCGTTTTTCTCTTCCATCCTAGAAATCTCTCATTAAGTGAACTGTTCATTTGAAAATTCCCTACAGCTTACGAAATCCTGCTGAAGCAACTGTATGGAGTTTCCATGTAAAGAACTAGTCATCTCTTACACAATTCAATAGATTTCCCATGAAAGACTGTCTTAAGAACGCAGTTGTTAAAGGCCCAAAAAGGCGCACACCTAGGCCCGAGGCTCAGCCAGGTGCACCTTTTGCATCCCGCCTTGCGTGAGGCAAGGCAACTTCAAAGAGGCGCGCCTCATAGGCTTAGGTGCAAGGCACAAAACTCATGAGGCAATAGCTTTGTGAAGTAAGACCCCTAACTATCAATATTCCTTGAATCTAAGATGTAATCCGGGCCAATCAAAAATAAAAAGCTTGAAAAAAGAGAAATAGTAGTACGTGAAGTGGCTTGATTCCCTTTTAACTAGCAGATCAATGACTAAGTGTTTGATTTGTTCTCTTTTCTTCTGTTTTTACTTGTATGTTTATGCTCTCTTGCAATTTGTTTCTGCTTTTGTTCTTCAAGCATCAAGATTTTACTCTCTTTTGTCTCTTTGGCCCGTCCAATTGTGAAAAAGATATACTATTATGTATAATGTATATTTAGATCAAATACAAGACTATGTGGTGAGTGTGTGTTACAATACCATAAATTTTAATAATAATACACTACTTTTGAAGTTTACATAAATATTTAATATAATAGGAATATTACAACATCTAATATAGAAAATCATATGTACTTATATCAAACTTAACTATAACTATAATTCCATACACATTATGACTTGGAGTTTTTGTCCCCTTAGAATTTAAAGTAGTTAATAATCAAGAAACAAGCATCTACTATTGTTTCCTTATGTGGTTTATATTTCATAAAAAATTATATATTGGATAAATGATGCCTGTATAAAATTTTAGTATGATTTAAGTTATTTTGGGCACCTTGCCTTGAGACTTCTACCTAAGCCCTGAGGAAACCTCTGTGCTTTGGTTTGCCTTTTGCCTCTCACAACCATGGTTAAAAGAACCCTTTGAAACTCATATATGACAAACAGATCCAATAGTAGCAAATCGATAGATTCTTGGAGATGGAGTAGCTAGGGAACATAAATTTGACTCTTAGAACAATTAAGAGATAGAAATCTCAAGAGTTCCGGTGAGATTGTACTGCGGATGACTATACAATCTCAGCTTTGAATAATCAAGTACACAAGAAAAGCTCCACTGAAAATATTCTACCAAACTGTTTACCAATTAAAAAATTAAGGCTTACAGCTCCTTAGAAATAAGAGATTAGTGATTGTCATTAAACAGAATCAGATGTAGATTAGACACAAGTTTCATACTGCAATATCTAAATTTTTCATTCAAAAACCAAAATTGAAACTAGTACTAGTTGAGAAATAGTATTCCTAGCATACTGATAACAATGACAAAGAGAAACAACTCGATTACTCAAAATTTCACAAAAATTGGACGATTACAAGAATTTTCTTAAAAACAGAGTTTTGGAGATTTCTCTTTCGATTTCAATGATTAATTAAGACTTCATTGAGTTATTTGCTTGCAACAGGCTCAGATTTGATCAAAAATGATATTCAAATGATTACCTTGATAAATTTGAATAAAAACAGATGATATTGAGAGATTGTGATGGTCAATAATCGCAAATGTGGGAGTTGCGAGCTATGAATCTGAGGGTTTCAAGAAATGTCTTTGATGGGATTCTTGAAAAGATAAAAGCGCCTACAAAGTATGTAAGCTATAAAGGCTGTGTATGATAGTGTTACTACATCTGTGAATGCTTGTAATGGAATATCAAATGATTTTTTAATCACAGGAGGTTTGTTTACACACCTTGTTCTACATTGAGTCCTTGTTATAAATGATAAATGAGTTGGGAAAAAGAATCCAAAACCAACTGCAAAGGTGTATACTATTTGCAGTTGATATTGTCTGTTTGTACATGATAATATGTGCTTATTGATGAGTTAACAATAGACTGGAAGTATGGAGAAGCACGCTCGAGTCTAGAGGATTTAAGTTAAGTAGGATGATGATGGAGTACATGAAACGCTACTTCACCACGATAAGAGGAGATTGGTTAACATGCTACAGACAGGGTACCCAATAAAGATACATTTAGATATTTGGGGTCAATCTCACAAACAAAGACACCGATAAGGATGTAAGCCTTGGAATTGGAGAAGGTTGGGTGAAGTGGTGCGATGCATTGCAGATTCTTGAGTTTAAACATGTTGGTGATGCGGTACAATGCATAGGGATTCCAATATGATCTTAAATCACCGTTAAACTTAGGTTGCATTTGAATTGAGACAATGGAACAAGGGGGAGAATGAATTTGATCATGTGTAATTACTATAGGACATCACGAAAATTTATGGTGCCTATGAGAGATGGTGGTGAAATAAACCATTCCTCCCATATGTAATTTCATTCCATAAGTAAAGAGGAGGAATGATCCATTGATTTTTCTTCATTGTGATTCTCCCTCTCATTTCTCCTCAGCACTCTTCCCACCACTACTTTTCACTTCTCATGTTTTATCTATTCTCCCTCTCATTCCATTCTCTCAATCGAAACGCAACCTTAAAGAAAATGTCTAGAGACCAACCACAAGGCTGCAATGATATATGAGAGCTAACTGTTGGCCAGTAAAGAAACAACATTAGCATAAAACTGGGAATAGCATAAATGAGGATGTTAAAGTGGATATGTTGTCATACAAGTGATACAGCCCAAATTTTCTCGCATCCGAGCAAGTCATTGTATCCCGCAATTTTGATGGTTCTTGTAACTTTGGCAAGTTTCTAGAAAATAATCTAAATATGGGATTCTAGAAGAATCTAGAATTCTAGAGAGAATTTTACACAAATAGGAAATTGGGTTTGGAATTCTCTAGAAACTTCTAGATGATACTAGAACCTCGTGGAATTATCTAGAAACTTCCAGAAGATGCGGGAACCATGTGGAAGTATCTAGAATATTCTAGAACCATCTAGAATATTCTAGAGATGTGTAGAATATTCTAGAACCGTGCAGAAGTATCTAGAAAATTCCAAAGCCGTGTGGAAGTATCCGGAAGAATCTAGAACTATGATCCAAACTATAGGAGGATTGTGTATAGAGGATTGTGTATAGAAGTCTCTACAAGTTGGGATACTTCAATACTTGTATGGAACATTCTAGAATCATCAAGTGTTAATACTTGTATAGAATATTCTAGAAAACTCAAGGGCTTGGGAAGACAACTATAAATACCCCCAAGCCCCACATTTGTAACCAAGAAGAATTCATTCAAGAATTCAAGTGATTTTCAAGCTCTCTTGTGCTCTCTAAGCTTTCTTAAGCTTTCCTCCATTTTCATACTTAACTATTTCATAAGCTTTGCACGTTTATAAGGGTTAAGGCTGAGCTAGCATTCATTGTTCATTGTTTCGAGTGCTAGTTGCCGCACGGTTTTGCTAGGAAAAAGAGCAGCCCGTGACACAAGGATGAACGAGAAAAAAATAAAGATATGCAGAGAAAGGTTGGAGTAGTACCAATGAAAGAAAAGATAGGGGGAGCACATTGAGGTTGACTGTCATTTCATTCAAGAAAAGATAAAGGCTGGTCTTATAACAACAAGTCATGTGAAAATTGGAGAACAACTTGCAGCGGATGTGTTTACTAAAAGCGTTGGGATCTTATGGAATTACTTATATATGTAACAAGTTGGGCGTGATTGATATACATGCTCCAACTTGAGGGGAAGTATTAGAAGAATAGTGTAGTGTTCTAGAATATTGGATTCATAATTGTAGAAGTAATTCTAGGAGTTAACATAGTAGGAGTTTCCTTCTCTAAGTTGGATTGTAAGCCTATATATATGGGCATTCACTTTATTCTAATACAAGATAAGTGAATCCTTCTCTTTTCCTCTAACAATATTGTTTTAGTAGCAATGATTATTGTCATCTTTTATATTTGCTAGTTTAACGGTTTTAAAACCGAAAGCACAACATTTAAAACAACACCGCAACATTTAAACAAATGATACAAATTGGTTGAGGTGGCGATGGCAGTTGTAAGAGGTGACGGTTTGCTCATCCCTAGCAATGTATATTCATGTTCGACAGATTTGTATCCTCACGAAGAAGTATTACTTTTCCTTATCTGCAATACGCATCATAAATATATTTATGCAAACAAAGAAACATTGTATAAGAATACAAACCGAATGAATATCCGATCATCAACCAAAGAAAGTATCCATTGCTTAGACCCTTCTTGTTTGCTTTGTCAAATCTGCATCAAGTACACAAGACATTAGATTGACGAGGACATGGTAGCCAAAATTTTAAAACTATTTATTAGGAACAAGAATTATTAGAGACAAGAACTAAGAGATTTGTATTTATCATAATAATCGAAAGTTTTTCCAAGTCATTACCATAAGTGTGGCACACACACAAGCTCAAAGGCTTACTTCTAGCTCTTATATTTTTTAGGTGTTCCAAAAGACAAGCAAAAAGCTTTAGATTCAATTAATTTGTAAAAAAGAAATTACCATAGTGGCACCCCCTTTGCTCTTTTCCACCTACACCTATAGGCATCTCAATTCTAGCTTTTGAGCCACTTTCCCCTCGGGCTACTTTGGACCCAAATTGGTTATTCCACTTTGACTGGTTTTTATAGTTTACACACTTTTGTCCATATTTAGGTTAATGCACTTTACGGTGAGACACAAACGTGGCTGGTGGTAATTTGTAGTTAGTTGTTTAAGCAAAAGGACGAATGCAAAACCTTGAAAAAAGAGAGTTCAGCTCTGGAAGAAGACTTTATCTATTTAAATATTTAAATTGATGATTATATATGCATCAATTGGGCTCATATGGGCTCATATGTTATAGGTATGCAGATCAAAAAGTATCACTTTCTTTTTATGTATTCCTTAGCGACCGTAAGATTCCATGATATTATGATTAAGAGCACTCACACCAGTAAACTTATTATCATTATAATCTCTATTTTAAGGAGTAAAAGTCTGAAACTCTAAAAATTATCTTTGCACTAGAATCCCTAAAATAGAAAATAGAGAATTTTGTTAAGAGATTTGAACAGTGAATCTCTACATCAAAGGATTTACTATTCAAATCTCTCTAATCTGTATAATATGGATACTGGTGTAATTCTAAAAAAGTAGATATTCTAAAAGATATGAACAAGTGTAATTTAATCTATAAAATATAGAATTTGTTAAGAGATATTGATGTGAATGGCCTAAGTATGCCAAGTTTCAAACTCGAGAATGCTTTAACTCGTGGCATAGCAATCTAGTTGTCACCAAAGGGAACTTTCATATTGGAAATATCTGAAGATGGTAAAGACATGATATTGGATTCATGCAAAATATCACTAGAGCAGAATAGGAATCTTTGATTCATGCCACCAACTAGACATGGTTGAAATTGAGACAAAGCAATGTTCTGCTTAGTGGAGATATAGATGGTCTAATATAAATTCATTGCAAAGTAGATAGTTTATCAATTACATATGTGCAACTCTACAAATGATTAGAATTCTGTTAATAACACTGTCTGAGTAATTCAAGTCCTTATATATCCTTGAAAGTTTGATTGTCTCGCCTTAGCAGAGTCAAACTGGGCTCATTGTGAGAGTTGATACATATATGTCATCAACCTACATGAAGGTTTGAAGCATAAAAAAATGTACCTAAATGAAAATGCAACAAGCAAACCAGGGAAGAGAATGTCCCCGAAGCCTATCATGTTATAACCACCAAATGGATCAAAAATTCGAGGGGCTCTCAAAAGCATAGGGATAGATTCGCCACCACTGTTATTACCTTTAGCAACCTATAAATAAAAAAAAATTAACACACAAGATCAGTTATATTAGATAGATCATCAAGATACCATTATCTTGGTTTTTAGAATATATGATTGGTTTTTAACTTTTCAAAGTTAATTTGACACAATTTTATGATTAGACAAGTAACAACATTTGTAACCACATAACTAGAAAGCCGGCATGTGGCGTAATTTTTAGTGGATGTAGTTTTCAGTTGTAGAAGCCACATCTCTGTGGGCACGGTTGTGGTTTTAATCCGTAGTGTCAGTGCATGCATGCATGCATATATTGAGCTTGGCATGGAAATTTCCAAGCCAAGGTTTCCATAACCCCATGATTGATGCTATTTAATATAAATCCAGCCGCACGTTAGCGGAGAACATTTGAAAATATGAGAGTAAATTTTCATGTGTTTTGATGGCGTGCAAACTTATTTTTATAATCATGTAAAATATAAATGAGGTAACCTTGGAAATTAATGTTGTTCTTGGTGCGTTAGCATGTGTTCTTGAGATGGTTTTCTGTAATTTTCTTAGTAAATCGATGCTTACCTTATAAAATACTCACATTCTATTAGGGATTAATAGCTAAGTTACATGGACTTGTATGGAGTATCTGATTAAATACAGGTACTTTAAAGAATCCGACACGTGTACGCCTTGACAAAATCAATTTGGGAAGATGATGAGAGGAGGAGAGACATAATTTAACCATATTTTACGATGTTCCAAAACAAAGATTCATTTTCTATTTTCATCTATGATATTATGCAACTTCTATAATATGTGTATATAAACAAACTATGGAGCTATAGTTAGATAAAATTTGTTAAAAAGTCATCTATTTATAAATTACTACCAACTTTCTTGAAATAACATTATATTGATTAAATACTCAAGGAATGTTGGAACCTAGTATAGATTTAGAATATCAATTATTCCATAATTATAGGAATTTTCCATTGTTAGAATCTGTTAGTCGTTAGACTCTATCATAGAATCAATTAATTTTTAATTGTAGGGATCTATTAGTTGTAAATTGATTACGGTGGTTGTAGTAACAAGTAGGCATGATTCTAGGCCATGATTTTGCTATTGATTGTATAGATTCATAGTACAAATAACAATGAAAATAGAGAAAGGAAATTTATCCCTCTTATTACATAATTTCATATCTCTATTATACTTTTTTCTTTCATGAAGGAAGATAGTTTTATGATTTACATCATTCATGATCGTGTTAACTAGAATATTTCTAGATGAACATCCACTCTTTCAAGTTGAAACTAGTAATGTCGATGTTCAAAGTGTTTAAATTCATGATTTATTTTTTACTAAAGGATATATTTAATACTGATAATTGTGTCAATAAATATGTCATATATACGACTATTGGATCCACGTATAAAGGATAAGGATGTAACAAACACACACCTGTCAGGTGGACTTTCTTTGAACAACACCGAGCCAACTAATGGTTTGTTATATACCTTACACTATAGACAATGCATTCTATTAAAATAATAGGTAACTTGGTACATCCTTATGAGTTCTAAGGATTTGAATTTTGGAGAACCGAAAATGAAAGGATTGATTTATGCCATTGATATTAAAATAACCAATTCCAACGAGGAAATGCCAAGCCAGCTTATTACATTATATTATAAGGTGCAATATGTGCAAAACTTTAGCTTTTGAAATAAACATAGATTTCTCACAGAAGAAAAATCAAGTTAACCAAAAATAGTAGAAGTGCATAAAAAGTAATGAACACACACACATACACAATATTTTATACAATAAAATGGTAGGACATTTCAAGGTCCATACAATATTTTATCTTCTAAGGCTCACAACATTTGTCAAGAACAAGCTAGGAAGAACTGTTAGGCAAGTTAATGCCTGACATGACTATAACTAGTTTAAGTAGTAAAAAAGAATATATAATATAATGCTGGCATAAGGAATGTGAATAATTTTTAAATGAAATTATGAACATGACTTCAACAATAAACTAAAGAAGGATAGTGGAGGAGACAAACACTTACTGCAATCATGACACTATTACCAAAGATTTGAGGAGACAGGAAAACCCAAAAGATGTCATAGAGGAAAGCACAACAAAGAAGCACAGTGGCAACCTGAATAATGACATAGCGTAAGAAGATGATCTTTAATATAAATAGTGTCTAGTACCAATTACAAAGATACCTTTATATTAGGTAACTGAGCCAACTGCAGGACCGCTATCATCAAACAGATACCCTGTTAAATGGAAAAAATTTCTAAGAGGTTAATGGCAAACAAAAGAGCAACAAGCTTAATTTTCTTTAACTTGCACTACTGTCAAAGAGCAAATCAAGGTGAAAATAGTCATCTCCAGCTGAATATGCAAAACCATCATAACCAACATAAAAGATTAACACAAACTTCAGTGGATAATAAAGATATTGTGATTTAATACTCTTTGCTTTGTTTCTCCAAATTTCCATTTTCCTTGCTAAGCACAGGTAGTTGCATAGGATGCAGTATTGTATGCATTTGCTATATCTTACCAGTCAGAAGATTCTCAGAACCTTGGCTAGACTCCTTAAAATGTAATTCTCCTTCCCCACCACTACAGCACGTCGAAGGCAATGAATACCTACCCTAACCACATTATTTCAAACGAGGCCCCTAAAGTAGAGTATTGGAAAATGAATTCTAAATCTCTCGTGAGAGTAATCGAAGTTATAAAATTGGTGTCCTACCCATTCATTTGTTATGTCGGACTTGGTCATTATGACCTCAATGATATTGGAGTTGGGATAAAGGAATATGTCCAAAACCACCAACATGAAAAATGTTAAACCCCCGGTTAAAAGCTTAGGGACAAAACAGCCACGCACAAGCTCATGTAAGCATAAATGCAACAACTAGTATAACATTTATGACCATCTTAACATAAAGAAATTCAATAATTCCTACTTTAATATATTCTTCATGTATATCCATAATACACGACATAAAATTTGTATAACCTCAGGATTACTGATCTAAAATGAAGGAACCTACACTCAAAGTATAGAGTTCCAAATCGTTAACATGTTTATGCACTCAACCTAGGGCTATTGCAGAGGAAAAGAGTAACAAATTAGTTACCCAAAAGTATTATCAGGTTAAGCATCAAGAATACTAAAATAAAATTCTAACAAAATCTGTATTATGCCCCTACATATAGATAAGGAGAAACAATAGGGCTGCAAGTTGCTTGGTATCACAACAAAAGGCATAATAAAGTATATTACCGTGAAACAAATTCTGGATAACTTGGCAAAGGTATCATAGGAGAAACTCATCTTCTAATTCATTTTTTCTTTATTTTCTTCATCTATAAAGTTGTTTTCTTCTCTTGAAAGACAAATAAAAAAAATTCCATGAAACAACAAACATACAACCATGAGGACCTCTTAGTCTTAGGAAGCAGTTCCTATTTGTCTCATAGAGTGGTATGCTTAGATAAATCACCTAAGATTTATAACTTTATCAGAAGTGTTATCATAAACATATTTAACAGTGTTTGTTATTACAATGAAACAAGCGTGGTTGAAAAAAATCAAAACAATATGTGTGCACATTGTCACGCACCGCTCTGCCTGACATAGACAGGCACTACGCGTCATACACGCTAAATTTCTCAAGGGCGCTAAGGCGCCCATGTCCTTTTTGTACGGAACCTTCTAGAGAATTCAAGAAGACCCTAGAATATAATGGAGCCTAGCGGAACATTGTGGAAGGCTTTAGGAGTTGAATCTCTCTAGAATCATCATGTAACTACTAGATTATTTTCCTTGTAAATATCTAGGTCCTAGAAGCATCCCTTGTAAAGATCTAGGTCTAGGAGGATCCATTGAGAGTATCTTGTAATATGTTTCTAGAAGCTTCTCTTAAGGAGGTGATGCCCTATAAAAAGGGCACCCCTCTCATTTGTGTATTCATTGAAGAAAAGGTGTTCTCAAAGCATTGTATTACTAAACTCTTATCAATAAAAACTTTCTTTATACTTCCTGTAAGTGTTCAAGTGTCTTGTGTGCTTTACTTTCATTCTTTGGCTCAAGGCTTAAGTGGGGATCAAGGTTGGCTTAGCAAAATCACAAGGGGTGACAAAGCACTAAGTATCGGCATGGTTAGTATAGCTTTATAAGGCCGTGACAACTTGGTATCCAACCCCAAGGTTGCGAAGGGCGTAATCTTATGAGAGGCAAGGCACTATGTCGAACAACGTTGAGGAACTCATCAACTCAAGTGAGGACGCCAACAAGGGGCTTGGCGAAAGAAGAAGGGATATCATCCCAAGGCATAAGAAGAAAACCCGTAAACCAAGTAAGTCCCAACATTCTAATATTAGTGCACTTGAAGATAGAGTTATTATCCTTGAAGGGGGCGCTTTGGAGAAATGAGAGGGTGCCTAAAGTGCCTAGTGCATGACTTTGGAGCCCTCAAAACTCATATGCTTGGGCAGATTGATAGCATCAAAGAGGACGTTCAAGAGCTCCAAATAATGATGTGCAAGAGGAACGGATCTGTAACATGGAAACCAAGATGACCAACATGTTTGTGGCACTTCAATCTTAACTCTCGAAGATAGAAGCCGGCATCTTAGAAGGAGGCATGGTGACACGTGATGTGCCTAGGGCTAATCTTCCTAAGCCCAAGACATTTGATGGAAAACGGGACGCTAAGGAAGTTGAGAACTTCTTGTGGGATCTTGAGCAATACTTTGAGGGCGCGGGCATCTTTGATGAAAATGCCAAGGTACACACCGCTACTCATTATCTCACCGATGTGGCTACTTTGTGATGGCGTAGGACGCATGCCAACAATTATTAACATTGAATTCGTCCAATCCTGCAGACAATATGGATCAAAGTACTGGCTCTGGAATGTCAAAATGGTCCAACCTATTATTCTATGATTGCTAAACTAAGAGTGAATCAGAACTATGCCATCAGCATCAAAGCAGGTCCAAGTGATTGAAATCTAGCTAGTGACTAATGAGATCGACGTTGAGGAAGAGTTTACTATCTGACAAGATTAGCTACTGAACATAGGTATAGTCGACTAACGGCATTTAGCTGGGTCTAGTTTTCTTCTCACTTGGAAGGAACAGAATGTTAAGCATTTGAACAGAAGAAAGTTGCATGAATAGCGATTGTTGAATGCGACTGTGATTGCTCTTATGAAGTGAGGTTTTATTCATTTTGAACTAGAGCTTTCGTGCATCCATAGTAACAATGATTAGCACTTCCCATTCTTCCTTTATCAACTCAAAAACCAACTCCAGCTAACAAAAAGGCTCATGCAAGATTGACACATGGGAGGACTTTAAAAGAGAACTTAAGCGCCAATTTTATCCTGAAAATGTCAAATATGAGGCGCGTAAGAAGATGAGGGAGATTCGTCACAAGACGACCATTAGGGAGTATGTCAAGGAGTTCCCACTCTCATGCTTCAAATTCCCCACATGACTAGTGAAAATATTCTTTTCTACTTCACCGATGGCTTGCAAAATTGGGCAAAGCAAGAGCTTCAACACCGGAATGTGAATGATGTGAATGAAGCCATCGCGGTTGCCAAGTCATTAACGGAGTTCCAACGAGGTGAGTTCTCAAAATCTAAGCCGCATTCTAAGGGTAATAACCGTGTTAAAGGTGGGGGAGAAATGAGCTCAAAGGGCCATCATGTTAGGAAAGGCGACGCCAAGGAACCTTCGAGCCAAAAAGATTATGAGGCCACAAAGAAAACTTATGTGCCCAAGGGGGGTTGTTTGTGTGCAAATGGCCGCATCAAATGAATGATTGTCCCAAGCTTGGTTCTCTTTCGGCTATGGTGGAGCAACAAGAGAAGACAACAGATCAAGCTTTTGATGTACACATTGGATCACTTCAACTTCTAAATGCACTTGAGGTAAAACCGACGCCACAACCACAAGGAAGCAAGGGGCTCATGTATATGGTAGCATTGGTAAATGGCAAGGCTGCCCATGTCACGGTGCAGACAAGGGAAACTCATAATTTCATATTGGAGTGTTTGCCCTAGTGGCCAATTATGTAATGATTGTGACACTATATTTATGTTATGTTTTGGTTAAATGATAATTTTTTTTATTATGTTTTATTTACTACATTATATAAACGTTAACATAATAAATGTCCTTAGAAGAATGATATTAATTATATGGATTCAAGTATGTGACTTGAATATGAGATCATATAAGTATGTTATATATATATATATATATATATATATATATATATATATATATATATATCATTATTCTTAAATGTCCTTAGTCGAGTATTATTGTTAGTGGGACAACAATAATACATTGAGACTAGTATGTGGATTGACTGATGGCCACATCTCATTGGTCATAAATATATACGAGATATATTAAGTTGATGCATAGGTACCATGTTAGAGAACAGTGTACTGGACAAACCCACCATAAGAATTCTACATGGAGCATTATGCTATGTGTCATGGTGACAATGATGTAATGGTCCTTCGACCTGAAGTCATGACATTTCTACATAAGGAGTTATGTATTTTGACATTGCCAAAAGTCACCTTTAACTGGGTGGACGATAAAGGTGATTGTTGGATGCATCATGAGTTATGTGAGAAATGGGAATGATGTAGATGGAATTTAACCCTCCTATAAATTAGGGATGATATCTATAGGCCTTTTGATTGAGTGAGACTATGAAATGCATGGTCATGCTCAAATAGAGATTTGTTTCGTATAGTCTAATCATTGATCAAGAAAACTTAGATTAAATTGTGAAGAGGATGACACATCCATGCCTTAAATTTAATCTTAGATATCAAGGTTAAAAGGATTAAATTACATTGAAACATTGGTCACGAAAAAGTTGCGTCGAATCAACGACTTTATTATTATTTGGGTAATAGTGATGTATTACTAGATGTCACTCACTGTTTATAATTTTATAATATGATTTAAAATTATTGTCAACATAGTAATAACCTCAGGGTCGCACACTAAGAACATTCATTAAGGAGATATAATTTAAATGTCAGTGATTTTAATATATCAATGAGATTGATTTTATTTAAATCATGACTTTAAATTATATGTATTTAATCTGTATATATATTAGAGTCCCTTGGAAGAAAATACGAATATATATTTATTTGACATATATATTAATTAAGTGAGACTTGATTAAAATATATAATAAATATAAAATTCGGATTTTATTCTCCTAATTAGATTAGTGTTTGAAATTACTCTATACACAGCTATATATAGGATATATCAGTTGTTTTCTCAGATATACCCTAGCCACTCATAAGAGAGAGACTAGAGTTAAAAGAGAGAGAGAAACAGATCTAGCAGCTAGTACTGCAATTCTCCTTGCTTTGAATCGTGAGACAATTCGTGGGGTGCTCTTGTGGATACCGTAGAGGCGCCATCTAGTTGAATTGCGTTAAAGATTCGGAGACGTTCAACACCCTCATCAAAGCTTCGGACAGGTTTAATCGGTAAAATCTTAAACCATCTGTATTAAATTGTTTCACATGGATCTTCGAGTTAGGGTTTCGTTTTTGTTTTAAATCGTTTTTTTTTCCGCTGCGTTTTATCTGTCGAAACCCTACATTTCATTAATAAAAACAAAGCCAAGAGGGTTGTCTTGAATATCTCTTTTGGGAGTGGTTCACTACATATCGTCAATGCTACAGCAAAACCACCAGATGGTGTGGCACGTGGCGTAAGGCTACATATTGGCTCATAGACGGGCAAAGTGGATTTCTCAGTTGCACCCATGGACGATTTTAAAATTGTGCTTGGCATGGAGTTCATAAGGTGCATTAATGTCATACCTATGCCTTATTATAACTCTAAAGGCATCATGGAAAAGGGTTCCACATGTATGGTGTCGGCTCTACAAGGCACCAAGTTTATCAAGACATTGTCGGCTATGCAACTTGTCAAGGGTTCGAAGAGGGGCAAAGAGACATACTTGGTAGTGGCTAAGGTTGAGGATGGCACCAAAGGGGACACCGATGCCAACATTTCACCCATTATTTAACATGTCTTGGAGGAGAACAAGGATATTATGTCACCCGAACTGCCCAAAAGATTGCCACCTAGTGGATCATAAGATTGAATTGGAATAGGGTAAAGCCACCAGCCATGGCGCCTTATAGGATGGCGCCACCCGAATTAGAGGAGCTAAGGAAGCAACTCACAAGTGTAGGCCTTTAAAGGCACCTTATGGATCACCGGTGCTATCCTAAAAGAAAGCGGATGGGCCGCTAAGGCTTTGCATTAACTATATGGCGCTCAACAAGGTAACTATTAAAAATAGATACTCAATACCGTTGATTGCTGACTTGTTTAACAGATTGGGGCAAGCCAAATACTTTACTAAGGTGGACTTGAGGTTGAGCTACTATCAAGTGAGGATTGTCGAGGGGGATGAGCTCAAGACCACGTGTGTCACAGGCTATGGCGCCTACGAGTGGTTGGTGATGCCTTTTGGCTTCTTAACCAACGCCCCAGCCACATTTTGCACACTCATGAATGAGATCCTCTATCCATTCTTGGACAAGTTTGTGGTTGTCTACCTTGATGACATTGTGATATATAGTGGCACAATAGAGGAGCATGCTGAGCACTTAAGGGTGTGCTCAAGACATCGAGGGACAACGAGTTTTACATCAAAAAGGAGAAGTGCTCATTTGCCAAGGATGAAGTGGAATTCTTGGGGCACGTCATTAAGGCAGGGACACTAAGGATGGACACCAACAAGGTCATCAAAGCAATCAAGGAATGGGAGTCACCCACTAAAGTCACTGAGGTACGATCTTTCCTTAGACTTGTTAATTAAGGGGTATTCAGCTCGAGCAGCACTTTTGACCGACCTTCTCAAGAAAGGTAAGGCATGGGAGTGAACCGACAAGTGCCAATGCAGCTTTGATAATCTAAAGAAGACCATAACCAAGGAACCAGTCCTCACTCTTCCAGATTGCATCAAGGAGTTTGAGGTGCACACCGATGCTTCTAATTTTGCCATTGGAAGAGTTTTTATGCAAGAGGGGCATCCGATTGCTTATGAAAGTCGCAAGCTCAATGACACCAAGCGGCGTTACACGATGCAAGAAAAGGAGATGTTGTCGTTGTACATTGCTTGCTTAAATAGAGGCATTACTTGCTTGGCTCACACTTCTACATCAAGACTGATAACATTGCCACTAGCTACTTCCAAACTCAAAAGAAGCTCACACCAAAACAAGCTAAGTGGCAAGACTTCTTGGGGAAGTATAAGCTGAGCAAGGCTAATGTTGTGGCGGACGCCCTAAGCCCGAAAGCCGAGTTAGCAGCCACGAGTCAAGACAAATACACCATAAAAAAGCGTATCAAAGAAGGGATGACACATGACTCTATGGCAAAAGAAGGAAAAACAAAAAGATTTTGGGTTGAAGACATTATTCGCTATGAAAAAGGCAAGATCTTCGTTCCTAAGTGGAACAATTTGATGAGGACACTAATCAAGGAGAGCCATGACACAAAATGGGTTGGTCACCCAGGGCAATGACATACTTATGCACTTCTTGAGGCATCCTACTTTTGGCCTCAAATGTGTGATGACGTGGAGGCCTACGTGAGGACATGTCTTGTATGTCAACAAGAGAAGATGGAGAACAAGCAGCAAAGTGGGCTATTGGAGCCGCTTCCTATTCCATCTAGACTGTGGGAAAGCATCTCTCTTGACTTTATCTCCGCCTTACCTATGTCCAAGGGGCTTGGCTCCATCATGGTAGTGGTGGACAGATTTTTTAAGTATGGGACATTCATTCCAGCCCCAACGGATTGCACTGCTGAGGAGGCAGCCCGTCTCTTCTTCAAGAACGTTGTTAAGCATTGGGAGCTGCCTAAAACCATTAACAGTGACCCCGACCCCCGTTTCAAAGGGCACGATTAGTTTAGTTTTATAAGGCTGTGACAACACGCACACTATGGAATATTAAGAAGAGGTTTGAAAAGCACAAATTGTAGCTTCTCCAGATCAATAAGAAAATCTCTTGAACAAATTTTAAAAGTTCGAACTTGATAATAATACGTATAGTATGATTGTTTCTACTCATTCAGGTCACTCAATCATTCAGGTTGAATGATTCATGTTTATCAAGTACACCATATATGGACCTTATAAATATCCATTATTTCCAAAATAGAAGATGTGTGCATTCTAATCTTTATGAGAGAAAATGAATTTCATGCTATGAAGTTTCCCTTTGTTGGCTTAAATTACATTCCATGTTTATTTCAAAAGTTTTATGTATTGTTGTTTAGAACAATATGGCAAGTGAATATCATATGTATTGGGTGGGTGGTTGGGGAGTGAAGAGATCCCATTATTGTGTAAAAAACAGATTCAGAAAACTAAAACTTAATACTTTGGTAAACTCTAATTGTTAACATTGAGCATATTTTGTTGGGGAAAATAAATCTATAGATATGCAGTAGGAGGCAGAATGACAGTGTTTATAGCCACGAAAATTAGTTATCATAAAAAATGATAGACTGGATGTTAGAAGAAAAAAGGAGAAGTATATGTGTATGTACATTGTAATTTTGCCAATGAAATAGATTGAAATATATCAAAGATAGTGCCCCCTGGAAGAATAAGATTACTATCACTAAGGATAAGAAAAGGCAAGAGATAGTTTGAAAAAGATAAACAAGCAACAAAATATTAGAAAATAAAAATATATTATAAGAAGAAGATAAACAAGTGGCAACATTCAAAAAAAGGATAAGAAGCTGCAGATATAAAACTTACAAGAATGTCTTGGCCAATCCAAGAATATGATGCCTTCCTGTTTATAGCCCAGAAAATGGCAAATGCAAAGCAAAAGGCCAAAACCAGTAAGGAGAAAATAGAGACTTTCCCGACCAAGGGCAAATTTATTTTCTTCTGGGGACAGGTTCTGCATTTGCTGTTCAACAAATAACAATATAAAAGGGTAGAAGTTAATTAAAAATAAAGGGGGTAAATGATCTTCCCTGAATAAAAATAGCAAATTTCAGCTATACCTTGAGACAAGAGATACTATACAAGTGTGCATTCCCTGATAATAAAGAAGATATCAGCCAGGCACAGGGGTTGACTGATGCATCAAACATTTTTTAGAGTAAATATAAGAAGCAGTTGTAATTTGAAACCGTCCTCTATGATGTACACTTAATAAATAAAACAAGGAAAACAATCCTATATTTGTGATACTTTGTAAGCTATTGTCTAATGCAATACAGTGCTGCAACCTCATATGAGACAGTAGTATCAAAATGAAATAAAATCATAATATAACTGCTAATCCGTCATAAAACAATGCCTATATCACATGTTGGCCCTTGTCAAAATTTATGTTCAAAGACGGCACCGATATAAAACAAAAGCATTATCATGCTAAAGATTTGATATTTAGAACATAGATTTTAAGACTTATCAAATATAGTTTATACATTTTCAATTATCTTTACCAGGGTTGAAGATATCAATATACTATTTTCCAGTTAATCCCGAAACAGATATTTATCCCTCCATTTTTTGTTTTGGTTATAGGATATCACTGCTTAGACAATCACACATGCATTACCACAACCTTGCCACCATGCTACTTTCATGCAGTCTGCCAAGATTTAAAACCTCGACATCTTTTGTGAAGATGTGGTTTTGACCATCTTGGCCAACAGTGAGCACAACCACGTCTATCCCTCCATTTTGAAATATATGACCAGACTTCACTTTTGTAAGTTACTTTGACTGATTTGAAGCTCCACTTTTATGAGATTCGTGTAAAATTTCAAGATAAGAAAACTTACAATCAGTAGTAATTTATGACTATCATACAAAATTAATAAAATTAAGTTTAAAAATAGATATTTTGCATTTAAAAACAGGTTAAGTTGCCTTTGAGAAGTCAAAATTGATTTTACATTTCAAACGAAGGGAGTACATTTTGTTCTAACAAAATTGTACTAACCATGGATGAAATTGCCTATATTTCTATTTGATGACTGATACAAATACATTAGAATGCAAAAGCTCAAACAAAAGAATATAAAATAGCTGGCCATCTTCTGGAAGATAGGATGTAAGTTGTAACATATGATGATAGTCGCAAACACACAAGGCAATAGAGAAGCTAACAGATACCAAACAAGAAATTCATATACTGGTACAATCTGATAGGGATCAGTTATTGATTTACTTGTGATTTATAAATATTGGAGACTATAGATTCATTTACTGATTGATTGAATATTATTGTTCTCTACGGAACTTGTTTCCGGACGCACCTGCATGTTGATCTCAGACACACACTGCAAAGTGACTGAGGCCTTGCAGGGATATTTATTTCTATTAATATCATTCTTAATCTTCTTTTTTCAATCTTGTTCTACAATTTTTCCCAACTGGGCAAAAATTCTAGTAAATGAAATTACTGTTCATTTCCAGGCTACTGTTTAAGTGTGAAATTGTTGCCACAGTTTTGCTCGGAACACTATACTCACATTTATTGGCAGTTTCAACATCTTTTTTACATTTTCAGTCACATTGTTACTGCTTATCAGATCTGTAACCACCACTGTCACTCAAATCTACTTTGAATGCACCTTATTATCATACATCAACCACAGAGGTTCATCATCACCCATCCAGACCATTGCATCATCACATAAATGGCAGAATCAACCATCATTAGACCGGAAAAGAAGAGGATAAAGGAGAAGAAATATGTCTCTGCCCTAGCATGAAAATCTACCATGAACTAGGACAGATGGAGATTAATTGCCATTGTTCTCTTTCTCATTCATCAACAATGAATACCACTGTGCTTTATATGCATTAATTAATAAGTGATGTCTCCATATTATTTTTGCTCAAATGTATTTGTCAGTACATCTTACCGTATCAACTATCAACTTCCAGCCACTATTTACTCTACAATTTATTCTTGGAAACCATCTCTTAGTTCCTAATCCATGTAAGTCCATGCCTTTGTGCCTCATTGTGCCTTTCACCCTTCATAACCATGGAATTATGGTATTAATTAATACTAAAAATCGCTTGTTTTCCAATTAATTGAGTATGACTTAATTGTAATTGTAAAGGTCGGGTATGAACCACTAGAAAAGTAGAAAACCTAGAGTTCAGAAGAAAAAAGATAGAGATAGAGGAGAAGAAGAAGAAAGGAAAAAGATAAAAAGAGGAGCAACAGGAAGTTGACAACAACAACCCTCCTTTCTCTACTTGGCTAATAGCTTTCCTCCACTCCTCTCTAAACTCACCATGCACCAATTTTTATTTGTAATCTATAAATGTTGAAAATGTTGGAGAGACTATGGACTCATTTACCGATTGATCAAATATTATTGTTCTCTATAAAACTTGTCCGCAGACAAAAGTTCTTCCTGTGGGTTTGTTACAAACACAATCAAGAATGATAAAATTGAACATTAGTATAACCTGGCAAGTCATTATCCTCTTGGACTGGTAGCACTAAATGGGTAACATACAATGTTTTTATGTCTAACCTCAACTTTGATCGGGAAATCACTTCTTTTGTTTAAATTTATCAGGTGTTGATTTATAAACTATGTTTGTTGCCACCGATAATCAGCTTATAATTTACCCTTTTAGCTGACAAGCAATTTTACCATAATCACTAGATTCAGATAAAAACTATTTCTTTTGGGTGTAAAATGACAGCTGTCAATCTTCTACAGTCATATCTACGGTTAGGCCCATAGTACTAGACCTGACATTCTCGTTAGTGAAGCTCCTAATTGATTCTCAAAAAATGGCATGCATGACGCAAAAGATATGTTAGTCTTAAAGGTTACAAATAGATCTTCAGCAGCTGACTATAGAGGAAACCGTAGCCAATTTAGTGATCAACTTCAGTAACATGTTAAAGCTTGAAATCAAAACTTCTCCCTTAAGTAGCAATGTTTATGGTAGCTTCTTCATAAAGCTCATCCTATCCTCTTGACAGCAATTTCATGGCTATGAGAATTCCTTTGGCATCATCTAAGCTCCAGTGTTGCACTTCTCCAGAGAAGGAACTTGAGCATCTTTTTGTGTTTAGTAATCTAGTTAAAGCATTCTGGAAACATTTCTCTGAGGCTAAATATGCATGTCAATATAATGATTTTCATCTCAGGCACGGGCACAGGCTGGCAGGGAAGTAACTTGAGAAATTAAGCCACATGCTACAGAGTGAATTTTTTTTAATTGAGCCAGTTTGGAGCTTTAAAACATGCACAATATAGCATCATCTAATGAGTGTCATTCTGATTCTCAACTGCTTATAATACAGCCAATACTTGGTTGCGGTAACTTAGTTTTCTTGGTACTCCAAAGTCAGCCCAGGATTTAAATGATAAAATATCCTATCTGTTAGAATAATATGGAATATGCTGATTTTAGAAGATGCTAGAATAATGGGATATCACAGATTGCATAATCATAGGAGTTGACTTATTCTCTTTCCTCTTCCGGTTTTGGTTGTAAGCCTATATAAGGCACCTTTATTGTACATGTTTTACACATAATAAGGTTTCTGTTTCTTCTCTCTTTTCTTCTATCACTATCTACTGTTTCTATTCAAACTGAAAATTCTGCTACACCGCTAAATATATGAAACTAGTAGCACCCTTCTCCTTTAAGTTCAAGATGATCCTGATGGACCATCTTTCATCTGCAGGAAGCAGCTTATGGTCATATAGAGCATAAAGGTTGGTCTTTCATGTATTCCATACAAGGCAGGACACCGATTTTACACTTTTTTAGCTCAGGCAATACAATGGCCTTAGCGAACTTTAGGTTCCCAGATACAAATGTTCATAAAGATCCGGAGAACAGCCCAAGGATGAAAACCAAACACATGAATTGATTAAACACTTGGTAGGTAATAGATCAAACAACCAAGCATCCTTACCTACCTACGATGGAAGAGAGGTAGCATGAGAAATAATTGAGGATAAACATCATAAAGTTTCACTACTATTAAAGGAATCTACTCGGTAAGCCCCACCACAGGAGCATAATGCTGATAGGAGGGAAAAACTGAAAAATAACCTTAAACAAAAACTATCTAACAAAAGCTAGCTCCTCCAAGATTTGTGAGTTGTCAGATTCCCATTCTCCAATCCAGATACCTTATTTTCACACGAATAGCCAGTAACGCAATATGGAGTACATAAAAGGCAAGATATCAACTAGAACATCAAAACATTTTCTTATTCCACTGATAAAAACATCAAAATGCAAGATGACATCAAAACATCAAACTGCAACCAGTGATAAATTTTGTGAAATGGTCAATATGAACTTCACCTGAATACCTCCAATGCAGAAAAGTGTAATCAGCACCCACACGAACCAAGATGACATAAAGAAATAAAGTAGTAACAAGAAAGCAGATGCTGTTATGACAAAAGTAACAGCACTCATCATATTAATTTCAACAACTTCATTGTCGTCATCTCCAGCCTTTGAAGATCCCTGACAAAATAGAAAAGATTCAAAATGACTCGAAACTACAGTTTAAACACTACTTTCTTTAAAAGGATCTATTCATAACTTTCTCTCCCCTCTCCCCAAACCCCCACCCGGCAAAAGGAACCAAAACACACTTCTCCATCCAATACACATAAATGCAGACAGAAAGATACATATACAATCAATTGAGTTGGTGCTTAAGAGAAAACTGCTAGTCATAACAGAGAAAATGCCCACATAGCAAAACAATCAAAACTTTCTCAAGCTAAGCATATCAGAAATTTGTCATTCTTCACACATGACCTAGACCTAAAACTTATAAACTCCCTACATTTTACAAGTGGAGCCCCATTTCACTTTGATCTAGATAGTCGATCCCAAATACAAAAAAGTAATTTGCAATATCAAATTTCTTCAAGTTTCAAAATTTGGTAAAATTTTTCAAGTACCTTGCAACATTGACTTTTGAATTACCAAAAAACAATGAAATTCACAATAAACGTCAATTTGAGATTGCAAACCTACTATAATAAAACTCTTGTTGGGATTCTTATTGTGGGATGAAAGCAGTACTATGTATTGGAAACGGTGAAACACCTAAAAGCCAACAAGTTTTGTTATAGCCAGTGTTGTTAACTGGCTTTAAAGAACTAAATATATAATAAATAAGATATTAAGCTTGTATGACCTCAACTGAATCGATATCTGCTAAGAGGTTCTCATGGATTTGTTAGGACTATGACTAATAGACATGATTTCCATAAACGGTTTCGATATTATCCAGTGCAGTGAATGCATCATATACATCAAGGTGACGTTTAACTAATGATGAAGTTAAGAGACAATGCTATGTCATATCAAGGCCACGTTTAACTAAAGATGAAGTTAAGAGACAATGCTATGTCATATCAAGGTTCCTTCAGTTGTGCGCCTTTTGACATTCACATAGGTAAAAGAAGGCAGAGAGATATTCTGATAGGATTCGTCTACAAATTTGTTTGCAATGAAAGAAGATTCTACAGATGCAGAAGAGAAGCACGAAAAAAGTGAACAAGGAAATTCAATTATAGGTACTCATAAACAGAAAGAGCAAAATATCATACCCACCAACCAGCTCTGGAACACCTATTCTGTAGCATTTGTGGAAGAAATTCATCGTTAAAACACAGAAATCATAATTGAAGAATATGTCCAAGAGAATTAGTGAAAAAAAAGTATATCATAACTTAATTAACTATTATCTTTTACTTGCACTAAGCTTATAAACCTCTTGCCATATATAGTATTTTATATCTATATCTTGAGTGCAAAGAAAACCAGAACACCAAAGCCTACTCCACAAACTTCACAACTGAACAGGCCCAGGAAAGGTGAGGCCAATATGTTCTGAGGTTTACTTAACTTGCGAAAGGTAAAAACTGTCACATGGCATGTCACCTCTGCATTAATAAAAGTATTATCAATTCTATATAGGATTAGACATTAGGATAAAGCTTCTAACCAAGGAGTGAGTACAAAAATTTAAGGAGAATATGAGATAACTTGAGGAACACTGACAAGAAACTCAGCACCACTATATAAAACAGTAATCTATTATCACAAGCAGATTATAATAAAATTAAAACAAAAACATAATTAGTCAAATTGTCTCCTCATGATGTCATTCAAACTCCTGAAACCCAGAAATGATGTGGACAGAATTTGCCTACTCACGTTAATGAGCAATGGGGCATACTTGTTCACTGGATGAGACTGATCGAATGAGACAGCTCATAGCAAACTACAGCATTCTACCCTGGACCTTTATAAGTATCCATTAAGATATTTGGAAGTTCTTTAGGAGGTGAGTACTCTAGGGTTTATGTATGGCATTAATTTTATCACAGTAAATAGGGTCAGCTAGCTCAAAGCAAGTGGCTTGTAGATGGAAAATCTTTCTTAATTTTTCAATCTGAGCACCAAAAGATGTGGCTTTTTACTTTGTGGTCATTTCATAGATGGAACTTCCAAGAATTGTTCTAATACTGCCTTTTTATGTTCCTAGGATCTGGCCATGTGAATGTTAACATAAGTGGGCACGGTGCAAATTGTTTCAAACAACCAAATTCAATAAGAAAGCAACACATGAACAAAAAAATCTTGAAGTAACTTAAGTACCATATTTGCGACACTAATATATGTTTGTGAGACAAATACTAAAACTCCATTATTATCTAATTCAAGACAAACCAGAACCTTGGGCTCCATTTCATTATATGGATCGTCGTTTTGATCGCATGCAGTGAATTCTGACCAAAGTGAAGCACAGGCTACAGTTCCAACAGCCATCAACCATAACAATGAAACTGACATTTCCACAATTGGACGATCTGGCGCATAGAATAGGAGTTCCACTACAACCAATAGATAATTAATTAATCATTTATAGGTATTGGAGAAAGAACTCTAAAAATGAACCTAATATATATCCATATCTATGCATAGATTTGTATGAAGTACATATAAGAGACACCACCACATTAAAACCATTTATTCAACTTCAGGATTAATAGTTTTAAGAAACATGTTTTCCTCCAATTACATATATTTACCAAATAATGATAAAGTTTAAAAAAGAAAAAACATAGGGTTGGACGACTTCATAGTATATCATTCAAATTCACAATCTGCAGATTTTGTATATACATAATGTTCATTAATACAATATAGCAATTTGAAGTAACATGTGTTAAATGACTTCAAATATTATTATTTGGTTACACAATCAAAATATTCACATTATTTCTTAACCAGTTAGATATGAAAATAGTATCAATCAACAAAACAACATATTTGAGAAGGTAGGCTCAAGTGGTAGGTAGAGCAGCCCCACCTAGGACAACCAGGTCTTCAGTTTGAGTATTCAAGGGGATTATGAAGACATGCTTTGATCCTCTTTTTACAAAAAACAAAATAAATAAAAGATTATATGTTCAACTAATTTCAATAAATGTTTGTACGAGTTAAGTTGAAATTTATCATGCTTCCTAAATATAAAAGATAATCATAAATAAGCTCTATATAGAAAAGAAAAAACTCTTATATCTAGTACACCCACACAAAAAAGTCATACAACTAGTCTGCTCCCAACCTTACCTTATGCACTAACAGACATATATACAGACAAAAATAAAATGCTCCCTTATTCTCTCCATCTACATCGCATCAAGATCTCCTTAATTACTATATACAGAGTAGATATTTTCGACAATTTTACATGCATTTGTAGTTTATAGTGTGATTGTGTACAGTTGATTGTTAAGTTCCTTTCAACTACTAGATTGAGGCACATTCTAGTTTCTGTAGCAGTCTGTCAATATTCATGGTGAGCTGATTTTCATTTTTTTCCAATAATTTTCTTCGTCATGATATCAGAAGAATTATGTCAAATGTTTAGGCTTTGTTCTTTTATAAATGAGATAACTTTGAAAAATACCACAGCTAACTGACAAAATGAAGCCACCAGCCTTGTAAGGGCCACCATCCTCCTATAATATTACTCATTTTCAATTTTATTGTTGGTTTCTTTAACTAATTTTACACATTCTGATACAAATTTAGCAGTTACTATAAATTTCTACGGATAATTAAGTTGTGATGTGATAGACGATTCCATGTTTCAAATATATATTAAAGCAATAATTTTATGTGTAGTAAAAATAATATCTATTAGTTTTTCTTTTTGGGTAAGTAGAATTTTACTAGTTTTTAATGATTATACATCTGCATGTTAGGATTAATTTACATGCAACTAAAATGTATTATCAGACTAGAATGTATTAAATCATATAATGTTATCGATAAAAGTTCTTATTTTGAAAGAACTTAAATGTAAGAAAAAAGATGGTCATATTTTTATTCTTAAAAATCTTATATAAATAATATGTCATAGTATTATTCTGCACATAAATTATTAGTTTTTTATAGTTAATCAGCAAAATCAATTTAAACTGGTGTTGATTAAATAGTGTACACTGCTTCTATAGGAAAAATACATCTAATGTTGCTATCTTTCTCCTACACGTCTTGCTTTAAGAGCTCCTGTCAGTGGAACTGACAGATAAAACTGGAGACCGATTTCAATACCTAGATGTCTTACATGCTACATAGCTTTCTAGAATCCATTTGAAACAATATAACTGGTAGGCTAATAAGCTTTGAACAGGATAATAAGCCCAAAATGTAACTTCCAGTACATTTGGTAATATCCAGCCCACATCAGCCCCTAGGGCTGTATATCAAGCCAAACTACTTGAGGCTCGGTTTATATTTGACTCGTAAATATGATACCGACACTCGTATTCGATAAATAGAAATGATACTAAGATCCAAATTCGAGTTCGTAAAGATGATACTCGAGCTGAATTTGAGCTTAGGAATGTTCGCGCATATTCTTATTGGATTATCTCATATTTCTTCGATTCCTACTCAATACATACTCGACAATATATACTCGATTTGAAATTCAATACCTATTCAATTAATTTATTCTTCCATTATAATGAATACGTAAGAATTATTAAAATTAACAAACATTATTAATTAGATTTTGGAAGTCCTATGAACAATTTGATGATTAATCATATTAATAAAATTTAAAATTATTAAAATACTTCAATGGATCATTTTCAATTTCAGATAGTACCATATTCGAGTATCACTAGACTGACTCACGATTAACTCAAATAAAAAATGAGTCGAGTACTTTTGAACCAAGTAGTGTCGATACATAATTCCGAGCCGAATCTGGCACAATTTTTTTACTCAAACACATTACTCGACTCGAATTCGGATAATTCTAAACGAGCAAAATCTGAGCAGGGGACTGTTCGCTCAAGTTCGACTCGTTTTCACCCCCTATCAGTCCCAAAAGTCCACAGCTGATACCAAGTCTTTGAACCTGATGAACATTCGATCCAGACCCACTTTAATATACCTCCAAGGGCTGTCAGTACCTGGTCCAAATTCAACAATGGCCAGCACCATCAGAATTCAAATATTTCTCCATAGTGAGAAATAATCCAAAATGATTTCAACCCCAAGAAAACTGTGACTGAATAAGACACGTAGCATGCACCAAGTACCCCAGCTCCTTAAAAAAAATGTGTCATTTGTCACATTCGGATCAAGATCTATAGGCAAGAGATTAATTCAACGAAAGAAGATAAGCACATTTTGGAAAGAACAACCTCCCACTAAACTCTTTTTCCACTCACTCTTAAGCCTTACCCCTATACCAAAGAAGTACCCATCCCCTGCAGGTGCATTCTGGTGATGGCAATCAGAGCAGGAAGGGACCAAAGAGCCACTTCCCCACACCAATAACATATAAACACTTCAGAAATGAGAAATATTTCCTGCCAACAAACCTTGATTTCCGATTATAGTACTATTTTGTAACTCTGAGAAGTCAGAAGAATGGAACAATCTCAAGTTTTTAAGGCAATTTCAATTAACCTAATCAATAAGACGAACAAACAAACTGAGTGTTTTCACTATGATATACAATTTGAATATTTGATGCACTTGGGTAGGAGGCATTTAAAGCTTTTGCACGTCATAAATGTGAGTCATAGCCTACCATTGGTCATAGGTGAAAACTCGGGTAATACTCCCTTCGTTTGTTTGGACATTTTTCGTTTTGAGCAATCCCACATTGTTTTCATCATTCGTTAAATGACTAAATTAACCTTTCTCTTCCTTTTTTGTCATTGTCAATCATTACAATTTCTTGGTATGTTTGAAAACATAAAGGTTGCAAACATTATGGAAAGGAGGGAATATATGATTAAGTATGAAGAAAAAGAGCAATGAAACTAAAACAGTGGAAGCTTTAAGCATAGTGTATAGTACTTCAAGGGACAACAGCTCCCACACAACTAAGCAATAAAAGTGGAAATGGCAAATAATTTTTTTTTTTTTGTATTTTTACTAGTTTGGAAGATAAAAGTAACACACAGACCTTGCCAATATTTGAACCACCAATCTTTTGTCTGGTGAACAAGGAGCTAACTGTTGGACCAGACTACACACGCCTCCCCAATAATAATGTCTTCTGTCTCCCAGAATATATGATTTGTGGTTAAAATGCAAATAAATATCATATTATTAGACATTTAGACTATAGAACTCTTCTACTTGGAACATTTTACATGTAGCACTTTTAGCCATTACATTTTGAAAAAACAGAAACTGTTTTTGGTTAAAGGAATCGATTATTGATATTAAATAAGTCATCATAAGTCATTTTCGTTTGCTGAAATCCAATACATAATGAAAGAAACAATGCATTAGGAAATCCTTCTTTTTTCTGTTAAGAATTATTACATGTCCTAATTGATACAACAGCTAGATTGTTGGGGTTATCACACAATTCACCAACCCCACCTACATGTATCAATATCAAATGAAGGTCATCCTTCACTTGTCACTCCTTATAAAGTCTCCAGAAAGAATTTTCACTTTTTCCTAGCTCAGAACAAAACACGAGAAGTCTACTTTTTGAAAGACCGTCAACTTCAATATTGGTCTCCAGATAACAACTAAACCCACTTAACTGGTCCCAAATGAGTGATATTTTGGTCAAAGAAAATTAAGAAGGATTTTGAGACATCCATCTCAATTTTCATAATAAGCAATCAAACGTATCCTAAATTAAGGCATACATTTATTCTTCTTTTCATTACTTCTAATTAATGTTTCTCAATGATCTCTTTGCTCCTTTCCAGAGAAAATAAATGAAGCAATAACTTATCATGTCTTATAAATTTCAAATCTCACCTCGACCATCACTTGACATAGCCCTGGTTAAAGCCTCACCATCAGATTTTGTAATGATAACAGTAGGAATTGTAATAGTTGAAGTTTGAGTATTATTTGGACAATTCATAATAGGAAGCCCCTCTGCAAAAGGTATCAAAAAGAAGAGAACAAGTCAGTAAATTAGTACCAGTAAATAGAACAGACTCGTGTCAATATTAGTTTGAACTATCTGGATACAAACGAAATAGTAAATAGCTTAATACATGTCCAGGCTTCTGAATGTACAACCTTCATCGTTGTTTAGCACCAACAAGCCAGCTGCACCTCCTAATTGTGAAATTTCAGCCTTCATAGAGAACTCACAAGTACCACGCAGACACAAAGCAATAGACCCAGATAACTGCAAAACATCAATAAAAGACTGTCTTTTAATTGCAAAACTAGTGGGCGATGCACTAGAAAATTTGATAAGCATGAAGTCAAATCCTGATAACATTATTCGTGTACTAATTTCCATAGAGACTATAAGAAACTTCAAAGATATCTTTTCGCAAAAGTGTTTAGAAAAAGTACACAGAAAAAGTGACAACAAAAGAATGTTTAGAAGTACACAAAATATATTCACTTTCTTATGCCCTCTTTCCTCTACTTTTTGACTCACTCTCTATAGTCACCTTAATTTACGTGTTTGAGAGTACAATAGACATCCTTTTGAGGACGGAGCGAGTGTTACGCAAAGTTTTCTATAAAATCACATTTAAAAGGAAGTGGAAGCCTCTAAACAAGTGCTACTTAGAGAGAAATGTTAATAAAGAAATGATGTTTTATCAACGAATATGATGTTGAAGTTTGAACCAGTCACAAACTAATATTAAATTGTCTCACTAATAGGTAATGCGTCAAAAAAAAAATGAAAAACATAAAAGGCTCACTTTAGGTAAGTTTTCTCTTTTACTGTTTCCTCTTTATCTTGGCAATTGTGTGACCAACTGTTTTTCTTTTAATAATAAAACTAAAGTATTTAGTGAGTGTTACATTTCTTATTTCTACTCTTTGCTTTCAAGTGAGCAAGCAAATGCTCTCAAAGGGACAACCGTTCCATGTGCAAATTGGATAAAACTAATAAAACAAATTGGATAATAGAGCATTTGCATATCAAATTAATGAGGAAACTAGTATTTTCATCCATAATCTAATTACTGGAAAAATATTTCATCCCTCACCTATTTTCGTCATTAGCTAATCCTTAACTAATTTTTAGATTTTTTATGTCCTCCACGATTAACATCACCATGAACTCATTTCCTTCATCTCTTCCACTATCAGTAGCTCATTATAATCTTCAAAATAAATGCCTAATTAAGAATTTAATTATTAAATTCAATCATCTCCTCCATCGTCGCTGCAACCAGCATTCATGGCCACCTCTTTAGCTCCAATCCCTAATACTATCGCCACAAGTCCAAAACCACTTGTAACTCCGCCTCCTCTGCTCCAAACACCTCCACCTTCCACCTCCTTCGCTGCAACTGCCAGTAAGGATGTGAAACTTTTGGTAGAAATGATAATAAAACGGTGCCAGCCGGTTTGGTATGTCCAGATTGGAACTTTCTGGTTTTGGTTTGGTACCGGTAAAAACGGATAACACGGTAACATTGGCGATATCTCCTTCTATCATTTAAATGTATACCTAACCATCCCGAAGTTCGAATTTTGCAATCTGATGCTTCTAGTGTGCCATTCAACCCTTAGCTATTAGTTCATTAAAGTGACCTTAACTTATTATAATGTAACGCTAGACAAAGAAAGTTTACATACGATATATATTATTAAGTATATCATTTCATGTTAACAACTCAACTTGCCAAGTTTACTGTTTAATGAAGGGGTTTTAACTTCTTATCACTTCAAAACTCTCTCTCTCTCTTCTTGGTCATGCTTTTCTTTCGGGGAAACCTCATAGTTGCAACAAGCATCTCCTCAAAGGAAAATTGACAACATGCAATCCATATATTTGATATTTTAATCTACATATCTCTAATCATGTGTGGAATTAAAAATATGTCTATCTCCCATGCTCCAAACAATTTTAGCAATTATTAGTCAACCATTGGCTACATGTAGTGAATGATAACGTTTTCAATCCTCCAAATTTGGTATCTCAACTTCTTGTGATTGACTTTTTGGTTGGCTTATTTTTGCTTTTATTTAACTTCTCAAACTGGTCTGGATTGGGATGAGATTGGTCGAACATCTTTCTATTTCTGTTCAACGTATGGAATGATCGGTACATAATCGGTAAATACAAGTACCTTATCCAAATCAAACTAGTCCATTTGGCAGAGGATACCAGTTCGCTACCAGTACTGGTATTCAACTTTCACTGAATGTTATTGCCAGTTTTGGTAAAACTGGTTCGGTTCGTTTTACCGTTGACCACCCCTTACTGCCACCACTTCCTTTGCTACTAACAGTGCCACTCTTCAACAATTTAGACATAGATCCAAATCTCCAACCCTATCTCTAACCCCAAACCATAAACTCACACTGGATAGCAGTATGTGATTGAAAAAAAGAGGTGACGATGAACAACCAAACACAATGAATCATCAAAGAACTAAAATCAGCTGCAATTAATTCAACTAATGAAAAAGAAATCAGGAAGAAGAAATGCAGATGAGTGTTATTGTAAGTAAAAAGGATATCTGAATTTTGGTGATGATGGCAATATTGTAGGTTTGGAGGTATCAAAATTTGGGTTCAATGGGATAAAACTGAGGCTATATATGATGGCTTTGCAATGATGAGGTGTTCTTATAAATGGTTGGTAGAGCTGGATCTGCAGATAGTGTGATGGCTAGTATACGGAGATGATGGTAGAGAAGAAGAGAGATGTGAGCTATCATATTCCAAGGGTGAAAGTGGTGGTGTTAGGTATGAAGATCAGAGGTGTTAGAGATGGTGACTTAGTTTTGACACAACACTGACTCAGATGTGACTCAATGGTAACTCAGTGTTGATGTGGTGTCAATTGCCACATAATTATCTATTCAGCAAAATAAATAAAGAAGGAAAAGGCCCCGTGAAGAGAAAAAAATTGCCATGTAAGATAATTCTAAAAGAAGTTGATGGAAATACAATAAAGAATTTGAAAAGATTAGTTCGAGGATTAAATGATGAAGAAAAATAAATAAAGGACAAAATAATAAATCATAATTAATTGAAGAACAAGAGTACTAATTTTCCCAATTTTAATCACATCTAAGGTTCACTCTCATATTTTCCACCATTGTAGCGAGCAACTGAGAAAACTGACAATTCAATGATAAAGGGAGAGAAGTAGAAAACCTTTGAAGTTAAATTTGAACAGCAGTCCAAGGGCTCCGGAAAAATGGCAGGTAATCTGTTATCTTTTTTCTCTTGAGGCGGTATAGTTTCACCAAATCTTGCACCTACTCCCTCATATGTGTCACCTTCAGCTCCATTAATCCAACTCTTAACTAATACCTGAAAATTAATATCAGCAATAGTTTCAACACATATTGCAGCTACAGTTTTCAAGCTGAACTTCAACAATTAATAATCCTTAAAGTTTTACTGAGACGGAAGGGTAACAACTACATGAATTAGCAAAGGGAAACAAAATTTTAGAGAACATATAGAAACTAAAATGATAAAGGGCATATTTGGATTAATAATTTGGTAACGTGGAACCTTGCAATAGTATTGAGAAAATTCCTGACTTAAAACATCTTACCGAAAATTCCCTATAATTATGTTGGGCGCATTAGTAAAAGTATGGTGGGAGTTTCAAATATCAAGGAATCCACACTTTAGGGAGCTTGAATATATGCAAAATAGGTGTCCACATTAAGTATTAAGTGGGTTAAAAAGAAAGTGTGTTTAAACCAAATATTAAATAAATAAAATTTCTTCCAGAAAATAATCTGGGACATGAAAAGGAAAGTTAGCAAATATCGTGAGCCAAAGGATATAGTATGTAAACAAAATTTTCACTTTTACTTCTCCAAATCAATCGCATAATTAAACAACTAAAAGTAAACTCAAGGGCGAAAACGGAACGAATTCGTAGTCGATTTCTATTTACAGTGTTCAAAAAGTAAGCGGGTGACTAGAAAACTAAAAGCACCCCACAGCATGCATCAACACATCACTCTAATATCTTTTACATTCAAACTATATAAAGCTGCTACTTATTTCTCAAATACAACAAATACTGATACCTCAATTCCCAAATCTGAAATGTTTTCACGAAATCAAAATAAAAATTAACATCTCCCCATATGATATGTTTTTATGCATTAATAGAAACCCTAATAAAAAATTCAAAATAAATGTTAGCCAACATAGTACTTATACTCATATTTCATAAATGCATCGCATGTTTTCCATTGCAATATGAGCAATAGGGATGCACAACAAATCAATTAAGATATAAAATTGAATGGTAATCATACCGCTTGAACCTCTTCTGGCTTTCGGCAAATTGACGACGGAGCTTGTGAAGCGGCAGGAGAGAACATTGATAACAAGATGGGAGAAAATAAGAGAATCGCACAAGAGAGGTGATGGGAAGCCATTGCAACATCAAATTATTGAGCCCTCTTTCCCCCGTTTTCAATTCAATTATGGGATTGAAGAACTTGAGTTGGGGACAAGAGAGAGAACTGGAGAAACATGAACGAGAGAGAGAGAGGGTAGGCCAAAAATGGCATTAAACAGAAATATCAACAAGAGGTTGTCTCAAGTTTTCAATGTCGCATAACGGTCGGATTTGATATGTTCTGTCAAATTTTCACTTCTGGTCCCTCCAAATTTTATACAATTTTCAAATATCATCCCGTATTTTTTAATTTTATCACCTTATCCCTCCTTCAAGTCTATCTACAATGTCTTGTGACATATTAAGAGCAAAATTGTCATCTTTATATTATTCTTATATATACGTATAGACATACATTATAAATTGTTTGAGTTAAATAAGTTCAAGTATTTGTAGAAGAGGTTGAATACAAATATTATAAATTTTTTGCTCTTTTAAAATTTTGTTAAGCACGGCTAGAAATAGTTACAAGATCAGAAAAACTATAAAGAGATTAAATTGAATACACAAGCATTTAAGTTAAAATAGTTATATTAAAACTTGAGGTTTTTCTGAAAATCTGATTAATCACAAATATGATTAATCAGCTACAATTTGTAATGAATTACAGCTTTTATTCTCACACTCACTAGCTTCTTATTTTTTTCGAATATTTCTCTCAAGATATATTACAAAACTTCTCTCTAGTGTCTGTGTGCTTCTCTCTTTTTTGTTGTCCTATTGGATGTTCTATCCTCCCTCTCTTTCTTTTTTTTTTTATATAATGAGAACTCTTTTGCATATAAAGAAGATCAGTTGTTGAACTCACGTATTTAGATGTGCTGCTTTTTCAACTTAGCCACATATATGTCACATCAATATCCTTTAGGAATGATGTGTCAAACTGCTGATGACTTTTGTTGCTTCTTTTTCATCCCCTGATTTTTGAGCATTTAATGATCGGGAGTTGTCATTGGACCACTAAACTTCAAGAAATATCTTTTCAGTTATATCTCTTGCTTCTAAAACAAGGTTCAATGATTTGCGTGTTAGACCTAATGACGAGTGTATGCAGTCATAATTATCCCCTGATAACAAGCCCTGATGTGCACTTGATCAATACTTCTGGATCCCCTAATGACAAGTCATGTTTAAGACTTGATCAGTGTTTCATGTTTCACTTGAGTTAATCTCTTGTTGTAGAGTTACCCAAGTGTTTCTGGATCTCCTGATGACAAGTCTTGTTTAAGACTCGATCAGTGTTTCATGCTTCACTTGAGTTAATCTTTTGTTGTAGAGTTACTCAAGTGCTTCTTGATCCCCTGATGTTAAGACTTACAACATCCACTAATGGCTTCCACTGATGTAGTGTTGAGCATTTCTCCTGACAGGTTTCCTTAACGGATTGACTTGTTACTGTCATGCCTTAATGAGTTCTCCTGATGGGTTGGTCTGCCAGTATCATTCCCTGACGCGTTCCCTTGACAGATTGGTTTTCCATTGTTATCCCCTGACGGGTTCTCATGACTGTTTTCAATCACTGAGGCTTTATTGATTTTGTCTAGAATGTTTAATGTGCGGAATACTTGATTGTTTGAGTAACAACAAATATTTCACCTACACAAGCAAGTCCTTTAGAGTCATTCATTGATAACTTGTCTAGTGTAGTGTTGTTCATTCCCTGATAACTAGTTTCGACCATCAGTAGATGTAAAACTTGTGCAAAAATACCAAGTTTTATAAAACACCTTTTGTATTTACAAATGCACAATAATTCTTTAAATATCATCATCATTATTTATATCCAACATAAATACATTAAACTTTATATATACAATATTTAAATGAAAACTTCTAAGTATAAAAAATAGTACGTAATAAGAAAAATAATGAACCTACAATAGCAAACCTAGAAATGAATATGCAATAGTCTGATATTCTAGTCTCAACCATTCTTTTTTGTTGCAAAAATTGTTTATAACTTACGAACCCATAACAATTAAATGCAACAAGATTTGAATCCCTAATATTTTTTTGAGTTGATCATATAACCATCTCAAATATATATGATATATTATGTTATGGTCTCAACATTTCACTATATATAAAATTCACTATTTTAAAAAGACAAAATAATACTTACTAAGTCTAATTGTACTTGTCATTATTTCTATTGTAGTTTGTTTGAAATTATTTATCCTCTTTTTATTTCAATACTATTTTTTATCATATTTTTTCAATACTAACCTTATTTAATTTATGATTTAGAATTTATTGTTGAATGCATTAGTTATAATATTAGAGAAAACTCACTTTGTTTCACAATAATTGACACTTTACTTTTTTGCACATAACTTTAGGTGGCTTTTTTTATATGTTAAACTTTTTATTTTAGATAAATTTTTTATTCATATTAATCATTATTTAATATATTTTTTATTAACAATTTTTTAAGAATTAAATAAAATATTTAGTATAAAAAAAACTTCCCCTAAAGTTATATGCAAAAAAGTCAAATGTCGGTTATTATGAAATAGAAAGAGTATAAAAGTTCAATTAATAGCACTTTTTCGAAAACAATGAATAGAAATTAAGATGAATATTTTATTTTTCTTAATAATGGTGTAAAGTCAAATGTTGACAATTAAATATGTCCGATGAGATATATAAAATACTTAATATATAAAGATTTATATATATATAAGCTTATAGTTTTCATATCAACAATCTGCCGATTTTAGTCACTTCATTTCAAAATTACCAGATCTAGTTACACTATTATCTTTAATTTCGAGCAATATCACAACCGTATTCATCTATCGCAACATCCTTCACTTGCTAGGAGCCTAGGAGAAAAGAGCAATATTACTATTAGAAGAGTGATTCCAATTTTAATTCATAAGATTGTAATCTAGAACACATATAGAATTTAAATCATAAAAGATTTATTGTATAAATCGTTAGAAATATGGAGTAATAATCTATTAATTGAGATATTCAAATAATTATATATATGTATGTACATATATATATGTATATTCAAATAATTTGTATTATCTATATAATAAAAAATGAAAGACTTTTTAGGGTTACTTTTGTTAATGAAATGGGTAAGCCAATATCAATATTTCCTAAAAATTAACGGTATTCTTACTCTTACCGGTTCCTAAAAGCCGCAGTCTCCTTATATACCTTGCCGCTGAAATATTTTGCCGCAAGATACCTTTCTTTTATATGTACTTTTCTTTCTATAATATATATATATATATATATATATATATATATATATATATATATTATATTTTAGATTTTAACGTTACAAAGAATAAAATTAAAATAAATTTTACACACTATTATAAATGTAATTGAATAAATTTTGCGTATGCGCACGCATACACGTGTGCCCTGTTTACTAATTTAAATAATGACACAAAGCAAAAATTTTAAATGGGAGAATAAATTCTTTAAAAAAAAGTAGCAAAATTTTCAGATTTAGAGTTATCCGATTGATAATAAGTGTGAAATATGAATGCTAAACATGAAGGTAATAACTTTGTTACGTTTACTCTTTACTAATAGTCTAAACGATAATTGTTCTGTCAAAATTAAAAACACATTTGGAAAATGACAATTACAATAAAATATATTTTTAATAATAATGTAATCCTGTTATTTGATAATAGCGGTGGTAATAATGATAATACCACCACTAATAACGATCAAAGAAATATGATAGTGAAAATAATTTAATTTTCTTAAGAAACGTGGAAGACACGGGTACTACATTTCAATATGTGACCGAGAAATTTGATTTTTTAAAAAAAAAACTATAAATTATCATTCAGAGTTGATATCACCCTCACCCCTAATCCCTCCACACCCCCACACCCCACCCCACCTCCCACACACCCCCACGAAGATTCACCAATGATGGCTTTGGCTAATGGGCTCTGACTTATCAGCTACTGATTATCCCTACCACACCTATGATCTCGGATGTTTCTTAATTTCAGTGTTTCACTTCAAATTTTCTTTCTAAGAAGTTGGAAGCTTGGTGCTCTAAAGAAAACAGAAAACTAACTAAATTCGACGCCCAAAAGATTATTAACGTACAATTTGAGATTCTTCATAAAACCAAACATGACAATACACTTGCTGCTTCAGATAATCATATTAGTGTTGGTGAATATCCAGGAAGCATATGCACAAACTGCATCTCTAACGAGGCCTGGATGTGAAAGCACATGCGGCGACGTTACTATTCCGTTCCCATTTGGAATTGGCGCCGATTGTTCGGGCTATGATCCATACATCATCACTTGCAACAACTCATTCACTCCCCCGAGACCTTTTCTCCGAAACATCAGTCTTGAGGTACTAAATATCTCACTAGAAACGGGCATTATTCAAGTTAGCTATCCAGTATTCACCGCCGACTGTCTCAACAGAACAACAGGTGGTGGTGGTGGTGGTGTGAGTTTGACATACCCCTTTACATTCTCAGATACAAAGAATCAATTCACCGCCATGGGATGCGACAGCCATGCCATGATCACCCAAAAAGGGTCAACCATTGGAGGGTGCACGACATTTTGCAACAGAACTTCAAAAGGAAACAGTTGCTTGGGAGTGAATTGCTGTCAAAGCAGAATTCCTAAATCCCTTGCAGACATGAGCATATCTTTCGGAAAAAGTGATCAGAAAAGCTGCAAGTATGCATTCATTGTAGAACAAAATTGGTTTGATAATTTGACAGATATATACAGCGTGCAATCTATGGACCAAGCTCCTGCTTCGCTGGACTGGAAAACTTTCGGGGAATGCCAATCATTTACAACTTCGTCCTCCTCTGTTTATCCATACATCTTGTGTGTAGCTGGAAATTCCTCATGTTCTGATGGCTTGTGTTTATGTAATTATGGTTTCGAAGGGAACCCTTATCTGCCTGGTGGATGTCAAGGTACAAATAAAGTGAATATTTCAATCATTTCAATTTGCAATGAGGAAGATCACAAAACAAATTGGTTACCACAAGAACTTTACAACATGGTTTTAATAAAGTCACTTTTAAGAAAAATAATAAAATTACTTATCCTCTTGTAAGAATCATTGTGTGTGTGTGTGAATTTCTATATGAGCTTTTGGATTTTTTTATGTCAGCAATCGACTACTGTTCAAACTATAATGAAACTTGTGGGTGTGCTGCTGGAGATTACTGCGAATATTTCTGCGAGAATTCTCCCCCTAATGGCTTTGGATGCAACAAAAAGAACAATAAAAAATCTCAGATGACTCTTGTAGGTATGACCCTAACTTCTCTGACATACTCCGAGTTTATTTCAACAATTTATACATCAATGCCTTACACAAATATAAAAGTTTGTGCAATATATATATCTGTGTGTGAACGAGTACGCGTGTATGTGTGTGTTCTCTATGGATATTCTCACCTTCACATATGTTAACTGGACTAACTTTAAGATCTGTCCGAAACACGAAAGAGTTTTAAATAATTGCAGCTGTAACTTTCCTCTTCTTCTGGATATTAGTACACCACGTACTAAAAAAGGGACATCCATATATATAAGCAAGTAGACAAATATGATGGTGTTATAATAATTCAAGAAAATTGAACAAACAACAAATAACAATCAACAACACAAAGATTTAACATAGAAAACTGAAAAAAGGAAAAACATGGGGCAAACCGGATAAATATCACTATGAGTAGAAGATGAAGTTACAACAAAAACACCAACAATCAATCTCTAGAACTGATTTTTTTCACCCTCAAGAGCCTCCCAAAAATGAACAAAGACTACAAAAAACCAGGCCAAAAAGAACACTTTTAAACTACTCAAATTTAGCTTTTAAAAGCTTCAATAGCTTAATAATCACCGTTATACAACGGACGTTATAGGGCCTGACCAACACGGTCAGACCCATGTACGGCCTCTGAACCTTCTGGTCTTTCAACATTACCATCAAAATGACCTGTCACTTACATAGAAACACACCCATGTATTACTTCTGCTCTCCAAAAAATGTAATATTACAGTTATATCTTTAACATGGTCAACCATGCTACCTTATGTCAACCAAATTTGAGACAAACTTTCAACTGATGGAGAAAATTTTTACTACACGACCGAATTTTATTTTTACCACACTGATTCCTTTTACTATGTGTCTATGTCCCATAAGTACCACATAGGAGTTCCACAAGTCACCATTACTAACAAGATAAATATTGAATTACAAAGCGTGTTAGGCATTTGATTCGAAGTTATGAGACAAACCTAGGTATCCTCAGGATGATGTTATTAATGATATCTACTCCCTTCATTCCATAAAAAGAGTCACATTTGCATTTTTCACAAATATTATAAGTTATATTTATGAAATTTGTTATTAATATAAATTTGATAATAGATAAAAAAAATTATGCATGACAAACTTTTGAAATTATAGCATGATAATAAAAAAATTATACGAATGTAACTCTTTTTTTGGTACAAATTTCATTTTCAAATATAACTCGTTTTGTGGAACAAATGGAGTACATGTTTCCTTTTATTTTGGTACCATGTAACCTTGTCTTTTACGAGTACTGCAGGTATTTTGACTGGTACCATAGTGCCAATTCTGATTAGTAGCACATGGTGGTGTTATAAAGCCATAAAAAAGAGAAAGTTAAGAAAGCTTAAAAAGAAGTTCTTCAAGAGAAATGGTGGTTTGTTATTACAGAAGCAAGTGTCTTCAGGAGAAGATAACATCGACAAAACCAAGATATTCCCTTCAAAGGAGCTAGAAAAGGCTACCGACCACTTCAACAAGGATCGTATCCTTGGTCGAGGAGGCCAAGGTACTGTCTATAAGGGTATGTTGGCAGAAGGAAGAATTGTGGCAGTGAAAAAGTCCATTTTAGAGGATGGAGGCAAACTTGAGCAATTCATTAACGAGGTTGTCATTTTGTCACAGATAAACCATAGAAATATAGTCAAATTGTATGGATGCTGTTTGGAGACAGAAGTTCCATTACTGGTTTATGAATTCATACCAAATGGAACGCTTTTTCAGTATATTCATGACCAAAATGATGAGTTTCCACTTTCTTGGGATGTGCGTTTACGTGTTGCAACAGAAGTTGCAGGTGCTCTTTTCTATCTACATTCAGCAGCTTCGATACCAATTTATCATCGAGACATCAAATCCTCAAACATACTTTTAGATGAAAAGTACAGGACAAAAGTGCAGACTTCGGGACTTCAAAATCGATTGCTGTTGATCAAACTCACTTGACAACAGCAATCCGGGGGACCTTTGGCTACTTGGACCCTGAATACTTTCAATCTAGCCAATACACAGAGAAAAGTGATGTTTACAGCTTTGGGGTAGTTCTTGTCGAGCTCTTAACTGGAAAAATGCCAATCTTACCATCTGGATCAGATGATGAAGAACGAAGTTTAGCAACATTATTTATACTGGCAATGGAAGAAAATCGCCTGTTTGATATTCTTGATCCCCAAGTAAAAGATGGTCAGAAAGAAGAAATCATGGCATTTGCTGACGTTGCATATAGATGTTTGAACTTAAATGGGAGGCAAAGGCCTACAATGCGACAAGTCACATTGGAGATGGGAGAAATACCTACAAAGTCTCTTGAAGTACCTACTGCTCACAAATATTACGAAGAGATATATGCTGGATCGACGTCCCTTTGGGATGCTACTTCAATTTCAGTAGGATCTTCTACATCTAGCAGTGCTCGGTTGACCTGAGGCATCTTCTGCCTAACAAGTGTATGCTACACACCCGTTGAGCAAATAAGCCTTATCAAGATAATCCAGTTGTTAAACACAAGCATCAGTGCAGCCCGGAACATCTTCGCACCTTATGTTACGTCTAGTTCGATGGAATTAAATGACATATGAATGGAATGAATTTTATATTTTTTGTTAGTTCATTCATATGTAAGATTGATTATCTTCTTTATTTCTTTTCACAAGTTCATGTATATTTGTAAATTCACCCATCAAGATAGAAATTATTTATTTCATCGAAACCAAAATTATATACACAATATATTGTGTCATGTGTGGGTTAGTTACAGTTAGTTACTGTGATATGTTACTGTGTTGTGTTATGTGTTTGTTACCTTGAGTATTGCTTATGTGTCTGTATGTTTAGTATGTTGTGTGTTTGACTACTATGAATAGTCATATGGTTGTGAATAGTTGTTAAGCAATGAATGAATCAAATGTTCACTTTGGTGAATTCTCTCTCTCTACATTTCTGATCTCTCTCTCTAACTCTGATCTCTCTCTCGAACCTCCTCTCTTCTTCTGCTCTCCCTCCTGCTTCTCTCTCTTCTTCTAAAACTAAAACTAGTTCATAACCTATTATTTCTCAACTATCATGCTCTCCTAATAATTTTTGTAATTTTTGTGATCTTTCTTCTTTGTCTCTATTTTTCTTTTTATCATTTATTTCATTCTCACATTATTACTATCATATAAGGTAATCATTTTGCATCCACACATTTTGCTATATTATAAAAAAAGCAACTACGCATGGATCATAATAATCATTTCCACTCTTCCTCTGTTCAACTACTTACAGCACGGATATATTGATTTTATTTTCTATAAAAAAATTGTATAAATAATTACTGTATATCTTATGGTTTTATATAGCATAAAAATACATTAGTTTATTTACAAAAAAAGATTGCATCTGTATCTATTTTTTTATTTATTTTTATCGTGTCATAATATAATTTGCTTATATTGATAGCTTTCATATCAGTAACCTATTCCATAAAAGGATTATTATTTTTCGATATGAATCTTCATTAATATACAAAATAAGTCTCTTTTATGATATATAATAGTTATTACTTTTTCCATTTCAAAATCACAAATACATTCTACTTAACACATAATAGAGATTATACTTCAATAATTTTACAAATTTATATCATAAATAAAATTAAAATTTTTTAAACAATACAACTCCAAAAGAGAAAATTATCTCTAATTTTGGAAGACTGAATATTTATTTAGAATATAATTTTTCTCATCACATCATTAAACCACTTTTATACTAATATATAATTTAACGATTCCACTCTCCAAATTCCCTTCCGTTGTATTTTGATATCATAAGAAATTAAGAATCACGGTAATAAAATGTTGAAGTACCATATTCTAATGTTAAAAAAACAAAAAAAAATTTGGTTGCTCCAACCTTCGCTTACATGCGGTTCACGTGGTATATGGTTCCAGTTTTCATGATCATCTCTCTCTCCACACTTCCTCCATCTATGTAGAATATTCTAACTTCTCTTCTATTTCTTCATATTACCACTTTTTCTTTATCTATTTCTCTGTTTTCCCAATTCCTTTACGTCGTCATCTAACTAAAATTCATCAATTCTTCTCCACCTCATTTGAAACTCTATATTCTTCTCCACCTCATTTCCCCCAAACCCCCTTCCCCCGCCGATTTTTCTTTTTAGTTCGTAAAGCTCTGTGTCTTCTTTTCTATTAGCTCTTCTCTCATTGGATCTGAGTCTTCTTATTCTTTTCATTTTGTTGCACATTTGTTGCTGGGGTAAAGACTTGATTTAGAATGTCTAGATTCTTTATTTGATTTTGAGTCACTTTGCTTGGTTATTTGCTATGTTGTGAAAGGGAATTTCGTTTTTTATTTTTATGATTTTAGTTTTCGGGTTTATGAAATGGGTTAGTACTGGAAATCTATGTTTTTGAACAGGGGTATATTATTCTTGCGATTTTGTATAAATTTATCATATATGTTTTATTCAGTAATTTAAATTACAAAGTATTCACTTGCATAAGTAGAAGAATATCATAAGACTACCTCCTCGGCATTTCATCGAACGGGTGGCGGGCAACAATAGCATAGTCCGATGTAGTGCTTGATGCTTACCAACACTGTGAAGAGGTTGAACATGACGGAGTCGGAGAGGGGAATAAGTAAGTCCGTGGTGGCATCATGGTCAATAACTAATCGGATGAAATTTGATTTTTAACAAAAATGTGGCGTTCGATCTGAAACATGTTTTATAAGCCTAGTCTTAAGAAAATACTTAGGTTGAACGCCGTGAATTTGTTGCATGATGTATTGTTGCGAATGGGTTTTTCCCAGTCACAAGCAACTGATACTTAGCTCAAGAATAGAAGAAAGAGAGAGAAACACCTCTTGCATAGAAACAATGGTGACAAGAGAAATATATATAAAGAGTGAGAAGAGTTGGAGAGAGAGAGAATTTCGATTCATTTCCTTCTTGATAGTGATGACCCCGACTAGGTGCCCACGTAGCCCGGGGAATTGATCCCGGCCGGCCACTTGGTCGGGATAGACTTTAACACTTGCTCTCTTGGACCTTCTTGGGACGCGGTAGGGATAGTTGCGCACATCAATACATTCCACCGAGATATCAGCACCACCACATCACCATGTCCTAACTACCTATACTTCCGTGATCCTCTCTTGAACGTGGTCTTTGCCACTACGTTGTCAACCCCCTCACCAAGTATAAATAGAGTAAGTATTACATTCTCTACACAAACAATTATACGCACAACACCACTCTTGCTCTCTACCTCATTCTTACACCTCTCAAGCGCTCACCGATTTTCACGCCGAAGTTGGATAATAGAGACAAACTTCCACCGTTCGTTCACACAGAAATATGTCTATTATGAAAAAAATATAACAAGCATATAATAAAATGATAAATAAAATATAAACTAAAATTAGTAGTAGGTATTTTTTTGGCTAAAATCCGCGAAGGAAATATTGTGGCAGATTGACTTCCTAACCTTCCCGTGGAAGCCGAAGTCCCTTGTATTCGTCTTGAGAGTCCTTCTATAGGTGTGAGGTTTCTACTCGAGGGGATGCGTCCGGTGTTACTTTTGAACGCAGTTGTGGGGTTCAGTTTTTCTTTCTTGGGCTGTAGCCTTTTCTTGTTAGTTGTTACCAAGTATTAGTTATATTACGCATAAATTATAATTATTTAAAATCATTAATTATATTCTTTACTGATCAGTAGTAATTTATATATGAAATAAAAAGTAGATAACGACAAAATGGAAAAAAGAAAAGATTGAAATTTCTAAGCGTACGACCCGGTTATTCCTGACAGCAAATCATGACACATTGACACCCATCTTCTACTCCACCACCTCGGGTTGTTAACAAAATCTGCAATAATTTAATAATAAAGGCACCATGGCTGCAATTTTCGCATCTTTCTTGTAGGATTTTGACAAATAAAACGTAGCGGAATAAAAAAAATAATTTAAAACAAAATGAAACTCTAACTTGAGATCCATGCGAAATAATTTAATACAGATAGTTTAAGATTTTACCGATTAAGTCTGCAGAATCCGAATCCGAAATTTTGATGAGTGTGTTGAATATGATTGCAGTATTAGCTGCTGAAATCCGAAATTTTGATGAGGGTGTTAAACATGATTGCAGTATTAGCTGCTGAATCTGTTTCTTTCTCTCTTAACAGATGTGTATAGAGTAATTCCAAACCCTAATCTGATTAGGAGAATAAAATCTCAATTTTATATTTATTATATTTTAATCAAGTCTTACTTAATTAATATATAAGTCAAATAAATATATATTCGTATTTTCTTCCAAGAGACTCTAATACATATACAGATTAAATACATATAATTTAAATTCATTATTTAAATAAAATTAATCTCATTGATATATTAAAATCACTGACATTTAAATTATATATCTTTAATGAATGATTCTTAGTGTGCAACTATGTAGGTTATTATTACGTTGGCAATAATTTTAACTCATATTATAAAATTATAAACAGTGAGTGACATCTAGTAATACATCACTGTTACTTAAGTAATAATAATGTCGTTGATTCGACATAACCTTTTGTGACCAATGTTTCAATGTAATTTAATCATTTTAACCTTGATATCTAAGATTAAATTCAAGGTATTGATGTGTCATCATCTTCACAATTTAATCTCCGTTTTCTTGATCAATGAGTAGATTATATGAAACAAATCTGTATTTGAACATGGTCATGCATTTCATAGTCTCACTCAATTAAGAAGACTATAGATATCACCCCTAATTTATAGGAGGGTTAAATTTAGTCTACATCATTCTCATTTTTCACATGACTCATGATGCATTCAACAATCACCTTTATCGTCTACCTGGTTAAAAGTGATTTTTGGCAATGTCAAAACACATAATTCCTTATGTAGAAATGTCATGACTTCAGGTCGAATGACCATTATATTATTGTCACTATGAAAATTACTTATGACACATAAAATTCTCATGGTGAGTCTGTTCAGTACACTGTTCTCTAACATGGTATCTATGCATCAACTTAATATATCTCGTATATATTTATGACCAATGAGATGTGTCCATCAGTCAATCCACATACTATTCTCTATTTATTATTATTGTCTCATTAACAATAATACTCGACTAAGGACATTTAAAAATAATGATATATACAACATACTTATATGATCTCATATTCAAGTCATATACTTGAATCCATATAATTAATATCATTATTTTAAGGACATTTATTATGTTAACATTTATATAATGTAGTAAATAAAACATAATAAAAAAAATTATTATTTAACCAAAACATAATATAAATATAGTGTCACAATCATTATATAATTGACCACTAAGTCATACACTCCGTTACTTCTTTCATCTCAACTTCTACTTATTACAACACACCACCACAATTGCAATTCTCTCTTCTTCTTTTTTTCTAGAAACAATTTTCTCTCATTTAATTGCAGATTTTAATACATGATCTTAGGATGATATTGGAATCACAGGGACGATTCCCATCATGGAATTAAAGGGATATTTTGGTCCAGAAGTGTAGTTCAGTATTTGTAAAATATTCTAATTGCAGAAAAACTTAATACTAAATTTGTGAGTTTTATTACACAAGATTTTTAGTTGGTTGAAAATTAAATTTTAATTAAAGAAAAAATAAATAATATTGAACCAAATTGAATAAAATCAGAAAATTTATAGGAAGTCTCTCTCTTCATTTCATAAAAAAATAATATTTAAACTTGTAATAAATATTAATATTATATGTTTAACCGAGAATTACATGTACAAATAGTATTCTTTTCTCATAAAATTTATTATGAACGTTTAATTAAAAATAAGATAAGAAGATTGTAATGACAAATTTTAAAAACTTTATAACGAAAAAATATTACAAATATTATTCTTGTTTTAAAATAAATTTTATTATCAAATATTATTTCTACTTTTTTTAAAGGAGGGAGTAATATATAATTGTGGCATAGTTTCAAAATACTTTAAAAAAAAAATCCTAATATAGTTAGTATAAGACTATAAGTTGACTAAGCCCATTTTGGCCGACTACATAGATTTCGCGGTGAATATTTGAATAAAATAAGAAATTTATAGTGCTAATTGACAGTTTTAACAGGTTAGGTGCAAATTAAAATAATGAAACAAAATTTACTGTGCAAATTATAATTTAATCATATTAAATGCACATGCAATAGATTAAATGATCTTCAATTTTTGCTTGGTTGGCCAATTATATATATATATATATATATATGAGCTCAGTCTTGATCGCTCTAATTCATGATAAAAGAATAAATAGATAGATTAGTATAAACAATATCAGCCCACTTCGTATAATTAGATAGATTAACATTGAAAATAAAATTAAAGAGTAATTTTGAACATGTTCTGTTGTTATAAATTAGTATATCTACTAGCCTTCCAACTTGTGCACAACACGAGTTTTGTTTCTTTTTTTAATTGATTAAAATTATTGAGCTATAATATGTATTATTTTCTAATTTTCAAGAATTTTAGTTATATTAAATATGAGATCAATAATTCATATTGTTGTGTATAATATCGTTAGTTTTATATTTATAAATTTAAAATTGGTGAGTTTATTTTATTCTTTTAGATATAAGTCATTTAATAAGTTATTATCTCATTTGATTATACTTTTCAAGTTGTTTTATATTTTCAAGTTTTTGATTTATTTTAATTATCTAAAATAATTTACTTAGCATAGTACTAAATATATTTTACTTTATATTAATCATAATTTAATAAATCTAAATTTTTTAAATTAATTTTATCATAATGCTCTACTTATTTATTTTTTTGTCGTATATACTGTTGTAGATTTTATTCATTTTATTTTTAAATTGTTGATTATCTTGTTTGTTTTTTAGTTTTTTTTTAATTTTTTTGTTGTGATACTTTAATTTTATGATATATACATAATTTTTTTTAATGTTTTATATGGATTGTATGATTATTGTTTGATTTTTCATTTTAATAATCAGGTTTGTAATAACAGTTTTTTTTAACATTTTGATAATTAAAGTTGGAACAAAATTCAAAAAAATAAGATTATTTTCGAAAATGAAATAGTTTTGCTGAAATACTACATAATTTATATATATGATTGTCTATAACTATATAAGTGTATGTATAACTATATACTTACCTAATTAATATATAGTATAATGATTAGAAAATTATTTTTCGTGTACACCGATTAGTTGGTAACCCATCAAGTTACCGAGGAAATTCGTTAACTTGAGCGGACTGAGTACAAAGTATTAGAATTTTAATAGGTTTTACTTAATTTTTCTGACCTCTCGTTCCCCAAAACAACTTTTTATATATCAATGTTTGATACAAGTGAAGTATACAAGTTAGTCTAAGGAGATGTTTATGGTCTATTTATTTTAGTTTTCATATAATCAAATATGAAGCTTATACATTTTCGCTCGATTTTCTAAAAAGTTTAATTATTATGGTAAAAAATTGAAAAATATTTGCATGGTTAGCTGTCTCATAGATAATTCAGCATACGAAATCAATTGTTATTTTTGTTCATAGACTATAAAAATAGAATAATAATTCTTTGCATAGTTGCTTCATAAATAAAATATAACTAGACTTCAATAATAAAATATAATATAATTAACTTCAAAAATACTGTTGCCATAGATTTGTATAAGAAATATTAAAACCAGTAAACGGCCTTACATATAATAATAATCATAACAATTATAACAATTCAAACCATTGTTCATAAACATTTAGAGAACCACAGACAAACAGAAAATAACTATAACAATATATAAATGTAAATAAAAATAAAAAATTCGTATTGGGTACGAGTTGTTAGACTAGTACTATATAGTTATAAATATACTTATTTAATTTTTTTTTAAATCTTGTTCCATTTGTAATTATCAAAATTAAAAAAATTCTATCACATATATGAGTATTATAATGAAAAATCAACCAATAATCATTTACATATATATGTATATATAATATTAAAAAATCATGTACATTTCTTAAAATTAAAATATCACGTCAAAAAAGAATAAAAAAACTAACAAGCTAAGAAGGTAATAAAAAATTAAATTAAATAAAAATTTGTAGCAACTTATATGATAAAAAATAGAGTACCACAATAAAATTATATATATATATATATATATATATATATATATATATATATATATATGAAATATAAATTCAGTATTAGACCATTTAATTTATGTTAGATAATTACAAAAACTTAAAAACTTGAAAATATAAAAACAAATTCAAAAATATATCTAAAACCATCAATTTTCAAATTTATATGTATAAAACTAATGTTATTATACACAACAATATCAATTAATGGTCCCATATTTAATATAACAACAATTATTAAAAATTAGAAAATAATACATATTATAAGTTCAATATTTGAAAAAAAAAAATTGTGTCGTGCATGGACTATAAATTTCAGCAAGACTTTTTAGAAGAGGAGTTGATTGAGTATGTAACTCAACTAACTTGATAATAGTTATTTATAATAATATAATATTTTATTAAAAAGTTCAATTAAAATCAGATTTGAATCACACAATCTCTTAACAAAATAATTCTAATTCTAATCAAAATTAAAATCACAAATATACTTAATTATATAATTAATATTAATTAAAATAATTAAAATAAAATAATAATTACATACATAATCTACTAAGTATATAAACTCGAACGTTTGTTCTAACTCAACTATCTAAATATCAATTAATATAATAATTATCATTTTTTATTTAAAAAAAATTTCATTTTGAATTGGATTCAAATATTGTAATAATTATAATTATATGCAAATATCATCTTTTACCAAAATAAATCTATTACGTGTCTAACACAATATCATATTTATGATTAATATTGTTTCAAACGATTATAGTACAATAGAATTTATATATAATATAATCAAAAAAATCTAATTATTATAATTTAAATTATACTAAAAGTATGCATAAGAATATTAATCAAACAATTGTTTAAAAAATACTACGTAATTAAACAATTAATTATTTAGTATAATCAAATTATATATCACAATCAAAATAATTAAATTAAATTAAATTACGATCATATCATCCCGCTGTATACGAGTTTTTATTGCTAGTATTCAGTATTTTGGGGTCATCAGTTTTTTTCCTTAAATTAAATGAAGGAAAGAAGATTATTTATATGCAAGTGAAATTATAAAGCAAGGAAAGCAGGAGGGCAATGCAAAATCAATGGGCGTAAAAACAGGGGTTTCTGTTTAGATTCATTATTTCTCTTAAAATCCCTTGCGGATCCATCTTCTTCGTGTAGCTACTTACCTATAATTTCTCTCTCTTACAAGCAATGGCACCTGCAATGAAAATTGTGTTCGGATTGCTTACACTTGTAACTGTTGGAATGATCCTCGGTAATTCTTTCTCTCCTCTCTCTAAAACACATTAACACATTGACTAAGTGGACTCTTGTATAGTTCATATATACAATTTTCTTTTTGTTGGTTAAATATTTTGTGATTATTCCTAAATTTGAAGGAACCAGCTCGCTTTATTACACAATTTATGTTATAAGATAAATATTACTCCGTATAATTTGCCAAACTGTTAGGATATGATCAATAATGTATAAGGTGGATTGATTATTGATAATCTTTTGGTGTTAAAGTTTCACTTTATTCTAATTTTATTTTTGTATGAGAGTTTGAGAGTATTATAAATTTTGAGTTTATTTAATGATGTGTTGATATATGGAGATGTGATGTGTTTAAAGGTATAATCTTATGGCTTAATAAGTTAATATTGTTGTAATAGAAAAAGGGTTAATACGACTGAGTATAAACTTTGTTCAAATATGTTAATTTTAATTAATGCTGAGTGAAAGATGTGGTAATTAATTACGTAGTTGTCTAATATTACATACACATATTTGATGAGATCTTGCCTTGGTGGTCAAGAATGAGGTACTCCTGCATTATGATCACAAGTTCGACTCTCACCGACAACTGTTGAGATTTTATTCCTCTGTTTGAGTGGGCCTTCTTCTTCCTTTAATGTGGAGTTTTTCTCATGAAATTTGTTATGAATGTTCAATTAAAGATAGAGATAAAAAGATTGTAATAACAAATTTTAAAAAATATAGCATGAATATGAAAAAGTTATGCAAATGTAGCTCTTTTTTTAAGAATGTATCTTATTCTCAAATGTTAGCTCTTTTTTTGGAATGGAGGGAGTATTGAGATATTGAGATTGTATTTTGTAATTCATGATATTCATCCAATGTATATCTTGAAAAAAAATCACTAATTTCGTGAGTTTCTCAAGCATGTTCGTGTCAATTGAGGATAACTAAAATGGAAGAACAGGAATCCACATTTTCAGTGACTGCTTTAACTAGTTTTGTATTTAATGGTATTCAAACGTTAAACTTGAGCTACAATTGTTAACAGACTTTAAATTTGAGAAGTTGGCAAAAATTTGGCCTGTAAACTGTAATTGCAAAACCAGAAACCATACATGTGACTATATGAGCTATATAGTCATATAGCTCATGTAAGCAGATGATGCTGATGTTTGTATGTTTCATGCATAATGGCAATACGTTGTTTTCTTACAGGAGCTTTGTTTCAATTGGCTTTTATTCGGAAATTGGAAGATTCCTCTGGTAAATTATCTCAGCACTATTTTTCTTGTTAATACCTGTTGGTTTTAGTCTATTGTTCTTTTATCACAGTATAGTCTTCGTATTGATCTACATAAAAAAATAGAAATAAAATAAAATCTTCTTATTTATAACTAATTTCAGAAGATATGCATAATTAATGATTCCATTTAAGCCAAAGGCTTTTCTTGCCTTTTAAGTTCCCTGTTATTTTCTTGTATCTATTGGTTTGATTGATTTTGTTAATATCAGTCACTAACTGGTTTAATAAATTCTTATAATGAAAAACAAATAGAGAGCTTCAAAATGCTCCCCTTAATAGGCAACTTTTTTGGTTCTCTCACTGCAGAGGAATTTCAAATTCATATGGATTGCACATTTATGGTTTACTATTAAATGTGAGGCTAATACCTATATCATTACAGGGTCCAAGTTTCCTGCATTCCGAAGAAAGCATGAAAGTGGCAATTTTGGCAATCTACAAGTGCCACTAGGTTGGTTGCTTTCATGATACATCTGTTCTTCCACACAAATTTTGCACATATGTAATCCTCATGTTTATTTATGCTCTGTATAACTTTAATGTCATATAATTGCATAATCTTATAACTCATTTATATTTGTATGTGTATCTCACGCACACATACACAGTGGCAGTCCTACAGTTGGTCAATGGAACTCACTTGACTGATGTCCCACAGAACTTTGGGGAAAGAAAGTAAGAAACCTAGTATAAAACAGAAGTAGGTTATTTTGTGAAAGTTGGCGCTGTTTCAATATTTTGATTTTTCAGCCCCAGCAAGGTTGTAAGTTGACCTGTACAGACTCTGAGGAGAATAATTTGCAGATAATGTTGGATGACTCTCTTTCTTCAAATTCAAGGTTGCATATATCATTTTGTAGTTAAGGATAGACAAAGAATTTGGGTTTAAAACATGTGGGACAAGAAGTAATCCTACAGAAAGTTTGGATACATTAGTAAGTATAAACATAACTTTTTGTAATCTGGGAGACAATTTATTTTGGGAAAAGGGTCAATTCGGATTATAAGTTGATCTCAGTAGAAATTTTCTTTTAGGATATTCTCATTGAGATTACTAGTTCAGACCATCTTAGAATTATCTGAATATACTGTATATTTTCATTTCACAGCCCTCAGCACTGTACTATGGAAGCAAAAAAGAGACTTTATGGAGACATATTGTTCACGTACTGGGAAAGTCCTTGGCTGGTTACATTATATGCATACCTACGTACCTGCATTCATTGATAGTTACACACACATAATTTGTAGGACTAAGTCCATATGTGTACTGCTGTGTCTTACTGTCTTTATGTTGGATCCCTGTATGTATTTGAATGATGTTATTGCATGTTGTGCTTAAGTTCTGTATGCACGTGTATAAACCTTTGCTTTTATTTATGAAAATTAAGAGCAACAAAAATTCATACCATAGATGTAGGACATGATAAAATCTTCTAACGAGTAAAAGAATTAGCTTCTTTGGTCTTCACTTGTGAGGCCCATAAATCGCATTTGCTTACGGCATATCTTTTGGATAGCTTAAAATTCTACTTTTGGTAGAGAACACAGGTGGCGATTTATTCCACTCACATGAGTTGGGTAAGGTTTGTAATTTGGTTGCTCATTGAATTCTTATTTACTGAACTTCTCTGAATGGAAAGAATGGAGAGCCCTCTTTTTTGTTAATTTTCTTGTATATTAAGGTTTATATAGTGACATATTAGGCATAATTATATCGGAAGAGTTCTTTTTTGTAATTTTTGTTTATAAGTTCTTCATTTTTGGAAAATGTTATTGTCCAAGTGTGTTCAATTAGTTATGGAAAAGGAAAAGCTGCACTTTTGTTTTAAGACAGTGTAAGTATGAAGAATATGTCCTGATTTATCTTGTGCACCTTCTCAAATTAATTTTCATTTGCATCTCTGGTATCAGGTTTTTCTCGATGGGCAAATGACAAAGATGCAGTAACTTTACGTGTTGGATATGTATGTTCTCGGTCTTGGTTCATATGTTTATAATCAAATGTTGACTGTTTGTGTTCTACATACTTATAAAGGCTGTCAGTTTGAACAAGTTTGATGTTGATATTTTTCAGCATTCAGATGAGTATTTACAGTCTCTGCCTGTTAAGGAAAAAACTCTACATTACCATGATCTTTGCTTAGTCTATCTGCTCTGCGTTTGTTGACTCATTTCCATTATTGATGCCTCTTCGTTCCATCAAAGTGATCCTAAGGAGCATAGGTCACTAAATAGATACGCATTAATTGGCTTACGACCATTAAAAATGAAATTCTATAACCTTTGAATCATCCTGATTTACAGGACATTGATTACACAGAGATTTTCTTTCAATTCAATAGCTTTTGATGCCATATGGTTTCATCAAAAAGGGAGATGAACCTATAGAGCATAGTCTAAATGACACAAAAGGAAAGACCGGTTGTAGAAGAAGCTGTTGCAAAATGGTTGGCACTTAATTTAGAAGATTACAATAAGAAATGATTGAAATCATATTGAAATCAAGTTGTTCTTTCATATGTAATTGAATTTGAAAGACCATGGTTGTCAACATGAATCTGCTTTTGATTCTCCAATCAATATGCCAACATTCAGATGAACAGGATTTAAGAGTAGGTCTTACTACTTAAAATATCTGCTAACTGTGCCGCCTTTTCTTGGCTGTTGATAATCATAATCAAGCCATCCTTTATCCATTCTGAGAACATTCTGCCTCATAATCTAAAAATTTCTAATTGACAGGTATACTTGACCTTTGGATCAGTCATTAGCGTGGAAACTTGCTTACGAGTTCTTTTCCTGGGTTCATTCGTTCCCTCAACTCTCAATTTTATTGAAATTATTATACGGACTTGCAATAGTTGTCTCGACATAAACCTGATCCATGATAGGCTTGATCCTACCCCCATTTTTACAAGCATTTTCTCTTCATAAATACTGTGAATATGTGGACCCCTGTGCCATACTTCAAGTTATGAACAACTTCTTCAAAGTTCATTTCAGTTAGCACCTCTAGTTGCTTTCTTTCCAGAGGTCTGTTCTGCACACTATTCACTCATCTAAATAAATAATTCAATAGCATCAATTGCTTATAGTTGGTTGTCAATTTTCATTTGCTCGTTGATTTCGTTGTGGCTTTTATTTTTCGACAATAAATATAAATCAGGGAGAGGCTAACAAAGGAAGGGAAGATATTTGGAGAAGACTCACATCTTCTTGATATTTCACTTGAACAAAGCTAATTCAATCCCTATCTATACTACATTTGGGAATCCTTGTATTTATTAGCATACTTCATCAATCACCACTCGACCAAACTAACTTGCACCACGTATGAAGAAGACGCCATTAGTCGAAAAACATGTGGTACATGAACCATTTATTTACAATACTCTGATGGATACAATTTACTAGAATTATCAAATCAAGTTTTATATATGGGATTAGAGTTCCTGTGAAGGATATGTGCTACATATAGCTGAAACTGAATCTTCTCTTATATGTTCTATGCAGGTCAAACCAGAAATAATTAGCTGGTCACCTCGAATCATTGTATTTCATAATTTCTTGAGTATGGAGGTATTAAAAAAAATCATCAGATTGTTATTTTCATTTTCTTTGATTTGATATTTTTTGTGATAACAGGTTTCTGACTATTTGTTAACTGGATTCTGGATATTCATTATATTATGTTAGTTGAGTGACAGTGGTCAGCCTTTTTATATGCTTCTGATTTTTATTAATTTTCTTTGTATCAAATACAATCACAATTCATTGACTCAAGATTGTGCTACCTTTTGTTGTTGAAGCTGATTGCATGGTAGGATCAGTTAGCCTACAGTATTTAATGTTAGATGCACTAATGCAAAGTGTAGTACTTTTATTAGATGATCTAAAGACGTATGACCAGAAAGACAGACCTAATTATCCAGTATCAAGTTTTGCATAAGGTATGGTCACACATGTTTTCCGGTCATTAGATGTGTGTGCTTCGGACCTCAACTTGATGACTGATTTTTTGGAGCCCTCACGCAGACTACGCTCTTCCCATGGCCAGTTTGAAACTAGTTGCTCCCCTAGTCTCGGATCTAGTTGCTCCCCTAGTCTAGGATCAAGATATGTCACAGACCTCAAAGAGGGATTCTAATGGTACTTACGAATTACTTACCAAGAAAGACGGCTAGCAAGACTTGAACTCTCAACTTAGTGGGAGCGTTTATTGAGTTTTACCAACTAAACCAATATTCATCGGCAAAACAACTTGATCTTTTGATCTTAGGGACGTATGGACGGAACACTTGTTTTATGGTTGTGGTTGTCACTTGATAGAGCTTAGCGGCTTAACTACCTTTCACTGAGTGGAAGGAGGGCATGCTTGCCACTATCCAAAAGTTCTAAAAATCATATTTACGTAATGCAGACAACTGATAGATCCTCATAAGTGCCATTAACTGATTAACCAGAACAGCGTTAAAGTTAGCTGAAGTGCCAACAAAATTGGATGAAGGAAAATGATGTGAACTGCTTCAGAGTATCCAAAAGTTGTAAAGTTCAGCTGGAAGATTCTCTGCCCAAGGTCCTTGCTTTTACGGGTTCAAAACTTGTGGATGAGTTGGGGGGTTTGGGCGTGGGGGGGGGATGATGCGAACAAGAGTTGAAGATATTATTTTTAAATAATTATGTTTTATTGTTTCAGAATAAATTATTAGTATAATTAACCATTCGTATTAGTATTATCTATTATTAGGGATATTCTAGAATAAAATCTTGATAGTTATTGTTACAAATATTTTAGGATCTTTCAAGATATTTTATGGATTTTATCTTGATTTTTAAGTGATTTTATTTTAATTTTATAAGTGTAATCTATATTTTCTTTATACTTGAATAAAAGTATTAAGTTTTGAGTTGAGTTTCTGTGCAGTTTGGGGACTTCGCGCTTGCAAGGTGTTTTTTTAAGCATAATATATCCCTTACCACCCTTTGTCCTAGATCAACAAGACTATAGAAGACAAAGGAGTTATAATAGTGAAGAATTAGAAAACTTTTTAGGAAACAGACATCAACAACACTTTTAACCTCAAACTAATCATAGTTGTCAATAGAACAGAGGAAAAAGCAGTTGATAATGAGAACTAAAATGGAGTAAATAATAAATTGAGAAATTTTTAATTCCTCAAAAGTTCCTTTCTGAAATGCTAATTTTTCTTTCCTCCACATTGTTGTTTCACAAAACACATGCCGCCTCCCCCCCCCCCCCCCCTCACCCCACCACCACCACATTGCACCGTCAAATATCCACAAACTAACTTTTCCCAAGTAACTTTCTGCAGACTTGTTCCTTGTATGTGCTTGTTAGCAAACTTGTTTTTTGCGATTTCCATATATAGGTTCCCATAAAACATGACCAAATCAGCTCAATGTATGTTCCTTAGTCATCTCTTTGATTGATATTAACCCAGTACTTGTTCTAGTATCTTCATCAGTGATCTTAGCAACATTTCACATCCACTCTAATATTCTTGTTTTAGTCACTTCCATTTTATTCTCATTTTCTTCAATACTACCCAACATTGACCTCCATGTCACATTGATGTGTTATATATATACTCCATTTGTTCCAAAAAAAGAGTAATATTTGCATAAATTTTGTATTATGATAGTATATATATATATGGATTAAGGGAATTGAGCTATAACTCACATTTCAAATCCTACTCACTAATTTTATATCTATAAATTCATAATTTATCTAAAATGTCCAACCGTACGGATTGAAAGAGTATAAAAAAATATAGGAGTATACAAATTGTTATATCATTTTATAGTGTGTAGCATAATTTTTATAACCATGTAAAATTTGTATATTTTCAATGGATAAAATATATTGATTTTTACATTATTACAAAAACTATGTAAATAAGCTCAAAAAAATCCCAAAAAATTACTTATTGTTTATTTTTGTATGTTCTTTTAATCCGTACGGTTATATTTTTCTCATATATTTTGAAAAGCGAAGCATAACACGGGTGAGTATGATTATAAAAATGTGCTATATATATATATATATATATATATTTAAAATTTGTCATTGAAATATTCTTATCTTATCGTCAATTAAAAATTTATAACAAATTTCATGAAAAAAACTCCTTATTTGACCATGTAATTCTCAATTAAACATACAATATTAAAATCCGTCAAAAACTCAAAATGTTGCTCTTTTGTGGAATGGAGAGAGTATTTTTTTGGTTAAATTTGACTAAATTTTATGACCTCACAACAACTTGATGTGTTGCATCAGTTCATCCAATTTGCTCTAATCTGAATAAATCGTTCGGTGAGGACTAATAATATCGAAGGAAAGCACATACAGGGTTTTCAAGCTGGTGGCATATGTATGCATTATACTGTTTATGATTTGTTTGCGGATGAGTGTTTTGTTAGTGGCATGTCATACCAGTAGCATTTAGTACCAGATCATCAGCTTTACGGTACGGGAATTAAATATGATGCTTCTGAGTTTGAATTATAGAAAGAGATCAAATTGAAAATATATTTTATTTGGTGATATTGTTTTGTGTAGACACGTTTATACAGACACGCACCCGTGCACATACACACACACGTAATGGTGAAAGCATGGTAGAAATTAGAAAAGATCGAAAGAAAAATGAAAGAGTGTAACAGCTGAGAAGAACTTTGTCAAAAAATTTAGAGGATGATACGTCATGAAATTAAGACTTCCACAGTTATATGTTAATACTTGTTTGTGGTAAAATCCCATGGTCTTGCTTTTGAAGAACAAGTAAAACTTGTACCTAATAATGCACTGACAATAATTTTAAGGCCTTGATAATAAAGAAAGGCCAGTTGACAAGAAACCACTCAGATTGATCTTACCAAACTAGTCCTTTTGGAAAATGACAATTTCAAATTTATTATTCATCAATGCATTTTTCATTATTATCTATATTTTGTATCATCTATGATAGACTATGATGTTTTGGAAGATTTCCTTTAGGAGATTATTACCAGCCGAAACTATCGATAGCTTTTGCTCAGATGGCATCTGTCTTTCATATGAAGTTTTCATTTATATTGGAAAAGTTGTAGTGCGTCCATCCCATAAAATGTGGCTTCCAATTCCACATAAGAAGTCCCCCTTTTCCGTCTTTCCTTTGACCTAGAGAAGTTGGCTTAGCTAGTTATAATGCATGTGGATCCCTGATAGAATTAGTGAAAGGAAGTTGGCTTCATAAATTTATGTAAAAAATGTATCTAACCCAACCTATTTTGGCCTTTTGGGACAAAAGGAAATATATGATACACATCAACTTGTAGTTTACTTCAATTATATCATTTTTGAATTTGGGGCATTGATTGTTGAAAAACAATTTCACTAGTTATACATGATGCTGAAACTGAAACCTGATATTTAATTCCAATGCCTTTGTAGGAGTGTGATTACCTTAGAGCACTTGCATTGCCCCGACTTCAGGTTTCCACTGTTGTGGATACAAAAACTGGGAAGGTGAGTTCAATTGGAAATTCAATATAATCGTTTCCTAGTTAATGATTTATTCTTATCATTCCATGTCTTTAATTGAATTATTGAAATCCAGTTTATCTAAATTTTCTATGAGATTCTATTTGATTGTGGGAATAACCCAAAGCATTTTTTTAGTCACTTCTAGTTTCGTCATATGTAGGGGAATTGACATAAGGGATGGAATTAATTTTTCTGTATCTGACTGACTAGGTTTATACTTATTTTAATGGTATATGTATTTGACATGTAGCCTGTTTATTCTTTTGTGATAAGTGTATGTTTGTCTTCCTATGTCTTGTTCAGTAGATCATCTTGAAATATACTTGATTCCTAAAACATTTGTTTGTTTATTTTGGTTTTGCAAATTTTCTTTTTAGTTATAAGAAACTACATAACTTCATGAGTTACTAGTTCATAATGGTTCCCAGTACAGAAAATTTCAAATTCATTATATGCTTATATTCCTTTCCTCATATTCCCTTTTGTAGTCGAGGCAACAAATATAAAACTTACTAGACAACTGCAGTATTTTTCTGAACTGTTCCCGTGATACACTACCACAGAATAATTGATTAAGTTATTTTCTGATTTCTAAAGGGTTCATCTTTTGTATAACTATGTCCATTGAAAACTGCATTTCAAGGTACACAAGGTTTTCAGTTTGATGCCTCCCTTATTTCAATAGTATATGTTGGTGACGATGAATGAAAGAGTTCTCTGTAAATATTGTGTGCTGTATGGTTTATAAAATACCGGTCTTCTTATTTTTTTTCCTCGGGTACAACTTGGCTGCTGATCATATTATTTATTTTCAAATTGGTTCATTTGAATCATTATCTTTCCTTACAAATTTTATGTGTTCTTAGTATTCAAGTTTCTCACATATCTGATATGATCTCAATCTGTATCAATTAATAGGGAATCAAGAGTGACGTAAGGACGAGCTCTGGTATGTTTTTGAACCCTCAAGAGAAGAAGTATCCAATGATACAGGTTGTTACATGTAGTTTTTGTATTATCTTTTGTTGTATATTTATCTGAATCTAATGTGGGATATAATATCTGTTTTAATAAGTCTATGCCTCTTTTCTCCCTTTTATAGCTTTACTGTTTCTACTTTCATTTAGACATTTTCCCATGTGAAAGTGAAAGATCTTTTATTCTATGCTTGAAATAATCTTTTGATGTCATTGTAAATTTTAAAAAATTTAAGAATTATTTTCTATTTGCTTCTCGGATTATCAGGCAATTGAAAAACGAATTTCTGTGTATTCTCAAGTACCAGTTGAGAATGGAGAACTAATCCAAGTGTTACGGTGAGTATATGACCTTTTTGTCTGTTAAATGCTTCGATATGAATAGAAAGACTAATATATTTGGGTGTCAAGGCTAACATCTGCAAAAGCACAGGTACGAAAAAGATCAGTTTTACAGACCACATCATGACTACTTCTCCGATACGGTAATTTTTTTACAGCTTCCAGCATACACCTCTATTTCTTATTATCATATCTATCACATATTTCTATTCTCATGCAATTGCTGGTAATTGCAGTTTAACTTGAAGCGCGGAGGTCAAAGAATAGCAACAATGCTAATGTATTTAAGTGATAATGTTGAAGGGGGAGAAACATTCTTTCCTGTGGTAAATCCTTTCATGCTTTAATGCTCAATTATTGATACTTAGTAATTGACATTGGTTAAATTAAGTGTTGTTGAACAACTTCTCTAAATCAGAATGCATTTTTCCATGATTTAGCAACTAGATCGTTAGTTGTAGTTGCTCTCTCTGGTTATGAAATATGAATATGGTACGATGACTACTTGATTCTTCTGTTTATGGACTAACTTTTCTAAGTCTTAAACAACAAAGTTCCTTGCAGAAAGAAAGAAACAAAGAAACTGAAGACAACAAAAAATAGGCGACATTTTGACTTTTGAAAGTCATATTTTTCTCACTTTCAAAATTAAAATCGATGTGGAAATATATTTTAAGACATTGAAATTGCCAAGTGTTAAAGCTATCTATAAATTGCAAGTTTAATATTTGTCTTATATATATTGAATTTGAAAGCGAGTCAAATTGGCATTCCAAAGTGAAAATTGATCAAAGATTATTAAAACTGATTAAGTAAATACATAAGTAGTATTACAGCACATTTTGATGATAAGCACAGAAACTGGTATTGCATAAAAGTACAGCTAAGATATGTATTTTCTCGACATTGTATGGGTTTTTAGTCCTGTGCTGTAGAACCAAGATATCAGGTCAAGCTGTAGGTCAGTAGTGAGAAAGTGGCATCACTAGCATATAATTATTACCATACTATTAACAATGGAGAAATGTACTGAAGGCAAATTCAAGTTCTGTTAAATTTTTTATTTCAAAGTATAGCACCTCTCTCTCTCTCAAAAAAAAAAATAAAAAAATAAATTATATATATATATATATGGGATTAGGAAAAAGTGCTATGCCTCTTTCTAATAAGAGACTATAACAACGACAATACGGCATCATATAATGAAAATACCCAGACCCTTCTGAGCTAGAATACGGTTCATGGTCTCCCATCTAGCAAGCAACACTTTGATTTTTCTGATGTTTTTGGTCAACTAGATGTCAATCATCTACTTCCGCTTTGTTTCCTCCCAATCCAAATCTATTTGAATCGCAATCATAAATAGTCGATAATTGTTCTCACTCCTTCATCAGCCTTTAACCCAGATTCACCCTCTCCATATTCCTATCTTATGAATTCAATTATGCTACTTCAATGTTCTAGTAAATTCATTGTGTTTTTAGTTCCTTACATGCTCTGTTACTTTTCAGAAGACATCTTAAGGTAAAACACTTTGAAATTAGGAATTATATCAAACTTCTGGCTTGACAATAGAACTTTGAAGGGGCAATAAATTGATGCTATTCCATGTAGAAACTTCATTCCATGCTCTATACTAAACAGACGATTTAAAATTTTGGGGCTCAATGGCCTACGACGCTTCTGTCTCTCCATCCAGTCTTTGAAATTTTTTCAAGTTATATGATAAATAAGATGCTATTTTGGTTCACCAATCTGTTTTGGACCTTTTGGCTACTACTCGCTAATTAAAATTTGAATCTGCAATTGACTGTATGAGATACTTGTGAATTTATAGAGCTGGATTGAATATATCATAGAATTTATTGTATGGTTCCTTAATCTCTGTTTGAAGTGGAAGCTACATGTTTACATGTATTAGCATTTAGAAATGTTTTGATCCTTCAATAGCTAAACACATCTTTCACATATGATTGTACATTTCCTTGATTATATTATTTAGGTGAACTTATTCTTTATGTCAGGCTGGTTCGGGCGAGTGCAGCTGTGGTGGGAAAATGGTTAAAGGAATGTGTGTAAAGCCTAATAAAGGAGATGCAGTGCTTTTCTGGAGCATGGTTTGTTTCCTTCACATACTACTCACCCCATACCATTAGCAATTAACTAATATAATAAATGGCTGACTTTAATTGACCCAAAAATGTGGTTTAGTGGCCAGGTTAGAATATATTTTGGGAGGTGCATAAATAGCAAAGCTGCATAAAATAAAAGGCACAAAAGGAAAAGGAGTGTCGCATTCCCTTCTCAAGTTTTTGGGTTTAGGAGGATGAGAAATTGGTACACCGCAGTTTGTGAGTTTAGAAGGGAAATGAAACGAAGAAAGTAATGATTAAACCAAATTATTAACATATTGTGACTTAAATATAAATATTGATTTATTTTGAATGGTTATATATGATTTAGTTAGAAAAGTCATAATTTCCCATATTTCCTAAAATTCTTCGAGTATTAGAATTAAGGAAATTTAATTTTTTGTCCAACTAACAACCCTCATTAATTGTATCTCGTACCTATTTTCTTCATTTTCATATTGTTCAGATATTTCTTTTTTCGTTTTTTTAGTCCTTCCGTTAATATATTTTGAACTTTGGTCCAGTCTAGAAAATTTTCCCTTTGATTTATATTATATAATGACAAGCGGCTAAGCGGTGTGAACGTCCTCAGCCAAAAGTGTGTGGGATTTGAAAGCCTTAATTTGTTTGCACAAAATTTTAAACTCGTAGAAATCTATGAAATATTCATCGTTTTGCTCGAGTAAAGTGTCTTCTACTTTTCACAGTGAATTCACTTCCATCATCCAATCTTGATTTCAGACATCTTGTAAGCTCTGAAAACAAGTTAATGAGGGAGATCTCGGGCAAAGCTCCATTTCTTGAATCCTTTCACTAACTGAAGTTAAAACTAGCCCGATTTGACATGTGTTTCATCAGCCTTCCATTCAAAACTGGCTAAAGTGGAAGGACATGTACACGTTGATTTGATCATGAAATAGATATTAGGATCTTAAAAAATTTTGCAATCTTTTCTAGGAAATGAATTGCAAAGATTGGGGTATTTCATAGATTTCTAGTTGCAAACCGAGTTAGAGTTACATTTTGGCATCAATTTCGAATGGCAACATATCTAACTGATGATTATGGTCAATGGTTAAGAGAATTGATGGGTCCTCTCAGTGATTGACATTAGGAAGTAACACTAAGATCGCCTTTATCCCAAACAAGTAAATGATAAAATATATATTTCTCATGTTTCTGGGAGTGTTATAGAATAAAAATAAGCTAAAATGATTGCTAACTAAGAAAGTTTGAAACAATGGAAACACATCAAATCAGGCTAGTTTTAACTTCGGTTAGTGAAAGGATTCAAGAAATGGAAAATTTTAGTCAGAAAATATGATAATGTGAAAAGGATGAGAGAGAATAATTGGGGTAATAAGTTGGAGGCTGGTAAAATCTGTTTTTGGTAGCTGATTCGAAATTCCTAGTATTCCTCTCTTGAAAAAAAATTAAAGAAAGAATGAAGGATTGTATCATTCATAACTTCACCTTCCCTTCTCTCAAAACTCAATACTCTAAATGTACTCAGGTTGAGTTGTTAAATGACCAGGGTATGATTTCTTTTTTCCAGGGACTAGATGGAGAATCAGATCCTAGTAGCATACATGGAGGATGTGCAGTACTGGCAGGAGAAAAGTGGTCAGCTACAAAATGGATGAGGCAGCATGCTACTTTCTAGCTAATCTGAAAAGCCTTCTGTGTTGTAGTTGTATAGTGCGACACACTTTGATACAACTTGTTAGTATGCAATTAGTATTAAAGGAAAAAAAGAAGAGAATTTAGATTGATAATTGGACAATCGAAGTGTCCAAGAACCACAGAGTTACAGTTAGAACTTGTAGTTACATTGTAAACTGAAAGATGGTCTAAATATGAGCAATGTAGAACTAGGTTACCATTATCATCTCCACATAAGTAGTATTTCTCGTTTTAGTGAATGAGAAAAAAAATAAAAAGAGATTTCTCATTTTAGCGAATGAGTGTGTGTGTCTATATATATATATATATATATATATATGTATATATATATAAGTGAGAGAGGGCGGGAGGGGGCGGGGTGTTAAGCTATTACAGTAAGACTTCATCTTGCTGAGAGGCCTATCTAGCCCTGGAGTCTTCTAGTTGGGATGGTTTGTCGAGGAACTTTATGGAGTTGATGAGGAGTCCCCAAGGTACTTTCTTGCATCTCGCAAACAAAACCGAACATAAGATAGAGCAATGAGAAGAATTATGCATCAATACAAGAACGTTTTTCATCTTCCTCTGCACGGTGTAGTTGATTTACAATTTATTTGCTTTTGCTTATTTTTTAATTATAAAATCAATGCATTTTTCTATTATTGTTTGCTTATCTGAAGCATTTCCTGGACATTGCTGGTATCCTAATAAAAGTAGTTCGGTACAATATGATGTACGACAAGGTTGAATTCAAGAACAAATTGTAACATAACATAAAATAAAATAATAGTGAAAATCTAGGGGAATTTAACCAAGAACTAATTGTAAAATAACATAAAATTAAATTTTAGTTGAAAATCTAGGGAAATTTATCCATAGAAGAATCTCTATTCGTAGGGTTTTTCGATGCATATGCATTAGTACTAATCTTTTTTCAAACTTGAAAAGGACCCATCCTCTCTTAGCATGCACTTAGGTGAATTGGAAGAAGAAGTGATATCAGAATGTCCATTGAAAAGGACCCGTCCTCACCCATCCTCTCTTAGCATGCACTTAGGTGAAGTGGAAGAAGTGATCTCAGAATGTCTAGGGAAAGGACCCATCCTCACCCATCCTCTCTTAGCATGCATTTAGGTAAAGTGGAAGAAGAAGTGATCTCAGAATGTCCATTGAAAATGACCCATCCTCTCTTAGCATGCACTTAGGTGAAGTGGAAAAAGAAGTGATCTCAGAATATCCATGGCAAGGAGTAAGGTCTTCCACATTGTATATGCCATGAGGCAATCTCTTAGCACTCATCCCTTTCTTCAAACAATTTGTGATGGGAGCCATGATGGTACTAAATCCTCTGATGAACATATTATAAAACGTAGTTAGTCCATGAAAGCTCCTAACTTCATGTATATTAGAAAGCTCTGGCCACTTAGGAATAGCCTTTACTTTTTTAGGATCGGGAGAAACCCTATCTCTAGAGATCACAAACCCAAAGACAATAACGGATTCTTGCACAAACAACACTTTTTCACATTAATATAGAGTTTCTCACGAAAGAGAACTACTAAAATCTCTCTCAAGTGAAATAAGCGTTCTTCTTAGGTTTTACTGTAAATAAGGATGTCATCGAAGCAGACTACAACAAACTTGTCTATAAAGGGACGTAGCACTTGATTCATAACTCTCGTAAATATGTTGGGTGCATTAGTCAATCCAAAAGGTAAGACTAACCACTTATAGAGTCCATCCCCTGTCTTAAAGACAGTTTTCTACTCATCAGACTCTCAGATTTGAATTTGATGGTATCGGCCTTGTAAGTCTACTTTTGTGAAATATTGAGATTTAGTCATCGCATCTAACATATCATCAAGCCAGATGGAAAACTATACTTGATGGTGTCCTTATTAATGGCTCGACTATCATAACATATCCTCAAACTCCCGTCAGCCTTAGGGTAACAAGGTTGGAACATCGGAATGACTAAGACATTCTCATAAAACCTTTTCTCAACAACTTACCTATTTGTAGTCTTATCTATGTTTGCTCAGTAAGATGCATCCTATAGTGTGACAGGATAGACAAAAATGACCCTAGAATAAGGTGTATGACATGTTGTATGTCTCTAAGAGGTGGTAGCCCATCAGTCAATTTGCTAGGCATAGCATCAGAAAACTCATCAAGGATTTGCCTCACGTCATTAAGAATTTCACCAGGGATCTCCGCAGGAATATCCCTTACCTCTTTAGGGATTAGCGTGTAATCCCATGTGCCTCTAAAACATTCCTCTCAAACTCTTTCCTATTAAGGATATGGAGATGCTTAATAAGCTGAGTGAGTGTAATGGACTCTCTAGGTTGACTTTTGGAAGACACCCGAAGTCTCACAGGTTGAAGAGTTATCTTTTTGCCCTTATATTCAAATTCATAAGTGTTAGATCTCCCATAATAAGTCACCTTATGATCCAAGGTCGCCCTAATAGGATATGCGCAACATCCATATGAAGGACATCACACCATATACTCTCCTCATAGCTCTGAAGATGGATCAGAACTAGACAACTTTTAGACACATGAATAGATGTCTTGTTGACCTAAATGACACTAAAGGCTGGGATGTGGCTCTGCCTTTAGCTTCATCCATGGTAAAGCGGACTCAACAACCACATTCAAACAATTACTCTCATTAATAATCAATCTCAAGTAAATTTTACTTTATTGTAAGTCTGATAAATGGTGGTCCTCCTTTAATCATCTTTTCTCTTCGGACTTACTAAAACACATCTCATCACTCCCATTTGATTCTCAAGCCCCTCAAGGTGTTCATCTGCCTCCTTGTCTTGAGAGTCATACTCTCCCTCTCCGATGAGTTCTAACTTGTCATTATAAACACCTACCAAAACTCCCAAACTTCGTTTAGTGGGACATTCAAAGGATTTATGGCCCACCTAATGACAAGTGAAACACGACTCCGTGTTTTTAGATTGGAAGAAGTTGCTGTTAGAATTAAATAAGTTCAAATGTTTGTAGAAGGGAGGGTTGCATACAAACACTACAAACTTTTTTCTCTTTTAAAATTGATATTGCACAGGCTGGAATAGTTGCATAATCAGTAAAACTCTACTAAAATTAAAATGAATACACAAGCATTCAAGTTAAAATAGTTGTATTAAAACTTGGTGTTTTTCTGGAAATATGTTGAATTACAATTGTGATTAACAGCTACAATTCTGTAATAAATTACAACTTCTCTTTACTCACTCACTAGCTACGTTTTTCTTTGAATATATATCTCTCAAGATTTTTACAAACCTTCCTTTCTAGTGTTTGAGTGTTGTGTCATTTTTTCTTGCTTGTCTGCTTGTTTTCTTGCTTAGCTTAGTTTTTTTTCATTGTTATTCGCATAACAGCTCTTTCTATATGTATAGCAGATTAGTTGGTGAACCCACGTGCTGGACATGCTGTTTTTTCAACATACCCGCAGTTATGTCACATCAAGGTTCTTTCAGAATGGTGTGTTAGACTGCTGTTAGCTTTTGTTACTTCTTTTTTTATCTCCTGATCTGCATGAATTTAATGATCGAGAGTTGTTATTGGATAACAAAACTTCAAGGAATATCTTTCTAGTTATACCCCTTGCTTCCGTGCCAAGTATCAATGATTTGTATGTAAGTGCTGATGACGTGTGGATTAGGTCATAAAGATCCACTGATGCCAAGCCCTAATAGTGACTTGATCAGTGCTATTATTAATGGCAATTTGATCAGTGCTTCATTATTCACTGATGTCAACCTCTGATGGAGGCTTAATCAGTGCTTCATTATCCATTGATGTTATGACCTTTTTGTATCCACTGATATGTTTCACCTGATGAATTGATCTTTTATCGTCGCCAAACTCATAGGTCAATCCAAGTCATTGCCAAACTCGTTAGTGGGTAATCAAGGTCATCGCCAAACTCGTTAGTGGGTAATCAAGGTCATCGCCAAACTCGTCGGTGGGTAATCAAAGTTATCGCCAAAGTCATCGTCAGATATGCTATCACGAAAGTGACTTTTAGCCATCTCCAAACTCGTCGGGATCATCCCCTGATGGGTTCTCTTGACGGGTCCCCCTGACGAGGTCATCCCCTAATAGGTTCCCCTGATGAATGTCATCCCCTGACGACTTCCCCTGATGAATGTCATCCTTTAAAACAGTATTTTTAGGCTTCCCATGATGGGTTCTTTTCACTGATGCCCTTCAAAAATATTTGTTCTCTTGATCATTGATACTCTGTTGGCTTAGCTTGAAATGTCTGTTGTGCGGAATACTCATCTTCTTTTAAGTAACAACAACCATTCCTTGACACTATCGAGTCTGTTTAAGTTAACATTGATGACTCGCCCAGTGCAGTGTACTCCATTCTCTGATGACTAAGTCGTCCATCAGTGGTTGCAAAACTTGTGCAAATATACTGAGGTTTATAGAATACCTTGAGTATTTGTAGATGCACATTTATTCCCTTAAAACATCATCATCATCATTTATATCTAACAATCTCCCCTTATTTATATTTATTAGTTTGATAACCATAAATCTAACTAATATACTGATGATGATGTCAAAATCCAAAGCTATAGACATTAAAGAATAAATGTATTTGAATAGTTACAAAGAAGAAATATGTACATGTATATCAATTTCTATACAAAAAAGGTTCTGAACTTGATGACATGTTCATTTTTGTGGTTAACAATTTGGCTTAGAATATGCATTGATTCCTCTTTTTCTTCTTGTTGCTCCTCCTCCAAAGCCTTCTCTTTCTCCTGTTGAAGTTGATTCCCATCTAATGTCTTTGGCCTTTTGGAACAGGATCAGTAGTCACATCCTCTGAAGGTTGATTTGCAGATGTCTCAACAACAACCCCTGATAATGACTTTGAAGATTTCTCACCTTTTGAAGATTTCCCCCCCTTTTTGGCAGCATCATCAGTGGAAATTGAGAATTGGGATGTGACTTGAGGAACTTGTTTGAGAGTGTCATCTTTATCATTCTTAGAAGAATTGTAAGTATTTACAAATTCTATATTTTCTCTATACTCTTTATTTACAAGGATCTCATCCTTATTTTCCTCAACCTCTCCTTTTTCTAAGCCTTCTAAAGCATCACTCTTTTCCTCTCCTTTTTCATTGCCTTCTAAGGCAGTACTCTCATTCTCTCCTTGTGCCAAGGTCTTCTCAATGGGTTGACCTTGCCTCTTTTCACTAAGTTTTTTCTCAGCCTCACTCAAAGTTGTCCTAATTGGGCTCCTATGAGCTGGGTTATCAACAATTGTGGACAAAGTAAGTAATGTATCTGCAACTGTTGTGTCCACAAAAGTGATTTGAGCAGAAGTGGAAGAGATACGTGTATGTACAATAGGAGAAGTATAGGTATTTATTAAAATAATATTTACAATTGAGAAAGTATAAATACTCAGTGCAATAGTATATACAATTGTATTTATGTCCCTTGTATGAGCATCAGTGATTGAATCATTTAAGAAGGAATCAATCATTTGACAGTCTTGATTGTCAATCACTGTGTCACTGAGTATTGGCTCCTCCATGAAGTGATAAATTGGAGGATCTGATGTCATAACACTTAGAGTTTGTGTCATGACATCTGAAGAATGTTGAGGCAAAAAAAAAAGAGTATAGAGGTGTAGAAGATAGTGTTGGCTGAATCACTGAGTAAGGAGGTGATTCATCAAGTGAAGTTGTGTGTGCACTCACCATGTAAGATAAGTACAAGTGGCTCTCAGAGACCCTGATGTTGGTTTCATCATGGGCTATGGTTAGTGTATGTGCCTCACTCAACTGTCCCTGGTTGGAGACTTTGTTCAATAATTGAATCCTTTTGGGAAGATACAATTAGTGATGAGTGTATTTCCTTATTAAGGTCAATATCGTTTTGGGAGGATATTGCCTGGTTTGGTTTAGGGTCAACACTCATGACTTGTCCTCTTCTGGTTGTGTAAAAATTGAGTAATACTACTTGGGTAGGCAGAGAAGTGGTAATTGTCTCTGCCATAGTAGTTGAAATAGAAGAAGTAAGATATTGAGAAAAAGAAGGATGTGTAAGTAATATTTTGAAGGATGGAAGTAGAAATGATTCTTCTGTGTAATTCTGATCCTGATGTACAACCTTTAATACACATCATGACAAAATATATAATTATTATTATTATTATTATTTTTTTTTTTTAATAAACATATAACCATGTATCAGTAACATTATCAAGAAATTATGAGATGAGTTAGAAATACTAGTACTTAAGCACTTGATAGATTGAACTCCCCAACAATTTTTCTGGCAAGACTTCAACAAGTTGATCAAGCATTATCTTGCATAATTCACAAATTCCAGCTCTCCCATTAGATTGAGAAAAGTGGCTTCATTAAGAGATTTGGTGAAGATGTCTGCTAGCTGCTCGTTTGTTGGTACAAAGTGTTTTCCCAGTGAGACGACCTAGAACTTGTAGAAGGGGGGGTTGAATACAAGTTCTTACAACCTTTTTCGAATTCCTGTTCTTTAAGAAATTAAACTTTTATGCGGAATATAAAGAACAAGATCAAAACTCTATAAACAATTGCTTTTATTGATTTAACAATTGATTACAAGTTTTCTAACAATCAAGACAAGCTTTGATTGTCAGCTTCTATTCTGTATATTGAAAAATACAACTCTTTCAATTCTATACAGCTTCGTATTGCTATTCTGTAATTTTATAATTACAGCTTCTAAAAACTAAGTTATCAAAAACCTAGTTTCTTAATTCAAATCAAATACAATCTTTCCAATTGAAAGAATCCTAACAAGTTTCCTTGTCAGCTACGTCTTCATAAAAATCTACGTGTGCATGGAAGACTTTCCTTCTTTGATTTGAACTCTAACTCCATCAGTGATTAAGTCCTCGACTAATCTCCAATAGCTTCTTTAATTAGTCTCTGATCACTTCGAGTAATCTCCGATGCTTTACATCGAGTAATCTCTGATGCTTTACTTCGAGTAATCTCTGATGCTTTGGCTTTAGTCTCTGGTGATGTAAGCTTTTAATCTCCGAGGTATTGTTTTAATCTTTGATGACGTCAGTATTAATCTCTGACTCTCTAGTTACAATCCCCGATGACGTAAGCTTTAATCTCCAATGACCAATCCTTCAATCTCTGATGAACAAAACATTTTAATCTCCGATGAAGGATTCTTCAATCTCCGATGGGCAAAGTTCAATCTCTGATGAACAAAACTTTAATCTCTGGTGAACTTTTCCCTTAATCTCCGACAAGCCAAAATCAATCTCCGAAGGACTAATTAACTTAAACAACTTGTTGAACAAACTCAACAAGTATTCCAGCAGCACATACAAATGAAATAAATCTATCTCTTTATTATAATGACTAATTTTACAAACAAGAGATACTACTGCTAGCTACAAAATTAAAGTGTTACAAACCAACACTTTTCTGTACATTTGTATTCATAAGTATTCTAAAGACAATCATCATCAAATGTTCATAAAACCTAACACAAAGTGTAGTTCAATGGTTCCATTCATGTCATGTTTCCTAATAAAGTGGTACCTGATCTCTATATGTTTAGTTCTGGAATGTTGTACAGGGTTTTCAGCAATTGCAATGACACTTGTATTATCACACAAAATTGGAATTTTGTTGAAATTTAGGCCATAGTCCAATAACTGATTTTTCATCCATAGAATTTGTGCACATCAACTTCCAGCTGCAATGTATTCAGCTTCAGCAGTAGATGTTGATATTGTGTGTTGCTTTTTGTTGAACCAAGATACAAGCCTTCCTCCTAGAAATTGACAGCTCTCTGTGGTACTCTTTCTGTCAATTCTGCATCCTCCAAAGTCAATATCAAAATACCCTAGTAATTCAAATCCAGACTCCTTTGGATACCAAAGTTCCAACTCTGTAGTGCCCTTGATGTACCTCAAGATTCTTTTCATTATGTTTGCAAAGACATGTTGCAAACATAATGTCAGACCTACTTGCTGTCAGATACAACATAGAACCAATCATTCCCCTATAAGTCTTTATATTAATTTTCTTTCCATTTTTATCAGGGTCAATATTGGTTGATGTGGCCATAGGTGTCTTTACTACCTTTAAGTCCTCCATGTCAAATTTCTTGAGAAGTTCTTTGACATATTTTGTCTGATGTATGTAAATCCCACCAGTGACTTGTTTGATCTGCAGCCCCAAGAAATAAGATAATTCACCCATCAAACTCATTTCATACTTGTTTTGCATGAGCTTAGAGAACTTTTCACGCAGTCTAGTGTTAGTGGATCCAAAGATGATATCATCAACATATAATTGAACCATGATTAGATGACCTTGGTGTTGTCTAAAGAACAATGTCTTGTCAATGATACCTCTTGCGAACTTGTTATCCACCAGAAATTTTGATAGTGTGTCATACCAAACTCTAGGAGCTTGCTTCAGTCCATAAAGTGCTTTATCTAGTTTTTAAACATGTTTTGGGAATCTTGAGCTTTCAAACCCTGGAGGTTGTTGTACATATACCTCTTGTTCCAGTTTCCTATTGAGAAATGCACTTTTCACATCCATTTAAAAAATTCTGAAGTTTGAATGTGCTGCATAGGCTAAGAAAATTCTTATAGCCCAAGTCTGGCTACTGGTGCAAACGTCTTATCAAAGTCAAACCCTTCCTCTTGAAGATATCCCTTTGCCACTAGTCTTGCTTTGTTTCTTATAACAATGTCAGCTTCATCTATCTTGTTTCTGAATACCCACTTGATACCTATTATAATTCTGTCTTTGGGTTTAGGCACCAACTTCCATACTTGATTTCTTTCAAATTGATTTAGTTCTTCCTGCATAGCCATGATCCAATTTTCATCTTGCATGACTTCTTCAAATTTCTTTGGCTCTTGTTGAGAAAGAAAGCAAGCATATAGGCATTCATTAGATATTTCTTTTCTGGTTTCCACTTTTTGATTGGGATCACCAATGATTAATTCTTTGGTGTGATCCCTAGACCATTTGGGCTTAGAGAGGTATCTTGATGAGCTTGCTTGATTATTATCTCTTCCCCCTAAGTCTGTGCTACCAGCTTTTGAGAAAACTCCCCCTGAATTTATGCTTAAATTAGGGTTAAAGTTATCCCCTGATGGTGCATTCCCTGATGGAGTATTCCTGATCTGTTGTCTAGGAAAGCAACTCCATTAATTAAGGGGGCTTCATAGTTGGTTGGATTGACATCAGGAATGATTAACTCCTCCATTTCTTTGCACTCACCAGCTTCATTTTTTTGATAATCAGAATCATCTTCATTTTCAAATCTGAGCTCTTTATGAAAACTAGGGTTTTCGAGTTCAGAAATCTCTTGATCATCAAAAGCAAATTTATAGACTCCATCACTAGTTAGAGTCTTTTGTTGTAAACCCTATAGGCCTTAGATATCAGGGAGTAACCTAAGAAAATAACTTCATCAGCCTTTGAGTCAAATTTTCCAAAGTTCTCACCAAAATTCCTTAATACAAAACATTTGTATCCAAATAAATGAAGGAACTTGATGTTTGGTTTCCTCCCTATCATTAGCTCATATGGTGTTTTGTTGTGAGTCTTGTTGATCAAAGACCTATTTTGAGTGAAGCAAGCAGTGGAAATTGCCTCAGCCCAAAAATATATAGGAATTCTTGTCTCTACTAACATTGTCCTAACAACTTCTATCAGGGTTCTATTCTTTCTTTCTACTACACCATTCTGTTGAGGAGTTTTTGGAGCAGAAAAAGTATGATTGATGCATTTCTCCACACAAAATTTATCAATAGCTGCATTCTTGAATTCAGTCCCATTGTCTGTCTTCAAAATTCTAACCACTAACCCTGACTCAGTTTCCACTTTCTTTATATAATCAATGGTTTGTTGAGGTACTTCAGTTTTGGCATGTTGAAACTTGACCCAAGTATATCTGGTGTAGGCATCCACAATGACCAATGTAAATATCTTCTTTGATACTGACATGACATTGACAGGACCAAAGAGATCCATATGAAACAATTGAATTGGATCCTTGATCATTGTGGCTTCCTTGCTGACGAAGGATGATTTCCTTTGCTTCCCTTGTTGGCATGCTGAACATAATCCTTCTTGAATGAATTCTACTTGAGGTAGTCCAGTTGCCAACTCTCTCTTTACCGAGTCATTGATAGTTTTATAGTTCAGGTGAGAGAACTTCTTGTGCCACTGTCTGCTCTCATCAGGGGTTGCATTGCTGTAAAAACACGACTCTCCATTTACTGACATAAAATTAACAATGTAAAGATCTCCTTTCATAATCCCCGATAAGACTGGCTTCCCATCACTTTTAATTGTTAGAACTAAATAAGCTCAAGTGTTTGTGGAAAAAAAGGGGGGGGGGGGGGGGGGGGATTACAAACACTACAAATTTTTTGCTCTTTTAAAACTTATATTGCACAGGCTGGAATAGCTGCATAATCAGAAAAACTCTACTGAAATTAAAATAAATACACAAGCATTCAAATTAAAATAGTTGTATTAAAACTTGGTGTTTTTCTGAAAATCTGTTGAATCACAATTGTGATTAACAACTACAATTCTGTAATAAATTACAGATTCTCTTTACTCACTCACAAGCTACGTTTTTCTTTGAATATATCTCTCTCAAGATTTTTACAAAGCTTCCTTTCTAGTGTTTGAGTGTTGTGTCATTTTTTCTTGCTTGCCTGCTTGTTTTCTTGTTTAGCTTAGTTTTCTTTTTCATCGTTATCCGTGTAACATCTCTTTCTATATGTATAGCAGATTAGTTGGTGAACTCACATGCTGGACATACTGCTTTTTCAACATAGCCGCAGTTATGTCACATCAAGGTCTTTTCAAAATGGTGTGTTAGACTGCTGTTAACTTTTGTTATTTCTTTTTCATCTCCTGATCTACATGAATTTAATACTCGAGAGTTGTTATTGGATAACCAAACTTCAAGAAATATCTTTCCAGTTATACCCTTTGCTTCCGTGCCAAATATCAATGATTTGTATGTAAGTGCTGATGACGTGTGAATTAGGTCATAACGATCCACTGATGTCAAGCCCTAACAGTGACTTTATCAGTGCTTTTGGATCCACAGATGGAAAGTTACTGATGGCAACTTGATCAGTGTTTCATTATTCACTGATGTCAACCTCTGATGGAGGCTTAATCAGTGCTTCATTATCCACTGATGTTATGACCTTCTTGTATCCACTGATGTGTTTCCCCTGACGAATTGATCTTTTGTCGTCGCCAAACTCGTAGGTTGATCCAAGTCATCCCCAAACTAGTTAGTGGGTAATCAAGGTCATCGCCAAACTTGTCGGTGGGTAATCAAGGTCATCGCCAAACTCGTCAGTAGGTAATCAAAAACATCGCCAAAGTCGTCGTCAGATATATTATCGCCAAAGTGACTTTTAGGTATCGCCAAACTCGTTGGGATCATCCCCTGATGGCTCCCCTGACGAGGTCATCCCATGATGAGTTTCCCTAATGAGGTCATCCCTGACGGGTTTCCTTGACGAGGTCATCCTCTGATGGGTTCCCTTGATGAATGTCATCCCCTGACGGGTTCCCCTGATGACTTCCCCTGATGAATGTCATCCCTTGACACAATATTTTTAGGGTTCCCTTGATGAGTTTTTTTCACTAAAGCCCTTCAAAAATATTTGTTCTCTTGATTATTGATACTCTGTTGGCTTAACTTGAAATGTCTGTTGTGTGGAATACTTATCTTCTTTTAAGTAACACCGATGACTCGCCCAGTGCAGTGTAATCCATCCTCTGATGACTAAGTTATCTATCAGTGAATGCAAAACTTGTGCAAATATACTAAAATTTATAAAATACCTTGAGTATTTACAGATGCACATTTATTCATTTAAAACATCATCATCATCATTTATATCTGATAGTTGCTAGCCCCTTGCTCTTATTCTCTTCATTGTTGTTCTATGACATTGACTCTATCGGACACAACAGTTATTTGCGCTCTAACTTCACTGAAATTCATCTCCATGTTTCTCTCCATGTTGGTTAATTGGGCAACTAATTGGGCTAAAGTCATTTATGTCGTAGTTGAACCATAATGAGTCCTATTACGAATAGTTATGATGCAAGTATACTTAAAATGCAAGATGTAAAGTTAAGATAATTTAGAAATATAGAGAAATTAAATTATAGTCAACACTAATGCAATCGCAATACCCAAAGCTAACGAGAATAACAAAGTGAATGCAACTAAATTGGAATAGTTATGCAATTTAAAAGAATAAAATCCAAAACAAGCTTTTAAAATTTTTAGTATTAATGAACGGAAGAATTCACAAATAATACAAATATTAAAACCTGCTGACCAACGTGTTTTTTTCAATTAATAAAAGCGGAACTACCGAATGAGGCTACTGTTTACGGAAAAAAAAAAAATCTAACAATGAGGCTGTTATCAAATTTTATGGCTATGTGCTGCTGCTTAAGTTTTGTTGGGTTGATGCAAGACTAATCTGGATTTGAGTTTTGTGAAGAGGAAAATCATCAAACACGAAGAAGGGTAAAGGCCACCTTCCTTGTTCAAAAGCAGAACGACGGCAACGTGGATGGAGGACCAAAGAGCAGTAGTGACCACAGAGGCTTCTCTGACAGCTTTGGTAAGGTGGAACAGTTGGCGGTCTGTGGTGGCAATAACAGCGGATGTTGTTTCCAATGTGGACTAGCAGCAGCCTACTTCCTGATGACAGTGTGATGACTGACGATGTCAGATTGACGGCTTCAGAATGGCGATCTGACGACATCTTTGCAAATTGTTATTTTTGCAATTTTTCTCTGTTATTTAAGGAAATAAAAGATACGACCTAATGTGGAAAATAACAAAAAGATAATCTGGAAATAAAAAATTTAAAAAGGAGTTGGGCTTACTCTTTAAGAAGAAGAATTGCTGTCTGATTTGTTTTTATTAGGAATATGAAATCCTAAATTGCATACTATAAAATTAAATTAATAAGATTTTGAATTGAACAACTTCACTTCGATGGAATTTTTTATTTAGGTTAAAAGATTATTAATTATAGTTATTTTTTCTTTCAGGTTATTAATTATATTAATTAAAGAATTTCAAATAAATTTTGATGCGTAGGATTTGGCAAATGTGATAAGTTGAAAGTCAAACATGATTTTGTACGTCACCCTGTGTTCCACAATTTTTTTTTTAAGTGTTTGATAGACATGATTGATAATTACATAATTAAATAAAAAGGATTTTTATGAAATTTGTTATAAATATTCAGTAAATGAATAATTGATAAAAAAATGTAATGACTAATTTTAAAAAATGTATCATAGTAATAAAAAATTATATAAAATGTCAATATTTTTTTTTAAACAAATTTCATTTTCCAAAATTACTTTCTTTATGAAATAGATGGAGCATTAAATAATAGAATTTTAAGTGAGGGTCTCTTTGTTCATAGTCTTAAAAATCACTTCAAATAATATTAGTATCCTAATCAGCCTGTGCACGGCGCTACTCTGCTAGTAATTTATTAAGGAAAAGAAACGGTTTATAGGAGAATGAAAAGAAACCACTAATCATTAGCCTTGTGTTGTTCGGGAGAGAAATCGAAACAGCAAAGAAAAAAGAGCAATGTCTAGTATGCCATTATTGTAATTTTAATTTATTTGTCACATAATCATTAATCTAGCCAAAAAAGGGGGCCATGTGAGAATGTGTACTTAAAAAATAACAACTTTATCAACATTGGACATTTGGTGCAAAGTAGAACAAAAAGTGTACATGGACAAAATTACGAACCGCTAAAGGGAAGTTATAAATGGTGCATAACGATCCATGGATCTCTCTTCTACTAATTTAGTAACTACAGCACTAAAAGTTATAAATGTCAAAATCAGAGTAATACAGAGCGTTTTAAGTTGCACTTGCAGTGAAAAAAATTGAGACCACTCCACATTTATCCAGGAAAACCTGTCATTCTAAAATACACTAAAAACAGCTGTTGAAATGGTCCAACCATTCCATAGAGGAAATTGATCCCTTCTATAACGAGCTCGTCTTGGTTGGAATGATTTAGCAGATAAGGAACCGCTGTTCATAGCACAGGCTTCTGCATTTTGGTCAGACGTTGAGGATTGGTTTTTAGGCTAGACCAAGGTTCAGGGTTTTCAAGCCTTTCACCCTACTTGGGCTAAAGCCGGTCTCGGCAATAGGGGAGAAAGTGACTTAACAAATTTACAAGTTTAACATTCTGACCAAACAATTCATATGTTTTTTTATCATATTCCCACTGACAACCTTGATCGATGAAGATGAAATAACCGACAATTGCAAGTAAAATACACCAAACTACTCGTATCTCGAGATTTTTACTTGATGTTCTCGAAGCTGGGGATAACGACAAGAGCTCCATTTACACTTCATTGGTAGAGTTAGAAATGTTTATGTAAATGTTTTTCAAATACATACTAGTATATCAATGCTCTAATCCACATAATTTTGTATATGAAAACTCACAAGAGTACATGGATTTTAAACGTTTGGAAGAAATACACAACCCAAGCTCTTCCTGTTCAATGGCGTGCACACATCAAGACAATGTTTGACTGAATATCGACAACCCTGCAGACAAGGAGTTAAAAAAATGGCTCAGCAGAACAGGTACAAGTTTATATAGCAGTGGAAAAAAAGTGAAAGCAGAACAATAAAATAAACAAGATAATCTCATATGTAACAAAAAATTGAAAGTACAAATGCACGAGAAAGCACATTGAAGATTGGCAGAGTGTCATTTTCTAGTATCTACTTACTGAGTCAATTAAAAAAACATGCTTCATAATGCCACACCACCACTCCTTATTGCCACTGCCAAAAATCTACTATCATCAATCAGTATGATGTTATTCATCCAAATTAGATGGATCAACAATTGATGTACCCATGCAAAAGGAAACTTAGTTTTGGGGTGGGTGGGGAGGTGTTACTGACGTTGACACATTTTTTGGAATAGCTATGCTTTAAAAATCAATAGAACACCACTACAACTTAAAAAAATCGAAAATATATCATTCTGTAAGATGTTAACACTTTCGTCCAATATTTTCTGATGTGTAATTCATTTCTTTAAAATGAAGATATGTGGATATTATGTGGCTTGATCTTTCAAAGAATAAATTACAGAGAAATGACATGGCACGCTTAGCAATCACCTCAATACTCAGTACATATGGCACATATATATAGTAATTACTATGAGGATAATCACACAAACGTGAACAAAAAAAACGACAATTAACCCATGACAGAACCATGCTTGCACCAGCCAAAAATATTAACCTAAACACTCAATCTGCTACGTATCATCACCAAGCATTGCAATCATATTATTAGCATCATCAATGTTTAACCCACCAACAAAACCCACCACGCAACTAAGTAATCATTCTGATATCTCAGACTACAATTTAATTTGCCCAAGATTAAAATTAAAATCTGATTTTAAATTAATAAGCAACAATAAAGAGAGAAACTTAGGATTTGCGCCAAGCTTTGTGAATCTGCCTATGAATACCAATATCACACGCCATAGTCAAAACTAGAAATCGCCAATTAAGAGTGGGAAAAATCTAAACCTCAAAAATTTCTGACAACCTGTTCAGAATAGTTTTGATTGATTTAATGACACTTTCTTTTGGGATGATCTGGTTTAGGCCACACTACCAACTGTACAAATCTTCAATCATTGAGGAATAGACTGTGATTGAGGTTGCTGAGAGCAGGAGTATATAGTCTCGATGTGATAGTGTTTCGGTCGCAAATGTGGGGTCTGGGTCATATTTAAGATTTGTATTGCAAAATTGTGAGAGGCTAGGACTTTGTAGTATGAAATTGAAAAGGGGTTCTATTGATTTGCAGTAGATATGCTATATATGATGATATAGGGTCTCACTTTTGGTGGAGGAGGTGATTGGAGAAATGTATGGGGAAGAAGAACAATATGAACTTTTTAAATTCTTTATTAAATGACAATTCCACATCAGCGCTATGTAAATTTCCACTTAGTTTACAAGTATTTATCATTTAAATTTAATGAAATTAAGTCTGCCGGTCATCATTTTGTTATATTTCAGAAAATACATCAGCAATATTTAACACGTGTCACCTCTTTTTGACAGAATAGTTCAATTGAATTTTTTTTCCTTAATTCAGTCATTTATTATGAGATTTTGAACGCTCAGTTACCCAGATAAAAAAAAGTGACAATGATGATGGCTTAAACAAAGTTTCTCCCCCCCCCCCACCACCACCAAAAAAAAAATGCCAGTTCAGAAAATAAATGAAACACACACATATATAAGTAAAAAACTAAAAATAGGGCTTCTTCCCAACTGGCGTGATTTGGTGAAAAATATTCCCGTGCAATACAATTATTTTCTAACCCTTCCCATTAAGTTTATGTTACCATGTACAATGTTACTATCTATTTAATAAAATTACGACGTAGATAGTAACATAAGGTATTATATAGCAATATAGTAACATAAAATGCACGGGAAGAGTTCAAACATACTCAAACTGTATAGTAATACTTTTCAAAAGACCACACCGACCGATAATTTTCTGCTAAAAATAAATAATAATCGTTTACAGTATATAGCCTAAGATGCAGGATTTTTCAATAAGTTAGAGAATCCTGAATCCAATCCTTGGATTCTTCGAAATTTGGCGTGATTCTTCTAGGAATTCTTGTGTAGTTTATCTTTTGTTTTGAAAGATAAGTAATGCAATAATTAATGTAATGTTATATGAAGAGAGTGATACAATAATGAGAATGATATTTGAAATGTATATTTGTAAGTTTTTGTATGTAAAATTTTATATATATGCCGAATCCACAAATCCCTAATTGGTGAGATTTTTTGAATTGCCGAATCTCCATATGAAGAACTCAAATCCCCGAACCTGAATCCTAGCTTCTTGGTATATAACCATAACTACATCTGTAAATAAATTAGACTCCGTTCTCATTCCAAAATATAGGAACAAATTTAACCTTTGAAAATCAATGACTCATTTTCAAACTCAAATTTGATGAAATTTATGTAAAAAAGTGAAAGAATAAAACTTGTAGTACTCTAATTTTATTTATAAGCTTTTCATTATATTGAATAAAATTAAAGGAATGTCTACAAGTCTTACATTAAAAATCAGTTCAATCTTGAAAGTCAAAATTTATCTTATAATTTTGAATAGACGAGTATTTTGTACTAATGAGGAAGAAACATGTGTATTTCACACCATTACAATATTGATTTTGCACAAATTTTAAATAAACTAGTTCAGCTACCGTACACTATGTGTGAGAGTAAAATTTTGTACAATAAAAAAGCTTTTATGATATTTTTTCTTTATAAAAATTGTTAACAGTTATTAAAATTTATCTTCATTTTCTCCTAATGTTAAGGATCCTATCCTAGTGGCATCTACCGTCAGAAAAGGGAGATTAACCCATAGGCTTCACGAATTATTTTTGTTGACAGTTACATAAGACCCCAGAGATTTAATAGGATAGATGAAATTTAACTTCAACATTTTGCATACAGTTCGCAATCATGTTAGTGGAATTATTAACTAAACAATCAAAAGAACATATTTAAGGTTTCTAATTCACTTGTCAGAATGTCATTTTATCGGTACGTTACCACACAGGACACCCTAATTAAAGTTTGATTCTAAACAGCCCATAAGTGATGAGAGGCAAGTTAAAGGTGAGGTTTAGCAGCATGAGGAAGTCAGCCAAAAGACAGAAAAACTGGTAGTTGTGACACATTTCGTTGGCTGGCCCTATTTGGGGTTCAAATTACCAACTAACTAAGAGATTTTGTATAGCGTTTCACGGATTGAGTTAACCCCTACACTTCCATCTTAAAATCTGAATAACATTTCTCCTATCTACTGTAAAAAAGATTTTTTTTTTTTTAATATGTTTGGCAGAACTGAAACCAGGACAATGTGAAACCTACAACTGTAGCTATTCACTTACCGGTGTTCACCATCTTTCAGCTGATGCTCATTTGTGCAAGACACTCTTCTTCGGAAGCTTAGATTTTCTGTGATTATGATTCTGCCAAAAGGACAAAAAGCCGCCACCATAAAATTAGTTGGTGTACATTTACAAACCCCAGGTAAAAAGTTAAAATCCATAAACAGCAAGAGAAAAAAAATCTACTTTTTGTCTTTCCAGAGCTTCAAAGTCTGTTCTTTCTTTCCAATTGCTCTTACGAAGTTTGATAGGCCGATTTCCAACATACTTGCCTGAAACCAAGTTTGAAGTAAATTTTCTCATTAGCTTCTGTTAGACATTCTTGTCATCATTCTAGAAAAAGAAAATATTTCCTCTATACATTTGTGCTCTCCGGATACAAGATATCCCCCTTCTTTTAGATGCCCCATATTTTGTGAATTTGGTTTAAATTATAGTAACACTTTAGTGCTTGTTACCAAATATTCCTTCTTACAGTATCATTTTCGAATATGAGGCAAAAGGTTTAATTCATTGTCAGAAGATCACACCAGTTTTTATAGGATTTTTCTCACTTCCTTTGAATTGCGTAAATCCAAAAAGAAATATTTAAATTCAGAATGGAAGTGCATCCATAGGACACTAATTTCATATTCAATCGCACTGTATGTGTCACTAGTAGAAACGAATCTTCTATGTGACACAAACAGTTTAATAAAAACTTGGCTTATCAAATTAGCTTTTTCTTGTGAAATTCTGATGATGAGCATTTAGGAAAGACAGACCACATTTTGACAAAGTATTGACTTATCTTACCATTTTGTGAACAGACCACTGTACACCAAAAATCTAGACAACAGGACAAGGGTCATGCAAGGGAGCTGAGAAAGTGAAAGGTATTGATTTATCTTACCATTCATCTCTTTAAGTGCACCAGCAAGATCTGAAGGATTGGCAAAACTTACAAATCCATAGCCCTTAGTTTTGCCAGTGCGCTTATCCCTGACAACCTGAGAACACAAAACTTGAAATTAATCAACTAATGACTTACAAGATTATAACTGAGGATAAATACTAAAATAATAATATAATAGTGCACCCCTCCCGCTGGAAAAAAAAAAAGAGAAGATAATAATTACAGTAATAATATTAATAATAAGTAACAAATAGTGAGGATGATCAACCGGAAAATAGAACATTATGCGAGAGACCTAGCCATGCAAACTCACAAGTAAACTGAAATCACATGAGATACACAGAATTATAGAATGATAATATCATTTATAACAGATGAAAGAAATGAATTCCAAAGCAAGTAATTGACAATAAATCCTACCGACTTAATCTTACTCTTAGGTATTCTAAAGATATATTTATGCCAAGTAAAAGACTAGTTTCTACTACTGAAACATAGTGTGATTGAATATGAAATCTTAAGGATTTATAAAATCAATCCCACTATTTGTCAGTAGTAGAAACTGTAGAAGATTCTAGACTTGACTTAGGGATTTAAAAAAGCAATCAGCATCTCGTTTAGATTTGCCTTCCCTATTTTGATCATAATTAACATTTCTATGAGGCAGCACATTACACTGTATGACATCTTTGAATGAGTTGGAATTTTATTTTACATTTTGTTTTTGGGATTATTTTCCCTTCTCTGGTCCCAGATCACTTCTCCTTGCAAAGTCAAGCATCCTAAAAGGGTGGGTTCTAGATTCGTCTCCTAGAATGATATCTAGCTTTGTTTCTTTTGCTTCGGCCTGCATCAGCTGGTACCACCCTTTGCATACACCAAACACGCATCTGCAGACAACAATATGCAAGACCTATTCCACAAATCTATGACATGGGTTCAAAGACAATATAGAACTGTTTTAGCATTTTTACAATGTTTCCCTATTTAGTAATATAATAAATTGCAGGATATGCTGAACCAGATTCTACAAGGAAAGGAACCCGTTCATGTAGGATAGGACTAAATGGATTTTTATCACTTCCTCAAAATACGACAAGGATTTTGAGAATAGATAACTAACTGAAAAAAGAAAAATAAGAAGGTAAAGGATAGGACTACAGTGATTCAACCTCAGAAGAACCCCCTACTCCCCCATAGGGTATACGAACCGCAGAAGGGAGAAAAGTTTTGATCACAACCAACATAAGAAACAAAATCTCAAGCCAATAGAGTTCAATTGTTCAAGGGACATTAAAATAGCATTGTGGGGAACAAACCACAATAAAAAAATCCTAGGTCCATTGGGTTCCATAAAATCATAACTAATAATTATAAGTACTTATATAACAAGAAACAACTAATCACATTTATTTTCTCAATAATAAAATCTTATAGAAGTATCGAAACTGGCTTCTTTGATCTTCACTATCATTTCTCATACCATCTATAGTTGTAGATAAAAAAAAACAAATCTACCCACAGGCAACTTTTTATGCTTCTTTTCGATCTCCACTCTAAAGTTTCAACAGAAACAACGTCCCAATGGTCTTGCACATTAGGCTAGTCTACAATTTTCATAACGTAGTGCAAGGACACTTGTACAGAACATATCAGAAAAATGAAAGAGATCCACAGGTCCCAAAGAAACAACTTTAAAAGGACATTCAAACAACTTCTACCTGCCAACCGATATTATAATTGTGTAAAAGTACATGTTAACTTACCCTAGCCATGTTAAAAGAGGGAAATCGTGAGAATGCTTTTGAAAGAACATCATCATTCACCTCATTTCCAAGATCACCACAAAATAGACGGAAATCATCTGCAGGAAAATGAAAAACAAATTTGACCACCAAAAAAAAAAAAAAAAAACAAAGATGAGCTATGACAAACGCAGAAGTAAATACTAACACTGACAGTAAATTGAGAACTTGATATCAAAACAATCAGCATGTGCGCAAGCGCACACACACATGTTGGATTCTCTGTGTTTAGTTAAAATCATAAGTAAATATGTATGAATAGCAAAAGAAGAAAAAACCCCGACAATAATAACCTATAGAACAACACGGCTATAGCCTTGAGTGACAAAAAAGTTTGTAATCATATGTCCTACTGCCAACTAGCCCTTTAACATGAAACCCGTGTTACATGGTCTAGGGTGCTAAACTCAGGCGCAGCTATGTGAGTTCAGCGCAACAGCTAGATAATTAGTTAGTTGGTGAAGGATAATAGGATAGTCTAATAGTGTGGATAAGTGCTTCGTTAGCAATTATGCTAGTATGAGTCTTGGTTGTAATCAACCATATTATTACTAGTGAATTGAATATCATGATTGATGTCAATTAAAACTGCAAAAGGAAATCCACAAAACAAAAAAAAAACGAAAAACTGACCAAACCAAAACGGAGCCCAGCTAATGGGGCCGGTGTTTTATTCCCACATTTCGTTTTATGGTGCTTCAACGAATAACTGAATCCTTCTTGATAGTTCTCAGTTTATTACAGAAAAGTTAGCTGCTTAGCCGAACCAAGTATATAATACATGCAAGATAACTTTGTAGACCTTGGATTCCACTCTGACCTCCTGCATAATTCCGTGACCAGCTTCTTCTAGTTTTACTCCTATTTTCCTTTAAGAGATTCATTGTGATTACTCCTTTGCATTATTTCTCTACAGTCAAGGCTTTGTTTAGCACTGAATTGAAAAGTACCATATGAAACAACTGAAGAAATTTATATCCCTTTGCCACCCATGATGAAGGCTTTATGACTTTAATTAACTGACCAAAAACGTCTGTGTTCCAATAATCTCACTATTTTGAGACCTTTTCTTTGGGAACTTCATCACCTATAGTGTATTATGTTATATTCTAGCCATCTCCCTGCCATTAGATTTAAAGAAACTGAATAGAAAACCATTCAGCCTCCAAAAAAAGAACAAACAACACCAAGAGAACTTTAAAATTAGCAGTCAAGTTTGGTTTAGCCTAAGACAAACCCAAGAAGTAGGTGGGTTTTGATTGTTTTTTATGGAAAAACCAACCAAAATTGACCTCATGCAACCCTAATGTGAATTATCTTTCCCCCTCTTTCTTTTATCTCTCATATAGTCTCTCCATTTCAGGATTAAGGCATTGGTTTAGATAGGCTGTAATTTGTATTGTGTTGTCAGGCCTTATGAGCTGTCATGTACTATTTATGTCATGTGCTGAATTGTGTGAGTTGTTATTAGTTAGTTAGAGTGGTGCTAGTATGGGGGTGTAGGATAAGAATCACTATAAACATGAAGGCTTGCTTATGCATTATGCCTAATGAATAACAAAGATTTCCCCATCTTAGGATAAGAATCACTATAAACATGATGTAAGGCTTGCTTACGCATTATGCTGAATGAATAACAAAGTTTTCCCCATCTCTCTCTCTCTCTCTAGATTTCACCCTAATCTCACTTCTCTGTAGTTGATTGATCAAGTCAGACCTTGCTAGGCCTGACACTCCACTCCGCCTTCCCAGTTCCTTCTTCTACTATATTCTCACCCTGTTGGCCCTTCCCCAAGTTATCCTAAAATTCAACAACCATATTTCAGGTCTCCATCATGTAGTCTTGAACCTTGGTATCAGAGCTCCGGGTTCAATCCAACACAGTTTCTAGCATGCTCTGTTTTCTGACCAATTTTTCTACCTATTAGCCCACTCAACACCTAGTGCATGTTAGCAAAAAGTAGTTATGCTAATTATGAGCCCTAGTATCTTGTATAGGTAGAGATCTATGTACTAGTTGAAATTATACATATTACTACCAATGAATTGAATCAAAATTTATGTGAATTATCCTTCTCCGGTTCCCCTTCTGTGCTTTCTCTCTCGTAAAATGTACTTGTCTTCTCATCTCCTTCCATTATACCATCCCCTTATTTGTTTCTCATCCACTTGTTCTGTTTCATCATCCTCTTCTGCAAGTTATCCTAAAAATCAACCACCAGGTCTCAAGACTCTCATTTAGTGCTGACATGTACCTATGTTTAGGCGTTGGACTTATCTATTTTAAATTAACAGTATTTGAGGACGCTGTGTAAAAGGATCTAACTTTAAGATTGAGTTATATGAAATATTGTTAGGAAATAACTGCTATGTTTAATTTTTCTTAATATTTAAATATCCAGGTTTGATAACTTAATATATATATGATTATAAAAAAAATTTCAAGTGCATGGAACCATAAATGAAATGGTAAATAAGGATGAGGAACTTGTAAAGTATGAAAACCATAAATAAGTAAATAATTATATCACATATCTTGCGAAGTGTGACAATAAAGATAGAAATAGAAGAGCAATGGTAGTAAATTGGTGGATTACTGATTGTAGATAAGATTACCGAAGGAGATGGATGTGGAAAACACATTAGGTGCTAGAGATGAGAAACTTGAGAATGGCTTCTCCAGGAAAGTTCGTCAATAAAGAACCATATTCCACTCAAAACGGTAAAAGTAATGATGGTTGGTTTTGTAGCAAAAATAATAATAAAAAGAAATATCGTCGGTTTATATATAATGCTTGAAATATAGCGGTTTCTTTCATGTAAAATTCTACCAATACTTTTGTTGATTTTATATGACCTAACGAGTGAAAACAAAGAGATAACATGTTCAACTCACTCGATTATTCCAGTGCTTCAAAATTCTATCATGGCTATCAGCTACATTATTCTATTTTTTTTGTGCTAAATCTACTTGCTACATTCAATTCAGCATATAAAACAGGATATTGATCTTGTAATTTTATTGGTCTTTTTGTATTTCTTTTATTTACTTGTCTCGATTCACCTATTATGTCAAGCTACACAAATCAGGATATTGAGTAACGGAGGGCATCATTACTTTGCGGCAACCACTTATTATAATGTTAGGATACACAAAATAAGGTACACAGTTATAGTATCTATATAATATTATATACTCTGTGATTTGTGCAACTCTTTTATCGTTTCAGACATTATGTGGAAAGAGGCTGCCGAACAACACAATTTAGAATAATTTACAGAGTCACTGATAAATAAAAAGTACGGTAGGAAAAAGGGACGTAACATACTTTCAGGCCACTCTGCAAGAGTAGGGTCCTCCCATGCTTGACCAGCTGCTTTACGAGGTATAGCTTTCTTCTTAGTCTCTGCTTTGTGCTCGATTTCACTGCTTGCAAGTGCAGCTTTGACACTTTCCAGAGCTTCAGGAGTGATAGTCTGAGCATCCCTTTGAAATAACTGCTGAGCCTGCTCATAAAATACATAAATTTATAATGAACAGATATGAACCCAAAATGCACATTCTTAACAAGGTTTTCTACACTTTTCTTTATTAAACCACACTTGCACTTCCTACAAGAACTTTGAACAAAATCATAAGACAATACTAACATATTAAATATGCTACAGTGGTACATATAAACATAAACATGTAACTACATATATAAGCAAGCTTAGACGAGCCAAAAGTACACCCAAAAGAAAGTATAATTATAATTTTAAATAAATAGAAGTAAATAAACCGAATGAATGAGAAACAAATCTAGAAAACAAGTAAACCAACTTATTGGTTACATAGGAGGCATTGTGTAGCAACGCACACATTACCACTACCTTGCGTTTAGAAAATTGCACTTATCTTTTCCTTTTTCGCTAAGATGCTAACATAATTCTACCCACAATTCTAGTAGTCCAATAATCTATGACTAGCCAATAGGCGAATGTAACGTGTAAGTAATGTGTTTCAGTTATAAAAAGTAAAGCAAAAAATCTTGACATAAGATTATACATACAAATCGACATTAGATATAGTAGCGAAAGTTATTTACAGATGTATCACATATATGAAAATGTATTGTATTCCATACAAATAAAACCATGTCCAAAAATCAAATGCACATGCGATATGGATGCATATTGCATTCCATACACAATATCGAATCAAATAAGATTGCCGATTATATCCATATATACACAATAGGATAGCTACGAGTATAAAATTCAAGAAACCAATTCTAGTTACCTGTTGGTACTGCGGCAACGTGTAAACGCCGGGGACGGTGGCCGGAGTGGGATAGACAGGAGCTACAACAACTTTCACCGGAGGCGGTGGCGCGGGATATTGCACCGCCGGGTATGGTTGAGGCTGTGTTTGGGGTTGCTGTTGGAGGTGGAATGGCATGGGAAAGTAAGATCCGTCGTTGGAGTAAGTGAACTGGGAAGATGAAGAAGAAGACGATGATGGAGGAATCGCCGACATGTTTCCGGTGAAGAATCCAATTGGGGAAATTTCTAGGGTTTATTGGGGTAGAAAAATTAGGGATTTTATTTGATGTTTGGAAACAATTCTGTACGTTTAAAGTTTAAACGGTCAATTGTATGAAAGAATGAACAAGATTTGTATATATCGAGATTAATAGGAGAGATCGAAAATAAATCCCAAAACCAAATGATAAACAATTGTCCTCATTTGCGCCACGCGAAAAGAACCGAATTATAAACAACGGTCTTATTTGCGCAGGAAGAAAACGGACTCTGTTGTTAGTTTGTTACCATTGTTTCGACCGGCGGCAACTTAATCATCAAAATAAATAAATAAAAATAAATAAAAACTTTTCACTTTAAAAGAAAAAAGCCTCTTGAGTTTAACAAAAAAGTCTTTCAACGTTAAGTTGGTGAAAAAATACTAATTTTTTTTAAGACTTGACATGCTTTACTATAAGTGAGATTGAGATTTAAATTAAGTTTCGATCTTTTTGACGGTTTTATCGTGTTTAAAGGTTTTTTTGTTAAAAAAGTCAAAATTTATGAATTTTTCTTAGGATTAAGTTATCGGTGGCATATCGGTTTGTGTTACAATATTCAATATAAAAGGTAAGAAAGTAAATAAATTTAGAATTTATTAATCGTTGGTTTTCTAAATCGTATAATTAGAATTCGTATAACACAGACCGTAACACTAAATATTACAATCAAATTGATTTCGAAACATTTTGATCAATTAAGTTGGTGTTGGATCACTATAATTTTAGGAAATCGTAATAAACTTATTAAATGTTAGTTTTTGGTCATTTGATAACCCAATCCTTACAAAAATAAAAAATAAATCTATGATCTTCTCAATATTTGTTTTTTTCATATTATAAGCTACTGCTTATAAATTTACTTGCGATTACGGAGATAAAGTAAATAAGTGATTGCTTATATATAAAGTCACTCACAACCGTGGCCTCTTTTGTTTTTTATAAGGTACATCTCAAAATAGTTGTGATCATCTTACGAATTGTTCCTTTCGATTGTTTAATTTTTTTATCAAACAGAGTATACACAGTGAATTACCAACTGGCCTGAGAATATATTTGGGCTCTGCAGATATTATTTCAAGGTTCAACTGCCAAACATCTTCTATATTTTTTCCTTCTGATAAATTTGAATGTATGACTCATAAATCTGAAAGTTCTATTTGTGCCAAGCAACTGGGCGCCAATAGCCAATGAGATATTAGAAATGTTGGCATTTGTGATTCAGAGTTCTTTTGTTGATGACAACAGCTTGATAGATGACAAGACTCTCAGTTCGGCCATTGGTCGTATCCGTGTCCCATTGTGGGTAAGTGAGGAGGATTTATTGAGAGTTTTCGGAACGCCACTTATAGAGCTTTTATTAATTTTCTGTCGTAACCTAGACATTCAAATCAAAGTCATTTTTGTAGTTTTATCTTTTATTTTTTTAAATATAAATTTATACTTTCAACTTGGAAATAATTATTCAATAATTATTCTAATATCAATTAAGGAAGAGAGAACTGACAATTATGGGTTCCATTGATGTGAGGGTTGCTTAACATCTTCCCTTTCACATAATCAACACATTTCTCTCACATAATCAAATTCCCAAATCTATTTTTCTGATTTCATAGATGACATAGTCATCAAAAGTAAAAAGAATTTATTAAGTGTTCAAAATTAAAATTAGATGAATTGGTACATCATTCTCTTTAAATTAATACTAATTGGCAGCTTTGAAATAAAACTGAATTTTGTTTATCCGTCGCATAAGTTCGGCAAAAACTCTAATCTGTATCTCCTCCCCCCCCCCCCCCCTTCCCCCTCCCCCGATAGTTTTGAAACTCAATTTCATGTAAATTGAAGTCACTAGTACAGATACCGACATATGCGTCGCCTTATTTGCGTTGATTCTTTAATAGAACTGTCGTATATAGTAGAACGGTGGCATTATGGTAAATAAAACAAATTGTATTTGCGTCAGTTCTTTTAAAGGACCGACGCAAAAACTATAAAAAAAATTAAAAAATAAATTAATAACACATTTGCGTCGCTTGTTTAACGAACCGACGCAAATAGTGTTAGGTATTTGCGTTGTTTTTTTTAAAGGATCGACGCAAAAACTAAAAAAATAATTAAAAAATAAATTAATAACACATTTGCGTCGCTTGTTTAAAGAACCGACGCAAATAGTGTTCATTATTTGCGTCGTTTCTTTTAAATGACCGATGCAAACACTATAAAAATAATTAAAAAAAATAAATAACTAAAAATAATTATTTTTTAATTAAATAATTAAAAAATATTGTTTGAGTATTTGCGTCAGTTCTTTAGTATAACCGACGCCAAATATGAGAAATAATTAAAAAAAATAAACAAAAACACATTTGCGTCACGTCGGTTAAAAACCCGACGCAATACTCTCATGTATGTGCGTCGGTTGATTTAAATATCCATTGCAAATGGTTATGTTATTTGCGTCGGTTTTCTTCTTTGTCCGACGCATATTTAAGTTATTAAAAAGTGAAGTTAAAACTTTTGCTATTTTGGCCTGGTAAGAGAGGAGAGAGAGCGAGATCGTCTTTGGCGGGAAACTTGGCTGAGATTTTGCAGGTTTCTTTTTTCAGTGTTTCCGTCCGAGAGCTCAGCTTTGTTGTGTAAGTAATTGTTAATTAAAATAATACATTCATCATATGCATTATTTAAAATATCAGTATGTTTGCTTGAACTATTGTTTGCCCGCATCTTATGTATGATATCTGTACAATCGCTGTGCTTACTTAGTTAATCGTTGTGGTTATTTAGTTATACATGGATCGTCAAATATGGATGTACAATATATTGCGTAACGATGACGCATACGTGAGAGGGGTTAACGAGTTTATTATATGTGTGGTTCAACACCAAAAAATCAGAAAGGAACATGGAAAAGAAGACATGATTGTGTGCCCCTGCCGCCTTTGTGGTAATTTAAAAAAATATTTGAGCGCAGAGACAGTGCGTGAACATTTATTTCATCGGGGTTTTAAGAAGGGTTATACGAAGTGGATTTGGCATGGCAAGGGAATAGACTATGATATGACTGGTAGCTCAAGGTCGAATTATGCAACCTAGTGCGATAATTTGGTTGATAATGATGAAGATGATGTGGACATTGATAGGGTAGAAGATATGATACAAGATCTCCAAGACCATATGATGCCACAACCGGATATATTTGGGAGCTTGGTCCGCGATTCTAATAAACTTTTGTATCTCGGGTGCAGTGACGACTTGACAAGGTTATCAACAACTTTGAAGTTGTGCAAGTTGAAAGTCAAGAATGGATGGAGTGACAAGAGTTTTACAGAATTGTTAAAACTTTTACAAGAAATACTTCTGGTGAAGAACGAGCTTCCCACTTCCACGTATGAGTCAAAGAAGATGTTGTGTCCTATAGGTATGGACGTAAAGAAGATACATGCATGTCCAAATGACTGTGTGTTGTTTCAAAATGAGAATGAACATTTACACACATGTCCTAAGTGTGGAGCATCTCGGTACAAGCGGGAGGGTAATGATTCTTCTAAGAAAGATAAAAAAAGGGCTCCTAGCAAGGCGGTTTGGTATTTACCCATAGTGCAACGATTCAAACGCCTATTTGTAAATGCAAAAGATGCAAAATATTTAAGGTGGCATGCGGAAGGGAGGAAATCAGATGGGATGCTTAGACACCCGGGTGACTCTCCACAATGGAGAACCATTGATTATAAGTTTCTTGAATTTGGTGGAGAAGTTAGGAATCTACGACTTGGACTTTGTACGGATGGGATGAATCCTTATGGCACTCTAAGCTGTCAATATAGCACATGACCAGTTCTTTTAGTGATTTATAATTTGCCTCCTTGGTTGTGTATGAAGCGCAAGTATATTATGTTGTCCTTGTTAATCTCAGGGCCTAAACAACCTGGGAATAACATAGATGTTTATCTTCAGTCGGTTCTTGAAGATTTAAAACTTTTGTGGGATGAAGGTGTTTCTGTCTTTGATGTAAATACTCAAACGGATTTCACATTACGTGCCATGTTATTTTGCACCATAAATGATTTTCCTGCTTATGGAAACTTGTCAGGGTACACTGTCAAAGGAGCTAAAGCATGTCCAATTTGCGAAGATGCTACTATTGACCACCGTCTAAATAATTGCAAGAAAAATGTGTTTATGAGTTACCAAACATTTCTTCCCCGTGATCACCCTTATCGTAAGATGAAAAAGGCTTTTGATGGGCATATCGAGACTCGAGAAGCCCGTTTGCCTTTAACTGGGAAAGAAGTCTTTGAGCGGGTTAAGGATATTGATGTTGTATTTGAAAAGTTGTATCAACCTCCTAAACCGAAGAATCTGTGGAAGAAGAGATCCATATTTTGGGATCTCCCGTATTGGGAACACATACAAGTTAGACATTGTCTTGATCTTATGCATATTGAGAAAAATTTCTGTGATAGTATTGTTGGGACATTGTGGAATATACCGGAAAAGACAAAGGACGGGATCAAAGTCAGAAAAGATATGGAAGAAATGGGTATACGACTAGAATTAGCACCACAAGAATCAGAGAAGCATACATATCTACCTCCAGCTTGTTATGCTTTGTGTAAAAAAGAGAAAATTGCATTTTGTGAGTGTTTGTTTGTTGTGAAAGTTCCATATGACTATTCTTCAAACATCAAAAGGTTTGTGTCGATGAAGGATTTGAAACTTGTGAGTATGAAGTCACATAATTGTCATGTGTTAATGCAACAGCTATACCAATTGCAATTCGAGGGATATTGCCGAATCATGTGAGACTTGTTGTTATGAAACTTTATTTTTTCTTCAATGCCATCTGCAGCAAGGTGATTGAACCTATCACGTTGGATAAATTACAAGCTGATATTGTTGTGACACTATGTCAGTTTGAAATGTATTTTCCACCTTCATTTTTTGACATTATGGTACATTTGGTTATTCATTTGGTTAGAGAGATTAAGTTATGTGGCCCGGTATATTTGCGGTATATGTATCCTTTTGAGAGATTCATGGGTATATTGAAAGGATATGTAAGGAACCGATATCAGCCGGAAGCTAGCATAGTTGAAGGATATTCAGTTGAGGAGGCTATTGAATTTTGCACAGAGTATTAGCAGCTGTCAATCCTATTGGAATTCCTAAATCTCGTCACGAGGGAAGACTTCATGGGCAGGGTACATTGGGATCCAAATGGATCTCTCCTGGGTGTGAACTGCGCGATAAAGCGCATCTCTTTGTCTTGCAATATATGACTGAAGTTCATCTTTACTTATATTGTCATGTCAGTTTGATTAGGAGGCAGAATCCTTCAAAAAGTGTCATTTGGGTTACAACTGAACATAATCGCTCATTTGTTGGATGGTTTAAAAATCGTGTAATGTGCCAGTTGTTAGATACACCAAATGTCGTTTCTAATACGATAAAATGGTTAGCATATGGCCCCAACACGCTTGTTCAATCTTATGAAGGTTATGATGTTAATAGATATACTTTTTACACCTAGCGTCAAGATGGAAAAAGCACTATGCAAAATAGTGGAGTTACCATGGAAGCTTTATCAACAAAATTTTTTAGAGGCAAATCTTCAGGATCGAAAGATGTGAAAAAGTCATATTATGGGGTGATTGAAGATATTTGGGAGCTTGAGTACAGAGAATTCAAGGTTGGTCTCTTTCGTTGTAATTGGATTGATATACATCGTGGTGTTCGAAAGGATGACTTAGGATTTACTTTGATAGATTTTAGTCAGTGGGGTCACGTAGACAACCCATTTATACTCGCAACGCAAGTAAAACAAGTATTTCGTATCCAAGATCCCGCTGATCCTAAGTTTTTAATTGTTGTTCAAGGCAAGAGAAATATTCTTGGTATTGATGATGTTGTTGATGAAGACGAGTATAACCAATTTGATGAGAATCCTCCTTTCTCTGTAGGTCTACCTACCCCATATGGTGACGATAATGGAGAAACAAACTGCCTATGTAATGACCATGGTGAAGGGTTATGGATTGATCATGGAAAATAAGTGCAGGACTTGAAGGTTTTAATTTGTTTTATTCCAATAGTTGTAAATAAATAAATATTTGATTTATTCCAATTATTGTAAATATTTATTAATTGTAAATAATTGTTAATTGTTTTAATTTGTTTTTATTCCAATAATTGTAAATTTTAATTTGTTTTTTATTCCAATAGTTGTAGCTGATTGTTTGCTGAAGTAAATTTTATATATTTCTGGTTGAGTATGAGAAGTAGTTCCTGGCAACAATCATATAGTAATCCCATGTTTTTGAGTATTCAAGTCCCCTGTTTGTCCCCCTGTTTTTGAGTATTTGCGTCGATTTTTTATAATACATGACGCAAATGTTCCATTATGTTGTTGCACCCCTTCTTATATTATCTTTGCTTAAACTTTTATTTATTGTTCAATATATAAGAATTGATGATGTACTATAGTCCTTGCTTAAATATTGTAAAAGGACTTAGAAAAATATATCCAACTTGTTAGGTGGATATAACTTATAGTTAAGCAAGGAGTTTGATCACCATTGAAATCTGCTGATTTGATAAGCCTGCTATGAAGGATTCTGAAGACATGAAGAATTTTCCAAGTATAGTCCTGCTTAGAATGGAAATAAGCAAGGACTTAAGTAAGCAAGATCCTTTGCTTATCAAAGTCAAGATTGTCAAAAAAACTTATCTTTACCCCTGCTTAGTCAACTTCTAGGAAACTCTTCTGAAAGACACTAGAAGACAGAATAACGACTAACTTTTTGAACTAAACAAGGACTGCTGTAAAGAGACAAGTCACATTAAAAACAGTACACTCTAACGGATCTATTTCAAAGTTCCAACGGATAGATTTTTTGGAGAAGTATAAATAGGAGTCATAAATTTCATTTATGACTAACAACAACCTCCAACCAACTGAACAACCAAACTCTCTGACATCTTAAAGACTTCAGTAAGACATCATAAAGTTTGAACAAGTGCTATCAATCTGCTCAACTAAGGAGCAATCTACTTGAAGATAGCAAGCAAGATTTTCTCAAATCTGTTTAGAGTCTGTGTGACTAAGTTGGTCTAAGTGACCTATTGTAAATTGGACTAAGTGTCCTCTTGCTGATTGTTCTGTGTGAACAAGTTTTAGTGATAGCCTTCTCAAGTAAAAGAGAAGAAGAGTGGAGTAGGATTATTCCGAACCACTATAAAAATTCTCATCTCTTTTCCTGCTTATCTTTTATATTGCTTTCCTGCTTTGTTGTGCTTTGCTTAAGTCCTGCTGAAGTCTTTCAGCAAAGACTTACTATCTTTGCTACTTCTAGCCATTAATCTTTGCTACAAAATCTAAGGGGTACTTTGCTTAAACAAATTCCGCTGCTAAACTTTTTGAAAACATAAGAAATTCTTTTATAAGCAACAAGTGTTTTAAATCAGTAAAGTTTTCTAAGCAAGACTTAATTTTTGAAAAATACTATTCAACCCCCCCCCCCCCCCCCCCCTTCTAGTATTTTTACCTTTTGGGACCTAACACATTATTTGCGTTGGTTTTCGTAAACAACCGAAGCAAAATCTAAAAAAAATAAAAAACTTAGTCTCCGACAGTTCAAAAACTTAGTCTCCGACAGTTCAAAAACTTACTCTCCGACAGTTCAAAAACTTAGTCTCTGACAGTTCAAAAAACTTAGTATCCGACAGTTCAAAACTTAGTCTCTGATAGTTCAAAACTTTGTCTCCAACAGTTCAAAACTTTGTCTCCGACAGTTCAAAAACTTAGTCTCCGACAGTTCATCAAAAACTTAATCTCCGATGGGCTAATTTTGCTTGATCACTTTGACATTTTTGTTCTCCAAGTGTATTCATTACCAATGTAACTTTAAATTAATATTTTACTTATATTGAAAGTCGTTAATAACATATAATATAAGTATGAATTAAAAAATAAGTAAAAAATATTAATAATCGACTAACTAAAAAACTACAATATATAACACATTTAATATATATCACATATGGTATTAATGAATTTCAATATGAGTAAAATATTTATTTTCTTTTAGATTATTGTGTAATATATTAATATAAATAGTATATTAAAAAAAAATTCATTTGCGTCGGTCCTTTTAAAAGACCCGACGCAAATGTTGGATTTAGGCGTCGGTGGTTTAAAAGTACCGATGCAAATACCTGCTTTAAATAATAAATTAGTAACACATTTATGTTCAAGAGTTAATTATAATATAGTATAGTATTTATATAATAAAATAATGATTATCATACTACATATGCTCATGTATTTTTTACATTAAAATAGAAACATTTGCCTTTTAATATATTATATATTAGTTTATATTATATATTATAGTATAACATATATATTATATATAT
>CM025780.1:1950383-2011030 GCA_014636745.2 Centella asiatica | reverse complement strand
AATGAAGTTCGTAGCAAAGGGTCAGCTACTGATGTTGATCCGAACTTGAGTGAAAAATGTAAATATTTAGCACAAATGATTATGGGATTGCCTTCCTTGGACTTAATTTCAGTGCCATTGGATTATGACAACTCCATTGAGAAGGAAGATGAACAACTTATATACGTCGCATGCGAAGATATCATCCAATTCTGTAGAATGGAATGGTTGAATATAAGTGTCGTACAAATTTGGATGAGGTGAGACTATAATTTTTATACATTCACATTTATCTTCTTTTTTTTTTAGCTGATATACAGGTTTATTTTATCAAGTAACTAATGAGTAATTTGTATTATTTAAGGTACTTGAACGAGATGACTAAGGGATCTAATGCATTTGGATTCCTGTGTCCTCAAGCACTGACAAATGCAAAAAATGATCCAGATGTGTCTGCTCGATACATTGTGTCAATTTTTCTAGGTTGTCGGGGAACCAAATTCATCTTCGCGCCGTACTTCCAAAAGTAAGAACATAAAAATGGTGGGATTAATTTATTGTAGCTAGCGTGTTCATTGATATAATTTAACATTGTTATTTAATTTGTAAAAATGTAGTGAGCATTGGCTGTTGTTTCTCATATCTTGTGAGCAAAGCATAGTATATGTGTACGACTCATTGAAGAAGGAAAGGAATATGCTGATAAAGAACGTAATGGCAGTGTAAGTAAATTATATTTTAGTTTCTAAGTTTTTAATATAAGTTAAATGTGTAAAACTCTTTTAACATATTTATTTACTCATATATTATAATATATATATATAATTTTGTAGGGCATTTAAATCATATGTTGCTCAAGGTGGCAAGCACAAAAAAAATAAGTTGCAATGGTGTACGAAAGAGGTTAAGGTATAAAATACTTGCTAACTTATCCAAACAAAGTTGATTTTGTTGGTTCTTAATATAATTTCTTATTAAAATTAATCAACTTGACTATTTATATGGTGTCCTCAACAAAAAGGAAGTGTTGAATGAGGCTCATGAGGTATATGTATGACATCGTCAAGTTGCATCAACGGGCTCCCTTTACAAAAAGGACTGAGGTATATTGTTTTTAATTATATGCATGCAATTAACTATTTCAATCTATTAACAAAGTACCTTGTATATTGGTTATGCAAAATTGTTTCTTTTTTATTTCTCCATGGTTTGAGTGCACAAGAGTCGTATACTCAGTCTGATCTTGATGAAATTAGAGACCTGTGTGCAGATTTGTTTATGAGTTATTGTATGTGACATTTGCATATTGTATATTTGGACATGTAGTTTGAACAGTTTGTAAATATTCCTGTTTTGAACTGTTTGTAAATTTAGATTTGTATATATTCCTGTTTTGCAAATATTGAAGTGGTTGAATTTTGTACTATTTTGGCTTGTTGTGACACATCGAGTATCATTTTTTATGTACAGGTTGGATATTTTATTTTTAAAAAGAAAATTTAAAAAAAAAAAACAATCATTTGCGTTGGTTATTTTAAAAGAACCGACGCAAATAGATTAAATAATTTAAAATATGAATTTTTATGAAACAATAATTTGCGTCGGTTAATTTAAAATAACCAACGCAAATAGATTAAATTATTTTTGAAATAAATTTTTTATTAAACAATCATTTGCGTCGGGTTTATAAAGGTCCGACGCAAATTCTTCGTTTTTGCGTTGTGTCTTTAACTGACACAAAATATTTAAGTTTTTGCGTCTCCTCCATACGCGTCTCCTCGTAACCGCCGCAAAATGTTTTAATTAATCGACACATATGATCAGTTTTGTACTAGTGAGTCTTGCCATGACCTTCAACCCCATTTGAATATCAACTTCCAAAACTTATCCACTTGTCTTTAATTATGTCCCTTGTCAACACCTTAGACAACTCTCACTAAATTATGAACGTTGAAAACTCAATATGAATACCAACTCACTCTAAATTGACATAGTCAATCAACAACTTTAATGAATTAATATAATTGTAGTAGATATATAATTGTTTCCGTACACACGGATACAAGAGAAGGATGGAGCGAGTAGAGTACTATATATTGTTCCTTGAACAGTGGCGGACCCAGAAATTCAATAATGGAGGTGTCAAAAAATTTTATAAAATGGTACTGAAGAGTTGAGACTTGAGTTTTAAGACAGAGAGATTAGATCTCATATTCTCACCAGTCGGCACATAAATTTTTTTTTTTTTTTAAATAATGGGGGTGCCTGGGCACTCAGGCCCCCCGGTGGGTCCGCCCCTGTCCTTGAATGGCTTAAGGCGTTGACATAGGATATCGTGGTTGTGTAACAGCGTGTGTCTATACATATATATATATAGTATATTGTTCCTTGAATGGATTAAGGCGTTGACATAGGATATCGTGGTGGAGTAACAGCGTGTGTCTATACATATATATATATAGTATATTGTATATCGTGGTGGAGTAACAGCGTGTGTCTATACATATATATATAGTATATTGTATATCGTGGTGGAGTAACAACGTGTGTCTATACATATATATATAGTATATTGTATATCGTGGTGGAGTAACAGCGTGTGTCTATACATACATATATATAGTATATTGTTCCTTGAATGGCTTAAGGCGTTGACATAGTATATCGTGGTGGAGTAACTGCCCCCTATCTTCTCTTCTCCTTTCCTTGATTGTTGTTATATTTTGGTGGAGTAACAGTGTGTGTATATATATCTTACTAATTCTCTTCATCGGTGATGGCTTCATCTTCATCTTCTTCCCCTAAGGAATTTGCGTACGATGTGTTCTTGAGTTTTCGAGGTGAAACTCGCTATGGTTTTACTGCTCATCTTTACAAGGAGATGAGAAAGTATCATATCCGAACGTTTTTAGACGACGACGAACTTCGAGGAGGAAGTGATCTATCTACTCAATTCATAGAAGCAATCGAGCAATCAAGGGCGTCAGTTATTGTGTTGTCGGAGGATTATGCATCATCAGCATGGTGTCTGAATGAGGTTGTAAAGATCATGGAGTGCAAGAGACAACAGAAGCAGTTGGTGCTGCCTATATTCTACCGTGTCCAGCCTTCCGATGTGCGTTACCAGAAAGGGAAATTTGGAGAAGGTTTTGCAAAATGTCTAGAGAGAAAAAACAATAAAGACAAGGTCCAAAGTTGGAGAGATGCCCTCAATAAAGTTGCACACTTGTCCGGATTAGATGTGAAAGGGTAATTATAACCAATCTTCTTTTCGTAGCTTTTTTTAATTTTATTCTTATATCTGCTTATTTGAATGGAGTACATTATCCAACTCCCTTTTAGTCGGGTTCAATTTTATATATTATTAAAATTTTGTCCAACAACTCTTTGTATTTCTTATAAATAGAATATATAGAAATTAAAAGTGAGAAAAGACATCAATATTGTCGATAACACACTTGATGCTTATTTGACAAACTTAATGCTCACCATGAAATCACCAGCCCAACAATCTATTTCCTCATGTGCGAGGATTACCTCAATACATATTTGAGAATAGGAGAGTTTTGTGAAAGTAAGGTTTAGATCTACTTGGTGCAAGAGTTCTAGAATTTCCAAGGTATAGAGAGAGAATGTTTTCTGGAAACAAGATAGATCTAATGCACGAAAGTTTTCAACCTCCTCCAAAACTAGTTTGGAGGGTTATTTATAATTATCAAAGATGTCATATCAATAATTATTCCATCTGTTTTAGAAAATAGTTACATTTGAAAAAAAAATTATTCTAAAAAAGAATTACTTCTTTGTTATTTTGCCATAAATTTAAAAACTTTCGCTTACAAATTTATTGATCTCGTCATAACTTAAAGATTCATAAAAAATTTTATTAAAAAAAACTTATGATTTGTAGATGAAAATCTCTATTAAAGATGCAATATTAATATTTACAAAAAATACAAATGTAACTTTTTTTGTGTGACGGAGGGAATATAATTTTGTGAATACCAAATCTGATGTCCTCTTTTTGGAGATAATTATAAAATTATAATTATTGTGTCAACTAATATTAAGTAAATTGACATTAATTTAAATTGTTTTAATATTAGATATTTTATTATATTGCATGGATTTATGTTGTCAGCAATGAAGCAGACTGTATAGATAACTTCATAAAGAAGCATCTTCTTGGTGTTATAAAAAGTCATGAATCTATCGGTTCCAAGGCACTTGGTGGGAATGGATTCTCGTGTCAATGATATCAAGTTGTTAATGAGCAGAATATCTGATAATTCGGTGGGCAAAATCATGATATACGGAATGGGAGGAGTGGGAAAAACTACATGCACTTGCCAAAGCTCTCTGTAATTCTCTTTTTTCTCAGAAGTATGAAGCTTGGTGTTTTCTTGAAAACATTAGAGAACTTTCACACCAACCTGGTGCTGCAAATTTAGTGCAACGGAAACTGCTTGATGGTATCTTGAGGACAGAGGTCAAAGATGATGCCGCAGAAATCAAAATGAGGAAAAGAGCACTATCTTCAAAGAGAGTACTCATTGTTCTGGATGATTTGGAGGATGACTACACATTAGTCCAATCATTAGTTGGAGATGGTATTTCCTTTGGTTCTGGAAGTATAATCATCATAACCACAAGAAACACACGTTTGCGTGATTTTATTAGACTTGATAGTGAATACGAAATGAAGGGATTGAATACCTCAGAGGCTTCAGATCTTTGGCATTGGCATGCATCCCCAAGTAATCTTCCTTTCGAAGAAGATTACGGAAAGCTCTCACACAAGATTGTGAAATACTGTGGCGGGCTTCCATTAGCCCTGGAGGTCTTTGGGCAACATTTGCGTGGAAGAAATATAGTACAATGGAAGGAAGCCTGTGATCAATTAAGCAATTTTGCTCATCATGACAGAATTAAAAATTGTCTTATAATAAGCTTTAAAGGACTACAAGAAAATGAAAAAAGCATTTTTCTTGATATTGCATGTTTTTTCATCGGAAGGGAAAAAGAGCATCTGAGCTATATGTGGAATGCTTGTGATTTCGGCCCGGAAATAGCATTAGCTACTCTTGAGGAGAAATGTTTAATAACAATAAATGAGTCCAACGAGTTCAGAATGCATGATGTTTTACGAGACATCGGAAGAGAAATTGTTTGCGAAGAATCTCCAAAAATACTTGGACAACGCAGTCGATTGTGGGTTGACAAAATAATAGACAAAGTCTTGAAAGATCAAACGGTAATTAAATAGGAGGCACATAATTATTTAAATTTTAACTCTATATCTCGAAAAAGGTTTCGACAGCTTAAATAAATTAAAATAGGGAGTACTTTATAGTTTTGTAATTCAAATTTTTGTTTACTTTTTTGTTTATTTATTTTGAATCAGGGAAGTGAGAAAATTGAAGCTATTATTCCAGCATCATATTATTTTAAGCCGACGTTGAATGAGCAGATTAAGATTGTTAGAGATGAGGTCTACACGTGTGAGGGGAAGCTTTGACAATATGTTTAGAGAGTTAAGATGGTTCTCTTGGTATGGTTGCCCGTTGGAATGTTTGCCGTCCAGTTTTCATCCAGAAACACTTGTTGGTTCGGAAAATAAATTTGGTTTTCATCTACGCAAGGGAGCCCAGGACTTGAAGATACAGACTTTTATATTTTCTGGGAGAAGTATCTATCAGAAGATCAATCTGAAGAAGAATGGTTTGGCGTTAAACTGGTGTATGCAAGCAACGAGGCATCCACAGGCAATTCAATCAATGAGAAAGTAGAAATGTTGGTATTTGTGCTTCAGAGTTCTTTTCTTGATGACGACGGTCTTATAGATGACGAATCTCTCACTTCCACACTCGGACTTGTACGTTCAATTTGTTGTCAGCCACCTAGACTGGTTAATGGAGATGCTTTGTGGGATTTATTGGTGCGTTTAAGCTATATTGATCTGCTTCGGAGTTCATTTCTTGATGCTCATGATTTTTACTTGGAAGCCATAACCCAAGGCATATGCCCACCTCAACCTTCTCTCAATCTTTCAATCGGCTCGCTTTAAAGTGCAGAGATGGTAATGCCAAAGATGCTCTTGAAGTTTACTTAGAAGCCTTAAAGAAAGGCATATGCGCACCTCAAGCTTCTGTCTATATATTAATCAGCTCCCTTTGTTCTGAGGATGCAAATGTCTACTTGGCACTCGATGTGTTAGAGAAACATATCACTGCTGAAGAAAGGATCTATGCAAGCAAGCATTATTTGTTCGTCGTTCAGGGGTTGTGCAGAATTAAGGATATTGACAAGGCCAAAACTCTGCTGCACAACATGATTAAGAGAGGTCCTCGTCCTTCCAATGTTGCCTTTAACGCGATCATCAATGGCCTTATTGAGGTCGGGGACATGACCGAAGCAGTGAAGGCGTTTGAGTTGATGAAGAGTAGGGAATTGAATCCCGACGAGTACACCTATAGTGTGATTTTATGCTGTTATGTGAAGGCTAGTGAAATAAACGCTGCTCAGAAAGTGTTGGTTGAAGCCAGAGAAAATGTTATCCCAGTCTATTACACTTCATTAGTGATATTCTATCCGAGGAAATTCACAGACGTTTATCACATGGGAGACAAAATGCTGCCTATAAATGGTGATGCATATAACAAGATGATGCAATCCCTTTTCCTCAGGAAACAGCAGACAAGCTTCTCAAGGAAATGGAGGACAAGGGTTTGCATGTCAGGGGGACGTCAAGGGTACTTAGAACTGCACTCGAGGAATTAAGTTTGAAGGTCAATGATTTCATTATTGCTTTATTACTGATACTCCAGCATGTGATCTACTGTTATAAATCATATGTTGTTTTTAATTTTAAAGTCCTGTTAATTTTTTTGTTTACTTTTTATCAGCAGTACATTAAATCATATTATGATTTCAAGTCCCATTACGTTTTTACATGGAATTATACGCAAAACATAATTGTTTGTAATTTTGTTGCCATACATTGTCATAACGGAATATTTCTTTACTATCAAATTTTGTTGTCTTTACTCCGTTAATAGTATTTAGGGTACTCAAGTACCTAAAAATTAAGTTACACATGATAAAAGTGTGTTTTTTTTATTGGCAAAAATAACATTCCATTGATTAACTCACCAAAAATATAACCTTTATCTGAAAGATTTGGAGCAAAAAAAAATCCCCCAAACCCAAATAAGAACATTACAACAAAATCCTAGTTTCATGACTGAAAACCAAGCATAAAGAAATCTGGAAAATCAGCCCCCACAAAATGCTCAGAACCACCAAATTAGAAAACTACTATCCACCACAAAAAGGAAGACTTGTCCTCGACAAAACTCCCCAAAATAGTCCCATGAAAAACAGAGCTCAAACCACAACACTGCCAAATCTAGATATCAAGAATTCTCCAAGCACCCCACAACACGAAAGAACAGAAAAAAAAACAACCATAATGTACGTTAAACCAAACATGTTGTGCCAACCAATCTTAATCAGACTTTCCTGAGGCCCTACTTAAATCCGGTGGCTATTCGCAAGATTATGATCATTTTTCCAACATAGAAACATAAATATTTGTATTACTCTATCAATTTACGCATCATTCTATCTTATGCAGAAAAACACAATAGACAATTGAACTCGACATAAAATTGGGAAATTCTGAAAGAACCCTAAGTCCTTCAAAGATATCAAAATAACAAGTCTGGTGGCTCCCTAAACATCATAAACTATTTATATCTTCCCGAAATAACAAAATACTAAGAAAAACAAAAATTGAAATTTACAAAAATGCCACTGTATTATTTAAAAAAATAAAATAAAATTGGTAAACGATTTCAATGGCCTAGAAAATGACATAGGCCATGGCATACCCACAATAGGTATTTATCGTTGGGTCGTTTCGGTCTGATCAACCAATTTTGGGCACAATCGAAGTACGTCGTGTGGGAATTGCATATTTTCACTATACCTAGTAACTCTTTTTCGCAATATTTTTTAATTTTGAAATATCAGCTCTTAAAAAAATTTATATTTTTGTATTTAAAATTTTTAGGTTGTTTTGTTGATCTTAAAGTAAAATGAAAACAAATAGGAAATTAAATAAAACCATTTGCATCTTAATTACATATGCAAGTATGTTGGTGTGTGTGTATGTGTCATTTCCACTAACCTAGAAATAAAAAATTGCATCGTAATTCCTATATACATCAGATCTAAAAAGGTGCTACACTGATAAATGAAATTACAACCTGTTACAAAATTAACTACAGAGCATATAAATTTAAACTCCTATAACTACAAGAAAATATACAATTCCATAAGAATTCAAACAAAATGAATAGAAGTATGACGAAACTAAATATATGCAAGCGACAAATACCTCCATATCTGTACTCCTTATTCCCCGAAACCACACTTAAACAAAACAAAATAATTAACAGCCAAATTTATTCTTCAATGTCCAGAAACTTGGATCAAGGAAAAGGATCCAATCCAAACAGTCACGAACCACGACTGCCAGAATATCAAAGACGCTCAGATGAGGGGAAAGAAATAGACAAATTCCAGTCAAACAATCACAAACGACAGTAAGACTTAAATTGAACAGAAACATAACATAACCCAGTGAGGGTGTAAACGGCCAAATACGGATACGATTACGGATAATATCCGCTTAATTAAATCAAATTCGACTACAGATACAAATTATTTATTACCGTTTAAATAAAATAATTTTCAATAATTTAATAACTTTTGTGATACATATTAAATAAATTTCACTTTGTAAAACACAAATGAAATATCATATCGGTAATAATATTCCTTTTTTATATATTTCAAATTAGCTTTTGCTATAACTAATTGTATGGGTTAAAAAAATTTATATTCTATACAAATAAATAACATAAATATTGAGTAAAATATATTATAAATTACTTTTATTTATATTGAGTAAAATATATTAAGAGAAGTCGTATATGCAATATAATTCTAATTTTATAATATAGTGAATAATTTATTAACTTTGTCCTATAATAATTTTAACCAAATAATTTATATATGATTTAACACAGTACACTTATATATAATCAAATTATTTTCTTCAGAGAATTTGTCCGGGTTCATCGTTTGCTTCGACTAACAAAAGCTGCAGACTACACCAATATGCCTCAATTCAAGAGAGACCCAAACCAATACTTACATGTTGGTGTAATCTGCAGCTTCTTTTCAATTTTTTCTTTTAACTTCTGGACTGTAGTAATTTCCAAAGTATTGTACTATACATATTGGTATGTTTATGTTGGACTTCTGCAATACTAGTTCGTTGGAGATGTCATATGTATTTTAAATTTTTTTTACTTTAATTGGTACGAACTACAGATATTTAAATACGGTACATGTAAAATATTTTTAAGGGACTAGTAGGTCGATTAATCGACTAGTCATCTAGTAGGCCAGTGTCGACTCAACTCGACTTGTCGACATGACAACTACCGTTGGCAATTGCTGATGTGTCAAAATTGATTGCAACAAAATTGAGAAGCAATTTACTTGCAAACTTCGAAAATTGGATGCCTCAATTGGAACTAGTGGTAAATGTTAGGGTAATAAATCATATTTATGCAGATATATTTCTATCGAAGTGATAAAATGTTTTTACAAACTGTCTCAATCAAAATTACAGAATAACAAAAGAATGTCACGGAGCACGGTAATCGTTCTCTATGGCACGTTTTCTCAACGCTTGCATTTCTACTACAGGTCATCCGACCACGTTTGCACTATGACATAGAAAATTGGGATGGTAGACGGAATGAAGGGAGTTAAAAGTTTTAATTTTTCTTTATTACCTCAGAAGGTCAATAGCTCCGGAGTACGGCAAAAGCTTCTTTGAATTGTTATGATAGAGCATCTTATATACAAAGTAACAATGTCACATGTAGAGTTAAAAACTGTTGCAGCTTGAGCAATAACATACTTGGAAAGTTGGAAGACAAAAGAAAGCCAGAGTAAACAAGCTATATCAAGAACAAATACAAATGCAGGGAACCATATCAGCCATAGTAAGAAAGATTCAAACTTGAAACTCATTTACAGCTATCCAAGATCCAGATATGATAAAACTTTGAAAAAATGCACAAGTTCAAATGCTGGTGTAACTCTAGACGAGAATTTTGTGGCAACGGTTATAGTAGTAAAGAGTAATCAGAAAGCATGTGAGCTCTAAAATATGATAATATGTGGATTCAACAAACTATGGTTACAACAACATGATGTCATAGCAGGGGTTTACCTTCTATGCAGTCAAATTCTTTGATAAGCCTTGCATTTGGCTTGTCTAGGTTCTCACGCTCCACAACATTAAATACATAAACACCATTTAAATCTTGCAAATTCTTCTTCTCTCTCTACAAAGTAAAGCAACATAACAAAGGATAACACTGAGTGGGAATGATGAGGTCCAAAAAGAGTTGGTTCAAAAGATTAATAGTATTGGTCCAAAATGAGAGAAGAAGTGGACAAGCCCAAGTTCTAGAATTATCTTTAGTTTAACATTTAGTTAGTCTTCCAGAATTTTCTTTTAGATAATCCTTATCTAATATTAGTTGTCATTAGTTGACTAATTAATGAGTTGTTTACTTGGTGGATAAGTCTAGGTCTAGGTCTAGAATCTTCTTTTCACTCCTATATAAAGGAGCTCTTGTATTCAATTTTTGGATCATCAAGCAATTCGTCAATAATTCTTCTTTTAAATATATAAATACCTGATTTTTTTTCTTTGCTCATTTTAGTGCTGCGTCAGTTGCTATCAAGAGCCAGGTTGCTTGTTGATACATAATGGCTAACGGTGCGAGTGATAGAGACAATACTCGAAGCAGTGGTGAAACCCGTGGAGAAGAAGCGCTACGGGAAGCAGTGAAGGAGCTCGCTGCAAATGCCCAAAGGACAAACATAGTGCTGGAAGAGCTGTGTACCGTGATCACAGCAATCGATAGAAATACCGATGAAAATCGCGAGGAACGTGATAACATACGACGTCGAAGGCACATAATCCCCGATGATGAAGACTCTGACGTGGAGGAAGAGCAAAATCCCCGTCACCGAGAAGGAGGTCATCAACGTGGAATTGGAGACAGTGGTTATCGCATCAAGGCGGAAGTTCCCAACTTTTATGGAAATCTCGACATTGAGGCACTTCTTGATTGGATCTATGAGGTGGAGAAATTCTTCGACATAATGGACATTCCGGAGGAACGTCAAGTCAAAATAGTGGCGTACAAACTCCGTGCAGGTGTCGGTGCTTGGTGGGAGAATCTTCAAGACAACCGGAGGAGGCAAGGAAAACGCTTTATAACAACATGGTCGCGAATGAAGGAATTATTAAAAGGTAGATTCTTACCCCCAGACTATGAACAAATGTTATTCCAACAATTTCAGAGTTGTGTTCAATAAATAAAACAGTCACGGAGTACACGGGGGAATTTTTACGATTACAAGCAAGGTGTAACTTAATGGAGACTGAGGAACAACAAGTAGCCCGATATGTCAATGGATTGAAGTTTTCAATTCAAGACAAAATGGGACTTCAAACAGTATGGTCAGTAGATGAAGCCCAAAATTTGTCTCTACGCGCAGAAAGATTGGTGGCTCGACAGAATCAGTATAGGCACCCTCTGACTGAATCAGTGCATCCGACTGTCACGACATCACAACCAGCCCCGATCATGACGAACAAAAGTGCTCCAAACAGAGGTGAGACGACGGGGTCTAAGTTTGAGACCGGTAGTAGTAGTGGTATCAATAAGTCAAATAATGTTCAAATCAAAAGGCCGACTGAGAATCCATATGCAAGGCCAACGCTGGGTAAGTGTTTTAGATGTGGCGAGGCAAGGCATAAGTCAAATGAATGTACCAAATGAAAATTAGTAAATCTAGTTGATCATGATGAAGAATATGAAGGGCGTGTTGAGGAAGAAGACGAAGATGCTGAAATTGATGAAATTGCAGAGGAGGTTGGAGACCCGGTCAACTTTGTGGTCCAACGCATCCTGTGCACTCCTAAAGTTCTAAATGATTCTTAGCGTCATAAGATATTTCATTCTAAGTGCTCGATCAATCAAAATGTATGCAATTTAATAATTGATAGCAGAAGTTGTGAAAATTTAGTTTCAAAATCATTGGTAGATCACTTCAAGCTACAGACTGAGCCACATCCAAGGACATACCAAATTAGGTGGATAAAGAAAGGTCCAGCCATCATGGTGACAGAAATATGTAGGATTCCTCTTTCTATTGGGAAGACCTACAGCGACGAAGTTGTATACGACGTGGTGGACATGGATGCCTGCCATATACTTTTGTGTAGGTCGTGGCAATATGATGTAGATGCCACTCATAAAGGGAGAAAGAACTTGTATTTGTTGGAGTGGAAAGGCAGACGTATTGCAGTTGTGTCCAAAGATTGCAAGCCATCATTACCTAGAAGTGAGATAAAAACACTCGTAACTCTGGCAGACTCATTCCATGAGTTCAAGTCTATAGTTCAAGAAACAGGAACCTTCGTTACATTAGTGGTGAAGGGACAAGAAGAAACATCAAGTCATAGTGTTCCTAAGGTGGTGAAACCTCTCTTAAAGGAATTTGACAAATTGACTGCAGATGATTTACCAAATGCACTACCTCCTTTAAGAAATATTCAACACCAAATTGATCTGATTCCTGGAGCTAGTCTTCCAAACTTGTCACACTACCGAATGAGCCCAATGGAAAGTGAAATCATGAGGAAAAAGGTAAAGAAAAAGATAGAAAAAACAAAATGCCAAGTACAAAGCAGTAGCAGAAAAACATAGGCGACATACATCATTCCAAGTTGGTGAGGAAGTGATGATTTTCTTGAGAAAAGAACGTTATCCTGTTGGGACTTACTAGAAGCTTAGTCCTAAAAAATATGGGCCTTATAAGATACTGCGAAAGATAAATGATAATGCATATGTGGTGGATCTTCCAAGTGACTTGTCTATCTCCAAAACATTTAATGTGGCGGATATTTGCAAGTATTATCCCTCGTATGCACCAAAGTATCTTGATAACTCGGGGTTGAGTTCTTTTCAAGTGAGGGGGAATGATGAGGTCCAAAAAGAGTTGGTTCAAAAGATTAATAGTATTGGTCCAAAATGAGAGAAGAAGTGGACAAGCCCAAGTTCTAGAATTATCTTTAGTTTAACATTTAGTTAGTCTTCTAGAATTTTCTTTTAGATAATCCTTATATAATATTAGTTGTCATTAGTTGACTAATTAATGAGTTGTTTACTTGGTGGATAAGTCTAGGTCTAGGTCTATAATCTTCTTTTCACTCCTATATAAAGGAGCTCTTGTATTCAATTTTTGGATCATCAAGCAATTTGTCAATAATTCTTTTTTTAAATATATAAATACCTGACTTTTTTTCTTTGCTCACTTTAGTGCTGGGTCAGGGAATGAACCATGTGATAATCGTCTGAAGTAGCCTGACAAATCAGGAAGCATTTTCTAAGGAATCATTGGTTGGTTTCCCAGAAAATTGCTCAATTTTAAGTTTTTAACAGAGAAGGAGATGAGAATTCGAGAAGATATAGATGCATTTTCTGAAGAACAGAAATAGATGAGAATTTGAAAAAAGGGGGTAAGAGTACGCACTTACGCGCCCACACATGGAGCATCACAACGTGACCTTCATGTAAAATTCAGCATACTCTTCTTCACATTTTTTTAGTATATATAATTATAGCCATTTACTGGCCACAGTAGGCAAGAGCACTGACTTGCAGACTTAATGTGCTTATCCCACTACTTAACTGAAGTATCCAACATCTTATAACAAACTACAAATTCTGCAACCCAGCTAATTCTGATTACATTTCTAAGCGGAAATACTGCAAATCGTTTAAATTCCACAAGTACTATATAAACCATAAGTGTTGCAAAACATAATAATAGCATATAGTGACAAATGTACACTTGTACGGAATGTCATTTCATATACTTGTGACAAATGTTTATGAGATAATATGCATTTGGAGGACGGTTGGCACATCACAAGAAGTTTGGACGCTCACTAGACAAAAGCTTGTATTTTGTTTCCGAACTTGACTCTGAGTTGTATAATACAGTGATTTAACTGGCATGCAAGCCACATATATTACCAAGTCGGAGTATCTCATTCTAATGTATTAATTGAACATGCAACAATCATGTGGTTATCAATTCTTGAGAGTTTACTACAAAGTTTCCCAACTCATGCACTCGATAGGTTTTGTTCTTCCTGAGAGTACAAAGTGCCACACAAAGATATATGAAACTAAAACTACTTACATGCCACCAAAAATGCCGATAATTGTACTATATTTCTTAGTTATAAAATATAAACCAAATAATGACTTTCAAAAATGACGATAAGATTCCATCAAGTCAACCCCGATCTCAGACATATCTACCTTGCCATTCACATATATCCCATTCATCATTACCTACCAGAGTTTGAGTCTCAAAACTGAATGATTGAGGATACACACAATTCAATATGAAATACTTCAGGAACTCTATAAAGTATATATCTGTTATGGTGTTAGTCCACTGGATTTACAACTCTTACAGTATTGAAGAAGCATATGGCAATCTCATCATAAGATCTGTTAATAATTTGAGTCTTCAGAGACTGCGCAATACAACTCATGGCAACATGGAAATGGGTTTCCTCCTTTTGATCTTCCTGCAAAAATTATCACCCAAAAAAAGATCGTCAACCATTTCATGTTCAAAGTAGCAGAGATTGTCACGACCAATGATTCCTACCAAATTGGTAATATAAGAAAACAGAAAAAAGAATGATACGCCCTTTGGTAAAGCAATCGGTTCCTAAGGATATCAATGGTAAAACAGATCATGTATGAGTAAGTTTTGAACTGCAAATTCAGTATGGTCAAAAAGTTTTTTTCTCAAGTAGCTTGAACTGTTATAATTGCTACTTTTAACAACTCTCAAACATTAAATGCATGCAGATCAGGGATGAAAAAGAAGCGACACTAGCCGAAAGCAGTGTGACACGTAACTCCGAAAGGACAATGACGGGACATACTGCGGCTACGTTGAAAAAACAACACGTCTAGGAATGTGGGTTCAACAACTGATCTCCTACATATACAGAAAGAATTGTTACACGAAATGACCAACAAGCCACAACTCATATACATTAGAAGAAAGATTTGTAATAGATTTTGAAAGAAACATTCAAAGAAAATTTGTAGCTAGTGTGTGAGAAAAATAAATTGTAATTTATTACAGAATTGTAGCTGTTAATCACTTAGCGATTAAACAGATTTCCAGAAAAACACCCAGTTATAATACAACTATTTAAACTTGAATGCTTGTGTATTAATTTTAATTTTAGTAAAGTTTTTCTGATCTTTGTAACTATTTCAGTCGTTGTGGATTAAATTTTAAAGAATAAAAAGTTTGTAGTGTTTGTATTCAACCCGCCCCCTTTTTACAAACACTTGAGTTTATTCAGTTCTAACAAAAAGCTAATATGCTTAAAATCCTCCTAACAAGTAGGATTTTATTCTAAGTTCTTTTATAACATCAATTTCTACATCATCAATTTCAAATAAAAGAATAAATACTTTAATCGGTGAAAGTACGCAGGGGTTGACTTAATACACTTGATGAACTACAGTAGACCTGATATAACTTATGCAGTAAACAGACTAAGTAGGTACACATAGAACCTAAGTAGGGATCATCGGACTGCCCTTAGTAGAATTCTGAAGTATCTATGAGGTAGCTTGGATTATGGTCTATTCTACAGTAGTACACTAGCTGTACTATACGGCTATTCAGATGCCACCTACATCTCTGATTCAGATGAGACCAAATCCACTAGTGGATATGTTTTCACTTTGGTTGGTGGAGCAATTTCTTAGAAATCCTCCAAACAAACATGTGCAACTCGCTCCACTATGGAGTATGAGTTTATAGCCTTAGAGAAGGCTAGTTCTGAGGCATAGTGGCTCAGAAACCTGCTGAAAAATATTCCCTTATGGTATAGACCAATGCCATCTGTATTAATACATTGTGATTGTCAGGTTGCTATTCATAGAGCTAAAAATACTACCTATAATGGCAAGAGTAGGCATATTCCCCTAAGGCATAATATTGTGATACAACTATTATGTGATGGAGTTATCACTCTAGATTTTGTAAAGTCAAAGTTGAATTTAGCAGATCCACTGACCAAATCACTTTGCAGAGTGCAAGTGGAATGTACATCGAAGGGGATGAGACTTCTGCCTACCACTAAGATCAACAGTGATGGTAACACAACCTATGTGATTGGTAATCCCTTGAAGTAGGTTCATATGGGTAATAACAAGTCACAGGGTGATCTGGAGGCATTATTTGACAATTTGGTTTTGAGTCCTCCCTATGGTGCAGAATAATGCATTACTATAGTGATAAGGTTGACTCTTGAGACTCTTAATGCATTCTTATAGCTCAAATTGAGTGGTATGTTTAAACTATAGAGCATACTTGATGAGTAGGGCCGCCTCCATGAGAACAAGGCATGTATCTCTAGATCACTCATGATCTTTCTGGTGTACGTGCACGACCATAAATGTGCCAAATTGTGTAAAACAACCAAGATGTAGGATTACAGTGTGAGTGATTTGTACTTCCGGCTTACAATAAAGGAAGGAGGTTCGTAGAAACTCTTGTTTCACCAAGTCCTGTAAGTCAAGTCTTATGTACTCTATGTACTGGTTCATAGTCCAAAAGACACCAGTACTTATGCACTATGTTTTTTTATTCTTAGCCAGACATTCATACTCTTTTTTATCTTTCTGGACCTTTGATATATGTGGGGGATTATTGGATAATGTTATAAAATTTTGGAGTATATCAAAGTTTTGAAACTCATTGATTGAATTCATTCTTTGGTGGATATCTACTTATATTAGTTCATCAGTAGATACTACATCAATAAATATTAGTTCATCTGCAAATACTACTTCATCAGTTGATACCACTTCATCAAAGGATAATATCTCATCAGTGGATACCTCCTCTTCAGTATATATACTAACTCTTCACAAGATATTTATTCATCGGCCGATATTTATTCATCGGAGAATATTTATTCATTAGTCGATATTATCCTCTGATGCATGTATCGACCGACAATCTTTATCCTTCGATGGTCGGACCTCATTTATCCTTTGATAGGTTTTAACGGCTCATTGTTGACCCATTCATGTCGTTATTGTTTCGACCACGATTAACTCATTCATGTATTTGTTTTATTTGCTCTTTAACATGTTCACCTACAACGAATTAATTTGTTATAATTTCTAGTTTATCAATTAATTGTTATTATCTCGATTATAAATAGAGATTAATTTGTGCATTATATATATATATATATATAGTAATTACATATTTCTTCTCTTATCTCTCTCTTGTGATACAATTCTGGTTAAAGAAAGCCAAAATCTATTCCTGAACATTGATCTAATTCCAGTGCCTGGTTAGATCAGTGAGGACTGTTGAATCCTGAAGTTATATTCTGTTTGAGACCCACGACCAATGAGAAAAATTCTCCTTGGGGGCAAAATATATTCTTAAGGATATTGAGTGTTACACCTCAATCCAATCAATAATTACTCTGAATTCTTTCTAAATTACTTCTCGTCTCTTTTGATAGTTTGTCATCTGGTTTTGTTTAATTATTCCAACAATAATGTATATTGCACGAACAAGACTTTGTACTTTTATGGCACATATATATCATATTCTAATTCTGGTTTGATGGACAAGTTAATATCAATTGTATCTCCCCCGAGTGATGAAAATTTGTTTAAAAGCTAAGAATTTTCTACTCCTCCGGATATTGTTTCTTTATCTAGAATTTTCGGGTCCACTTTGAATTTTAGAATCATCTATAATACCGGCCTTCTCCCATGTTAAAACGTAATCTTTCTTTAAGAAAAATAATAATAAAAATACACGTCAGACAATTAAAAAAAACTTAAACAATTGACAGAATAAACTGTGAAACTACAAAATTACTCATTAATATATCCAAGTATCAAGAAATATCAGGGGAAGACATTAAATAAAATAGTGTAGTATCTACCATCGAAATTCAAAGTGGGTGTTACTAATATTAATTTTACACGTTTGATTGAGAATTGTGTAAATAATAAATTTTTAAATAATTAATGTAAAATAAAGAAAAATTGTAATGACTATTTATAAAAAAAATAACATTATTATGTAACTGTAATTCTTTTCTGGGAACAAATCTCACCTCATTTTGTGAAAGAGGTGAAGTATCATAAATATTTACATACTTCAAAAGGCATAGATCAATTAACTAACTATATTCCTTCTTTATACATCCGTAAGAATACTAAAAGCAACGCCTAAAAAAGGCACTCGCATACCAACCCCCTTGGTCTCACCATCAAAGAAGGCAACAAGTCCTCTCACTCATTTTACCATGTGAGTCAAGACTCATTTTCCCATGTGAGTTAAGATGAAGCGGATGATATATTTTTTTAATTTTCTGTTTAAAAATTAAAAATATATTTTTAAAATAACGATTTTTAAAAATAACTTTTGTATTTCAAATATATGATAATTATTATGTTGTTTAATGATAGTGAGAGTTATAATAGAAATCACTAAGTAATAGATATACGTAGTGGAGTTAATTGAAATAGTGAAATTATTAAATGATATTTAAGGAACTCAATTACTTTTTATATTACGGATTTAAAAATGTATCTCTAATTTTGAAATAATAAAAAAAAAATGCACATCTCTAATTTTGAAATGGAAAAAGTAGTTGATATATTACTCCGTGATAAGACAGTTGTCCAAGTCTAATGGGGCAAGGGACTCCCCGTCAAACGATTTGGATTTGATTCGAAAATTAATTGACTCGGTTTGAGTTCGATATGAAAATAAATCAAATTTAATACCCTATTTAAAATTCGATAAATTAAACGAGTATAATCTGAGTATTAAGGTACTCGTTCGAATATATTCGTAAATAGTTCAATTACTTTTTTTATACTAAAATGTTATAACATATATCAAAATTTTATGACCAATTTTATCCTAATAATTTATTTAATTATAAATAAAATATGTTATAAATTATGAAATTTATATAAATATAATTTATATTTTGTAAAATTTATCAAATATAAATACATGCAAGTAGTTCGAATTCGACTAATATATAATTTGAGTATCAAAATCATATTTAATTTAATACTCGAGTTTGAATTTAAATATCAAAAATTTAATTATAATAAAAGCTGAGCACACAAGTATTTATTCATATTGGACTAGCTTATAATCTTAGTTTCATGTAGTCTGGCTCTATAAATTGTAATATATACAAACCTTGGATCTAATTAATAGAGATAAGGGAAGCAGGCAGGAAGGTAGGAGGAAACACCTCTCTAGCTGCTTCTACTCCAAAAGTTGGACGTGTCATACGGTTGTTTTGTATATCCAATGCACAAGTGGTTTTGTATATCCAATGCACAAGTGGTTTTGTATATCCAATGCACAAGTGGTTGTTTTGTTTTGTATGTATCAGATTTTTGTATTTTGAATTCTCCGCATCTTATGCAAGATCCTAATAGAATTCAAACGATTTGAAATTTATTCGAATTTGATTCGAAAATTAATTGATTCGGTATGAGTTTGATATGAAAATAAATCCAACTTAATACCTTATTTAAAATTTGATAAATTAAACGAGTATAATCTGAGTATTAAGGTACTCGTTCGAATATATTGGTAAATAGTTCAATTACTTTTTTATACTAAATTGTTATAGCATATATCAAAATTTTATGACCAATTTTATCCTAATAAGTTATTTAAGTATAAATAAAATATGTTATAAATTATGAAAACTTATATAAAAATAATTTGTATTTTGTAAAATTTATCAAATATAAATATTTACGAGTAATTCGAATATGACTAACGTATAATTTAAGTATTAAAATAATATTCTATCTAATATTCGTGTTCGCATTTGAATATCAAACTTTAATTATAATAAAATCTAAACACATAAATATTCGTTTATATTTGACTCTTTGGATTAAATTAATAGATATAAGGGAGCAGGCAGGCAGGAAGAAACACCTCTCTACCTGCTTCTTTTTTGTCCTTGTCTAATTGTACTCAAACCTCAAGAGGCTGGAGAGTGAATTTAACAACAAAAAATTGAGATTTAAAATTCTGCAGATTTCGATGCAAACACATATGGGATTAAAAATTTGACTCAATCGCTTTCTAGATCCTTAAAAAAAGACACTTAAAATGAACAAATATGGGATTTTTTTATGTAAAAAAATTCTATACGTCCGTTAGAAAAAATGGAGGACGAGATAAATAAAAAAAAGTGCCAAAAATTAATTAATTAAAAAAAAGTTGAGATGATGACAATCAGAAACCCACGTGAGACCAGGCCGGAGCATATCCTTGGACAATATTCTAATTTATAAATCTTATTACTATATGGTTGAGGCTCCACCTGCTTCTACTCTCTCTCTCTCTCCACCTGCAAAAAAAAAAAATTAAAATACATAATATAGTAGCATTATAAAATATAAAAAAATTAAAAACTTTCAAAATTATAAATAAAAATATAATTATTTTTATCATCTCTCTCGTGCATTACACTGGTGATCAGTGGTTAGTTCTAATTATTTACTTTTCAATATCACAATTAATATGATAAGGTTAAACAATTTATTATATTACTAAATCACTTGTTCATGCTATTCTAATGTAATATTTATTTCAAGCAAAAATATGTAACAATTATGGATGTGTCATAGTCAATTATGGGTGTAATGTAACAATTATGGGCGTTTCATACATAATAATTTTGACATGGTTATTTTGAACAAACTCAATATAGAAACTAATACTATTTATTTACCTAATTATAATTTTAATAAATCTATAGAAGCGGTGACAAGTGAATCTTTAGTCAATCACAGTCATTCATATTTTAATAAAAAACAAAATAGAAATAAAAAAGAAAGGAAAACAAAAGCTCAGGCATGCATGGCCAGCCCACGGACTATTTCTCCCTCCACGTCCCTCCGCCATGGCATTTTCCCTTTTCATTTATCTTTCTAATTCTTTCTCCTCACACCAGTTTTCTCTTTCACCACCTCTCTCCTCTAATACATATATATACAAGACAATCAATGCTTAAACTAATATTAATTATTACAAAAGACCGTAACAAAATTAGAAATTTAAAGTTACAAAATTATCAAGAATTGATGGTTCTGGATATCAATGATACATAAAAGTCAAAAATTTTCAAAATACAAGAAACACTTTCTTTTTCGCCAATAAGATGTTCAACTAGACATGGGGCCTGACTAGTCGCTCTCAAATTAACGTCAACATATTGATATGGGCCAAAATAACAAGTCCTAAGTGTAATAAATGCAATATAATTAATAATGAGGTCCGAAAGGCCCACAACGACTGATGCGTCTACATTCAATGAACCCAAGATAGGATAGAAACAAGGAAAGGATTGAGATCCTGATAGGATTTGGAAACACAATCCCAATATGATTTGGAAACAATCCTGATAGGACTTGGAAGCCAATCCATGAAGGATTTTGATAACTTGGGTGTTTATAAATAGAGACCAGACAATAACATCTGAGGTAACTAATTCTTTTGATACAACATTCACTTTTCCTTTCGAGCCCTTACTAACACACACCCAAGGGTCTTCCAAAGGGCTGAAACCCCACAGTTCTTGAAAAATTTTCTTTGCAGGTTAGTAAGACTATTAAATTTGCAGTCAAATGGAGTCAAAAATTAAGGTGTTTCGCTACCCTAATCCTAGGTACGTAATTTGACGTATCAGATTGGCGCCGTCTGTGGGAAATTCTTACAAAAAGTCATGGTGAACGAAAATTCTTTCAAAAAGTCATGGTGAACACTCGATCTATTGCTCGCGAGAGAGAAGGGGGATCCATGCCCGAAAGGCAACTGAGTATGCCTCCCCTCCTAGAACAAGAGGTAGAACAAAATGAAAGAAGAGCAGGGATCAACTCCCAGTCGACCCGTGAAGAGGTCGGACGCAAATCCATAAGAAGAACGCAGAGTGCACAGAGCACTCATAGTGGTCCTTATGATGTCGATTCAGAGGCTGAATATAACGAACGTAGGAATCCACGGGATCTACGCAACGTTCTGGTATGAAGAAGGTCAGCCTCTCGAAACCCTACTCCTCAGAAAGATCTGAGGGGCCAGCTCTCAAGAGAAGAAGTCTGCAGAAACTAGCCACCTCCACAGGGTTATGAGGATCTCCGGGCAAGTCTTGTGCAGTTGTAAAATAGACTGGAGGAGTTCGAAAGGGGGCATGGAAGGGAACCCTCGATAAATTCCTGACCTCAACAACCTCATAAGGCCGAGGAAGCCATAGAAAGGGAAGTACAACGTAGGCTGGAGCAGAGGCTAGCCAGTCAAGGATATTGTGAGCCTACGATAGTCCCCAAAGTTTGTATGTTGGCTCAACCTACAACTACATCTACGGCAGTCTATAGGGCAGTTGCCCCACCCTTTATTCAAGTTATCATGGATGAACCGCTCTCGGATAGTTTTAAGATGCCCGCAGTAGAAAAATATGACGGCATGGGTGATCCCACTAGTCATGTACAGTAGTTTGAGGCAACGCTCTTACTCTTGAATCCATCCGATGTCATCAAGTGTAAGGTATTTCCACAAAGCTTAAAGGGACCTACTCAAGAGTGGTATAAGCAATTTCCCCTGGCATCAATTGGGTCTTTCGCACAAATTGCCCAATTGTTTGTAAACTAATTCATAGGGGGAAAGATGCATGAAAAGAGCTTGGCCTCTTTAATGAACATACGACAGAGAGAAGGTGAAACCCTTAGGGAATATGTGTCTCAATTCACTAAGGAAGCCTTGAAAGTCCTAAGCCTGGATCAATCAGTTGCCATTGTGGCATTAACAAACGGGACGACCAACGAACACTTAAAGATGAGTCTAGCCAAGAAGCCTCCAACATCAATGAACGAGCTGCAAGGCCGAGCTGGAAAATATATGGTCGTAGAAGAGTCGCTCGTCAGAGATGTTAGAAAGAAATATGACAAGAAGCGAAGAGGAGAGGATGTGAAAGTCCCGGAGCCAATGAAAAGGGCTAAAAGGGAAACCTCTTTCTCCAAGAAAATCATAAGTCAGAAGTTCAATGAGTACGCTCCATTAACCCAATCCAGGAGCCAAATATCGATGGAGATTGCCTCAGAACCATATGTCCTATGGCCTAAACCATTGAGGGGAGATCCATCAAAAAGAACTTCCTCTCAGTATTGCCAGTTTCTCAAAGATCACAGTCATGACACCAATGACTGCAAAAACCTAAAAGATGAGATCGAGTTCCTCATAAGGAAAGGGAAATTGACACGGTACGTGCAAAAAGAGCGCTCTGAACGTCGGAGAGAGGGGGAAAGAGGAAGGCGAGAATGCCTAGAAAATCAAGGGTAGGACAACAAGCCCCGAAGAGGAGTAATTAATGTAATATCCGGAGGACCAACCGCAAGCGGATGCTCAAATTCGAAGAAAAAAGCATATGTTCGAGAAGTCATGGCCATCGAAGCTCCCTCTGAGAAAGCAAAGATGGACATGACAATAACGTTCGACAACGAAAATCTCGAAGGAGTGAAGTTCCCACACGATGACCCATTGGCAGTTGAAGTGGCAATTGAGAATTTTCTGGTGAAAAGGGTGCTTGTAGACAACAACAGTAGCATGAATGTTTTTATATTATCAAGCTTTCAAAGACATGGGATATGACGACGCCCAACTCACTCCATGCCCAGCTCCACTATATGGCTTTACTGGAGTGGAGACAAAGATAGAAGGTTCTATCTCTCTCCCCGTTACTATGGAAGAAGGACTTAAGCACGCTACAAAGATGGTTAACTTCCTTGTGGTTAAAGCGCTATCCTCATACAATGTCATCCTCAGAAGGACGTCGCTGAACCAATTTAAAGCCATTCCTTCTATTCTTCATCTGAAGGTAAAATTTCCTAGCCCAGACGGAGTAGCGGTGATCAAAGCCGATCAAAAGCAAGCCCGCACATGCTATTTAATGACATTAAAGATAGGGGGAGAAGGAAAACAAGTGATGCCCATTGAAACCTTTGATTAAAGGGATGAGGCACGGGAGCAAAGGGCAAAGCCTGTTAAGGAATTGGAGAAAGTATCCATTAGTGATACAGATCCAGAAAATGTGACTTATATTGGCTCCCAATTGAACTTGGGCATAAAAAAGAAGCTTACTTCTTTTCTAAGGGAGAACATAGATGTCTTCGCATGGTCAGTGCTAGACATGCCTGGGATAGACCTGAAGGTCATCACCCATAGGCTAAACATGGATCCTCACAGGAAGCCTATCAAACAGAAGAAAAGAACGTTTGCCCCAGAAAGGCATGAAGTGATTAAGAATGAGGTTGAAAAGTTGTTGGAGGCGAAAATTTATAGAAGAGACCCGAAATGGCTAGCTAACCCAATGATGGTCAAAAAAGCTAATGGAAAGTGGAGGATTTGTATTGACTTTATAGACCTCAATGACACATGCCCAAAAGACTGTTATCCACTCCCACAGATCGATCTCTTGATAGATGCAACCGTTGGCCACGAGCTTCTGAGTTTTATGGATGCATTCAGCGGATATAATCAAATACGTATGGACCTAGATGACGTCCCAAAGGTATCTTTTATTACGAACCAAGGGCTATATTGTTATGTTGTTATGCATTTTGGCCTTAAGAATGCTGGTGCGACCTACCAGATGTTGCTCAATAAGATCTTTAAACCTCTTATAGGGAAGGAGATGAAAGTTTATGTGGATGACATGTTGGTTAAAAGTTTGAAGAAATAAGGTCACGTGGCGGATCTGGCCATGTCCATTGCCATCCTTAAGAAATATAACATGAAGTTGAATCCCTCCAAGTGTGCTTTTAGAGTGGCTTCTGGTAAGTTCTTGGGGTTATAGGTTTCATAGAGGGGGATAGAAGCCAACCCGGACAAAATCAAAGCGGTATTAGACATGAATCCTCTGTAGACTGTAAAAGACATTCAAAGGCTAACAGGAAGAATAACTACATTAAGAAGGTTCATGTCGAAGTCAGGGGATAGATGCCATCCTTTCTTTAACGCCCTAAAAAAGGCTAAGGATTTCCAATGGACGCCAGATTGCCAAGAGTCGTTTGTAAAGCTTAAGGTATACTTAACCTCTCCTCCACTTTTAACTAAACCAAAAGAAAAGGAAGTTTTGTACATGTATCTGGCTGTCTCAGAGGTGGCAGTTAGCGCTGTGCTAATCAGTGAAAGAGAAGATGCTCAAAGACCTGTATACTATGTAAGTAAGGTTTTGCATGGGGCCAAAACTAGGTATCAAAGGCTGGAGAAATTTGTGTTGGCCTTAATAATTGCTGCCCGCAAACTGAGACCTTATTTTCAGTCTCATGCGATAGTAGTGCTTACGGACCAACCCTTGAGGAAAGTGATACACGACCCTCGAGCAAGCGGGTGAATGATTAACTGAGCTGTCAAATTAGGAGAGTTAACATCACTTACAAGTCGTAACTGCCCATTAAAGCCCAGGCTCTTACAGGCTTCATTGTTGAATGCACCTTTCCAATGGACAAGGAAGAGGATGAAGAAAAGGAAGGGAGTACGCAATCAAAAGAATGGCGGTTGTTTATAGATGGAGCTTCTAACTCAAAAGGTAGCGGTGCAAGCTTGATCCTTACCAGCCCTGAAGGTTTTGAGGTAAAATACGCCCTCTCCTTTAAGTTTTATGCTACAAATAATGAGGCGGAATACGAAGCGTTGATGGCCGGACTGAACCTAGCAAAGGCTTTGGGGGTATAAAGTATACAAGTATGTACTGACTCTCAGTTAGTAGTCAAACACGTGAAAGGAGAATACGAAGCCAAAAATATAAAAATGGCTAAGTATTTGACCCTAGCAAAAGCCATGATAACCACTTTTAAAAAGTTTGATATCCATCATGTTCTGAGAGAACTAAATGAAAGGGCCGACACCTTATCTAAATTGGCAAGTGGAAACCTTGGAGAATATGAAAGCGGGGTATATGCAGAGGAGGTTGAGGCGTCAATTGTAGACACAAAGCTAGTTGCACCCATAGAGCACAAGTCTTGCTGGATGACCCCCATCATTCAATATCTTAAAGAAGGTGTCCTCCCAGAAAACCCAATTGAGGCAAGGAAAATCCGTATAAGGTTAGCTCGCTATACTCTTATTAATAATTCTTTGTATAAACAATCATTTGTCCTACCGTATTTAAGGTGCCTCACTCCGCAAGAGGCTTTGTCGGCTCTTCAAGAAGTTCACTTTGGGATATGTGGACAACACTTGGGTGGAAGAGCCTTAGCCTATAAAATAATGACGCAAGGTTACTATTGGCTGGGAATGCAGCAAGAAGCTGTTAACTTTGTTAAACGATGTGATAGGTGTCAGAAGTTCGCACTAGTAGTAAGGCAACCCGCGGTGCTCCTTTCTTCAATCAGTGCTCCTGTCCTATTTGCCATGTGGGAGATTGATTTTTTTGGACCACTCCCCATTGGGACAGGTCAGCGGAAATACCTAATTGTGGCTATAGACTACTTTTCTAAATGGGTTGAGGCTGAGGCCTTAGCCACGCAAACAACACAAAAAGTGGAGAAGTTTTTATGGGAATCCATCATATGCCGGTTTGGCCTACCGCAAGTCATTATCACAGATAATGGAGCGCAATTCGAAGAAAAAAGGTTCAAAGCCTTCTGCCAAAACCTCAACATTGACCAAAGGTTTACCTTAGTAGCACACCCACAGGCCAATGGTCAAGTAGAGGTAACCAATCGAATCATCGTTGATGGAATAAAGAAAAGATTGGAAGAAGCTAAAAGAGCCTGGGTGGAAGAGTTACATGCTATTTTATGGGCCTATCGGGCTACATGTAAGGTCGCAACAGGGGAAATGCCATTTAACCTAGTATATGGTACAGAGGCGGTAATCCCTTTAGAAATGGGCCTACCTTTAATCAGGGTCGTTGGCTTTGATGAGCAAGAGAATGGTGAAGATATAAAAGCTGGCTTGGACCTAGTCGAGTATGTCAGAGATAAGGCCCGACAAAAGATTGAAGAACATAAGAAAGTGATGGCCAAGTTTTACAACTTAAGAGTGAAAGACAGAGTCTTCAAGCAAGGGGACTTAGTGCTTCGAATGATGGAGGTGTCAAACCCAGAAGCTGCTGCTGGAAAGTTAACTCCTAACTGGGAAGGACCTTATCAAGTCAAGAAAGTCTTAAGGCTCGGATCATACCATCTTCAAACCTTAGAAGGCCAAGAAATACCAAGATCATGGTATGTAAGCAACCTCAAAATTTATTATCAATAAAACTTCTGAGTTCTTGCTTTGTTAAAGGGTTCCCTATTTTATTACTTATGAAATAAAGACGAGATTGTTTCAAATTTCTTTGCAATCATAATAAACAAGTAATATAATAGCCCAAGTATAATGGAAATACTGGATATTATAAAGGCTCGATGGCCAACAAAAGTTCTACATAGAATTAAAAATTACAAGTGAAAATAAAAAACTAAGTCTAAGGGGCTTGTTGCCCCTGATTTCCCTGATCATGCTGAGAAGGCTTTTCCCCTTCTTCCTCTTTCTCCTTGTCGTCTTCACTATTCGTGACCTCTAAAGGGATTTGCTCGAGAGGGACCCCTTGCCTCTCTGCATGTCGGCATCGTACAATGAGCATCCTCTTTTCCTCTTCTTCCATTATGGCCTCGTGGTTTATGTCCGGATAAAGGGAAAGCACCTTCTCGGTGTAAAGGTGATAGCCACCAAGCATGATCTTGTACTCTGAATCAAAGCAGACATCCTCGACATCTTTTTGAAAATGAGAAGAAGCTTCGTACTTCTCCACAGCATCGGCGGGGGCCCTCTCAAGTTCAACCTTTAGCTCGCGATTCTCAGAATCAAGAGAAAGGTTCTTGGCCTTCAAAGTATCATTGAGATCATATAGAGTGTCAATCAACACTTTAGAGTTCTCTATCTCTTTCTCTAGATCCTCCCTCGCGGAGCAGTAGGAGCGCACCTCGTCTTGGGCAATTTTGAGCCGGCGCTCCTTCTCTGCGAGGTCCTCTTCGAGCTTGCCAATCTTCTCATATTGCTTCTCAGAACAAGTAGCAAGCTCGGCAGCGTATACATGATGCTGCAATTTAAAGGGATAATTGAGAAGTTAGCAATAGTTTTACTAATAAATTATCAAGGTACAAAAGCACAATACTTACCATAGCATATGTGTGAGCAAAGTTGGAGATAAGGGTTGGATGGGAAGACTCCTTAGAAATTTCCTTGTCTACTGGGGGCATTGCCCCAACAAGAAATTCCTTGGCAGGGCCATCCTCCCCAAGAATAGTGTCACTCCGGGTGAGGGGCCACCCCGAAATGAAAGGATCCTAAGGATTGGTGAAGATGGGGACTTCTCTCCTGGGATCGGAACTAGCCCCCTTATGCTTTTTGGGAAAAGGAGGAAGATCATCAGCGGCTTCGGAGGCTTTAGGGGTAGTTTCCTCCTCAACTTCAATGTTGATAGGCTCAAATGGAGGGATAATACTCCCTTGTTGATCAGAAGAGGGGGCCTCCTAGCCCCTATGTCTTTTTTGCGCCGCCCTCCTACTTTTGGCCTTCCTTGAAGATACGGCCTTAGTACACTCCAAACTTGAGAAAAACAACGAAACAAGATCAGTTATATGAAACAAGAAAAACAAAAGAAATAGAGACACTGCCAAGTCAAGAAGGAGAAAAATACTTTGGTCTTTAGCAGGGTTGAGACCCCATCTAATCAAGTTCTTCTCCAAAAGGAGATCTTGGACATTGTCCTCATCAGCCCCGTCCGTTGTTAACTCCTTAGCTACCTCTTTTTCAGCCTCCATGAACTCCTAACTTATCTTGTCACTAAGTAAAACATTCCATTTGGAAGGGAGAATGTCACCCCAATTCCCGCCTTCCAAATGAAGGTAATAAAACTTGGTCTTCCAGCCACCCACCGAGTCCTTTAATGTTGTAGTGTTAAAAATCTTGGAGACTAAGGAATGATGTTGGAAATATGTCCAACCTACGTTATTGGACCTGGTATGTCGTAACTGAAACATGTACCAAAAGACGCGCACGGAAGGGGTTATGTTCCTTTGGATGCACCTCAGCAGAAAGGCGTAAACTACTCTCCAACCATTGGGGGTCACTTGGCTCAGGTGAATGGGGTAGCTCCTAAGTAAATGGGGAATAAAATCATGCAGGGGGAATCGGAGTTCGGCCTCCATATAGTCATAAAAAATGCACAAGTCTATGCTTACATTACAAGCCCTATCGGACTCAAGGGGTAATCTAAGGGAATAGGGGGCATATATACAATGACGGAAGGCGAATTTATGAAGTTTAGATTCTGAAATTATGGAAGAAATATTTCTATATGCATCAAAATTTGTGTTACTTGGGATTTCATCCCTGGCCGTATTAGCCACATCACGGGCGGACCTACGCCGTTGGGCGTCAATAACATGGTCAACACCTGGACCGTTGGGCCTAGAAGGGGTGGATTGGGTTGTATCCCCCCAGTAGGTCAAAGATAGGCCTTCTATGGCCCGAATAGGATGAACATTATCAATCGGATCGATAAAAGGAATTTTAGAATTGGGAGAATAAACAGATTCAATAGAGTTATCTAAATCCATGTCAATTGAAAAAACCTAAGGACGATGAACTCGATGAATGAGCTGAAGAACACGAAGAACACTTAATTGAATGTGGTAGCAAAGGCTTGCCGGAAATCGCCTTGTGGTGGTTTTCGATGCAGGAAATCGTCTTACAACGGTTATAGGGTTGCCTGAAATCGCCTCACAGTGGTGATAAATGCCAGAAATCACCAAAGAAGAGAGAACAATATCCGATATGAGAGTAATTTTTGAGGATTAAAAGTGAAAACTCACTTACCTCGGGGATGAAATATATAGCTGCCCAACAAAAAATGTTACCGTTGAGATCAAATTTGATTTAACGGATGAGATCGCTCGACCGTTGGCATTCAAACAACCCGATATGGGCCGAAAGCCCATTAGACAAACACACTGTTCAATAATGATGGGCTTGATTCGAAAAGCCCACAAGTCCACGACTTGGTGCACCTCGACATTGACGGGGTAAAAACTAGCGACATGTTCGCCAATTTGACCTGTTAACTCTTAAGTTGACGGAGTATTTTCTAGCGACGTGTTCGCCCATTTGACCCGTTAACTATTTAAGTTGACGGGGTATTTTCTAGCGTGGTAATCCCCCATTTGACCCGTTAACTCTCTAAGTTGACGGGGTATTTTTTAGCGAGGTAATCGCCCATCCGACCCGTTAACTTCTTAAGTTGACGAGGTAAATTTTAGCGACGTAATTGCCAATTTACCCCGTTAACTTGTTAAGTTAACGGGGTGAATTTTAATAAGGTATTTAACTTGTCCCCTTCGATTTCGAAAATTTACGAGAGGAAGCTTACCCCGGTAACTCCTGAAGTTAGCAGGGTAAATTCTAACGGGGTACGAGTTGTTTTGGCTCGTCAACTTTGAAGGTACCCCAAAGTTGACGGGGAAAGGGACTCCCTGTCAAAAAAAAAAATATATATTTAATTTTTGATTTCAATAACTGATAACCAAAAATTAGGGGGTAAGTGATATGAGCCAAAATAACAAGCCCTAAGTGTAATAAATGCAATATAATTAATAATGATGCCCGAAAGGCCCACAACAGCTAATGCGTCTACATTCAATGAACCCAAGATAGGATAGAAACAAGGAAATGATTGAGATCCCGATAAGATTTGGAAACACAAACCCGATAGGATTTGGAAATATTAGGAAGCCAATCCATGAAGGACTCTGATAACTTGGGCATTTATAAATAGAGGCTAGACAACAACATCTGAGGTAACTAATTCTTTTGATACAACATTCACTTTTCTTTTAGAGCCCTTATTAACACACACACCCGAGGGTTTTCCAAAGGGCTGAAACCCTACGGTTCTTGAAAGATTTTCTTTGCAGGTTAGCAAGACTATTAAATTCGCGGTCAAACGGAGTAAACAATTAGGGTGTTTCGCTACCCTAACCCTAGGTACGTAATTTGACATATCACATATATTGATTAATAGAATATGATTTTTAATATACGTATTCAAGAAATTAAAGTAAAATAAATTGATTATTTTCTATTATTATTACTATTTTCGTTAGAAAGAAACTCACCGTCTAGAACTTACACATTTAAACATAACGACCGTTAGAAAAGTTATATTGAAACCCAAACTTCTTAATTTTTTTAAAAGAGGTAATAGTCATATGACCATTGTGATTGTGTCTTTTCCAAGGATCTCAGGAGATTAATCAAAACTTAGGTGATTAAACTAACACATCGAGTTTATCACAACAACCTCGTGGACTCGTAGTGTTACTGATACTTCATTACTATAAAGCCTCAATGTTACTAGATCTACGCATTTCATATTCTCTAGCGCCAAAAGCTTTTTAATCACTCTTGTAGCACATAATAATCATCATTGAATCGTTTATGGTAGCTACTAGCAAATTTTCAGCTCAGTCGCCTTCGAGATCCTTAAGAAACTAATACTATTTACTTACGTTTGCCGCCCTAATTATAATTTTAATAAACCTATAGAAGCGGTGATAAGTGAATCTATAGTCAATCACACTCATTCATATTTTAATAAAAAGCAAAATAGAAATAAAAAAGAAAGGAAAACAAAAGCTCAGGCATGGCCAGCCCACGGACTATTTCTCCCTCCACGTCCCTCAGCCATGACATTTTCCCTTTTTCTCCTCACACACACCAGTTTTCTCTTTCACCACCTCTTTCCTCTAGTACATATATATACAAGACACTCAATCCTTAAACTAATATTAATTACTACAAAAGACACTAACAAAATTAGAAATTTATTTACTTTAGCATAGAGTACAGTCTTACAGCAAAAAGCCAATCAAAAGTTACACAAAATTATCCAGAATTGATTTTTAAAAAGGATTTTTATGTTTTAAATATATGTCTATTATCATTTTATTTAATGACAGTGAGAGTTATGGTAGATATTACAAAGTAATAGAAGTACGTAGTGAAGTTAATTGAAATAGTAGAATGATACTTAAAGAATTACTTTTTATATTCTAAAAATATAAATATATTTCTAATTTTAAAAAAAAATGCATATTTAATTTTAAAACGAAAGAAATAGTTGATATATTACTTCCATTAAAACAGCTCTCCAAGTCTTCCTCACATGCTGCAGTGATGGACTGGTTGACTCACAAAATTTAAAATTCAAAGACTCAACGTGACCGGTTAAATAGCAACATCCGCAAGCCTGTTTTGGTGCTATGTGAACGTGCAGCTTGAATCAAATAAGTGGGCCTTATAAATATAAAACTACTTTGTATGTAAACTGGACCGTTCATGCAAAGTGACCGTGTAACTCCCGTTCCCTCATTTATTATTATATAAAATAGATTTACATAAAATAATTTATATGTTTAAAATATTATATTACTACACTAATAAACAAAAATAACAATATTTAAAAACAAAATTCAAAAACAGATTTATGGAGTCATTTATGTCTGGCGTTAACTATGAAAACTTCCATAATTAACAGATTTTTAACTATTAACAGGATAATCCAAAAATACAGATCAAACATATAAAATATTATATTACTCCACCAATAAACAAAAATAACAATATTTAAAAATAAAATTCTGGCCTACTAACCATATATATATATATATGAGGAGGTTGAACTTATTGCGTATACATTTTTCGTAGGTTAAATAATAATTTACACCTTAAACTTTATTTTGTTGTTTTAATTTGCATCCAAATCTATAAAATGTGTCAATTAGCAATCTATATTTCGTGTCTTGTCTAAATATTTATTCATAAAACTTTCGGTCAGTTAAAAGGACAGTTGGCATAATCAATTTATACTAACTATATAAAAGTTTCCTTGGCATAATCAATTTATACTAATTATATAAAAGTTTCCTGTTTACATAGTATCTTAGAAATTTGGCTAGATAATTATATATTACTCCTTTTATTTTAAAAAAAGAATAATATTTAATAATAAGATTTATTTAAAAAAAAGAAAAAAGATTTGCATAAAAAAATATGAAAAAGAACAAAGATTTATAATTTTCTTATCTTATCTTTAATTGAACATTTATAAAAAAAAAATCATGAGAAAAACATATTATTCATACATGTCATTTTTAGTCAAATAGGTAATATTAATAATTATTAATTAAAATATCATATGTAACTCCTTTCGGGAAGGATATGAATATACTAAATTATATTGCAAATCTATGTCAAAAGTAAAGCTTGATAACTCTATCTAATTATTATAAATGTAATAATTTATTACAATTATTAAATAACGATAGCTAGTTCCAGTTGTACCGCTATAAATTTACATGCTTTTAATTTGACAGAATTCAAATGTATATAATTTATCTTTCAGTGTTCATTTTTAATAGTTCAGTAAGAAACAAAACAGAAAAAGATTAACGTTCATATTTGTTATTTTAAACTATCAAAGTTTTAGATCTGATCCTCGTCTCTGAAAGGAAGGGGATAAAAATTCTAATTTGATTTAAGCTACATCGATCTCCTGCTTTGACTCTCTCTCTCTCTCTCTCACTAATTGTTATGGTCGGCGATGGCTTCTTCTTCATCTTCTTCGCCTTTGGTATATTGTGCGTTGACATATTAATTGTGGTGGAGTAATAGTATATATATACAAGACACTCAATCTTTAAGCTTACATAAAAACTACTTAGATCAATTGCTTCTATACATATAATTTTTTTCGTCGGTAATGGATTCATGTTCATCTTCATCTTCTTCGCCTAAGGAATTTGCATACGATGTGTTCTTGAGTTTTCGAGGTGAAACTCGCTATGGTTTTACTGCTCATCTTTACAAGGAGATGAGAAAGTATCATATCCGAACGTTTTTAGACGACGAAGAACTTCGAGCAGGAAGTGATCTATCTGCCCAATTCAGAGAAGCAATCGAGCAATCAAGGGCGTCAGTTATTGTGTTGTCGGAGGGTTATGCATCATCAGCATGGTGTCTGAGTGAACTTGTAAAGATCACGGACTGCGAGAGACAACAGAAGCAGTTGGTGCTGCCCATATTCTTCCATGTCCAGCCTTCCGATGTGCGTTACCAGAAAGGGAAATTTGGGGAAGGTTTTACAAAATGTCTAAAGAGAGAAAACAATGAAGACAAGATCCAAAGTTGGAGAGATGCCCTCAATAAAGTTGCAGACTTGTCCGGATTAGACGTGAAAGGGTAATTATAACCAATCTTTCTTTCTTAGCTTTTTTAATTTTATTCTTATATCTACTCATTTGAATGGAGTACATTATCCAACTCCCTTTTAGTCAGGTTTAATTTTATATATTATTAGAATTTTGTCCAATAACTCTTCGTATTTCTTATAAATAGAATATACAGAAATTAAAAGCGAGAAAAGAACATGATAGCACACTTAATGCTTATTTGACAAACATAATGCTCACCATGAAATTACCAGCCCAACAATCTATTTCCTCATGTGTGAGGATTACCTCAACATATATTTGAGAATAGGAGAGTTTTGTGAAAGTAAGGCTTAGATCTACTTGGTGCAAGAGTTCGAGAATTTCATAGGTAGAGAGAGAGAGAATGTTTTCTGGAAATAAGATAGATACGAAAGTACTTTGGAGGGTTATTTATACAATTCTCAAGGAGGTCATATTAATAATTATTTCATTTGTTTCAAAAAAAGTGTTATATTTAAAAAAAAATTTGTTTCAAAAAAGAGGTACTTCTTTGTTATTTTTCCATAAATTAAAAAACTTTCAATTACAAACGTATAGATCTCGTCGTAACTTAAAAATTCATAACAAATTTTATGAAAAAAACTTGTGATTTGTAGATGAAAATCTCTATTAAAGATGTAATCTTAATATTTACAAAAAATACAAATGTAACACTTTTTGTGTAACGGACTTGTGAATTCCATATCTGATGTCCTCTTTGTGGAGTTTAGTATGTCTCATGTCCAGTCGTTGGTCCAACACCTTTGCCAAATCCCAATTCTTTGCCGAGCCTAGCCCCCCATCTTCTCTCCTCCTTTCCTTGATTGTTGTTATATTTTGGTGACTAACATACCAACATATATGTAAAATATGATCAATAGATTGAAGAACTTCACCTAATAACTCGTGCAAATAAAGAAGAGGGATAATCACACTTCAAACAATAAATCAATATGATATTAATATAGAATACTTAAGGGAATTCTAGACAGATATAAGCCCAAACAGTAACTATTCCAAAATAATCAATAATTCTATCCTAACAATTTGATAAATTACAAATATTTCAAATAGATAACTACTCTCTAATATCACCTATTAATCATAAGATTTATTTTTCAAAAAAGGTTTCGAGAATTGACTTTTTAAGCTCTAAAATTTTAAAACTCTGTAAAACTTATGTTAATAGGTCAGTTACAGTTTGTTTCTATGAATATGGATTACACTCAATTATGACTCATAATTTTGTGAGTTACAAATACTATTACAAGTAATTTACATGAGTGGAAAAATAAACACCCGAAATAATAGTTTTACAGATATTTACACACTAACTCCGAATTTCCTTTAAATCAGAAAGAGAATATTTTGTATCAAACTACAATCTTATTTTTTTGTTTCAACTAAAAAGCACAATATATATTAGAGATCACTTTCTAAAGACAAAATTTTTTTGATAAACTCCATTGTTTAAAGGAAGAAAGAAAGTAATAAGTTGCTCATATGTCAAAAAAAATAAAAATATTTTAAGTTTCTTTTATTTGTATGCATAGATATGCTCTAACATAAATAATAAACCTTTGGACAAAAACTATTTCACTAGTGAAGCTCACAGAAGTGAATAAAGACAAAGAAAATTGATAAACTCCATTGATTAAAGAAAGAAAGAGAGTAATAAAGTTGTTTACGTGTCAAATTTCTCTTGTACATTTGTTTGTATGCATAAATATACTCTAACATAAACATCACTTCTTCCATTCCCAAAATAAACATATCTATGCAATGTGGCCAATCAATGTTCTTTGTTTTTATACATTTTAGTGAGTTTCACCTATGAAATAGTTTGTATGTAAATATTTATTCTCCCAAAATAGAGGTATGTTTTGACCTTTTGAGTCAAATAAAAATATATTAAATTTTATCATTAATGAACATTCTAGTTATATGGTTATCCAAGATTTTTTTCATACACTATAAAAATTATAATTATTGTGTCAACTAATATTAAGTAAATTGACATTAATTTAAACTTTAAATGTCATCGTTTGACTTAAAAGTAAAAACATATTTCTATTTTTAGAAGGTTGAGTAGTACTTTACGATGCATAACAAATAGTTTGGTAGTCATAAATGTTTTATCCACATTCCAGGTCATAAAAAGTATAATAACTACCTCTCTCATAAACTATTATATTACCGTTTCTAGATCATGAAAAAACTATATTGGTACTTTCTTGAAAGATAGTCCTAATTTCTTAAAATATGTCATTTTCATCCTCTTTAATTTGAAAATTTGAAGTACTAAAGCATTAATATTAGATATTTTATTATATTGCATGGGTTTATGTTGGCAGCAATGAAGCAGACTGTATAGATAAATTCATAAAGAAGCATCTTATTGGTGTTATAAAAAGACATGAATCTATCGGTGTTCCAAGGCACTTGGTGGGAATGGATTCTCGTGTCAATGATATAAAGTTGTTAATGAGCAGAATATCTGATAATTCGGTTGGCAAAATCATGATATACGGAATGGGAGGAGTGGGAAAAACCACACTTGCCAAAGCTCTCTATAATTCTCTTTTTTCTCAGAAGTATGAAGCTTGGTATTTTCTTGAAAACATTAGAGAACTTTCACACCAACATGGTGGTGCAAATTTAGTGCAACAGAAACTGCTTGCTGGTATCCTGAGGACAGAGGTCAATGATGATGCCGCAGAAATCAAAATGAGGAAAAAAACACTATCTTCTATGAAAGTACTAATTGTTCTTGATGATTTGGAGGATGATGACACATTAGTCCAATCGTTAGTTGGAGATGGTATTTCCTTTGGTTCTGGAAGTCGAATCATCATAACCACAAGAAACACACGTTTGCGTGATTTTATTGGACTTGATAGTGAATACGAAATGAAGGGGTTGGATACCTCAGAGGCTTCAGAGCTTTTCCATTGGCATGCATCCCCAAGCAATCTTCCTTTCGAAGAAGATTACGGAAAGCTCTCGGACATTGTGGTGGAATATTGTGGTGGGCTTCCATTAGCCCTTGAGGTCTTTGGGCAACATTTGCGTGGAAGAAATATACTACAATGGAAGGAAGCGTGTGATCAATTAAGCACTATTGCTCATCATGACAGAATTAAAAATTGTCTTATAATAAGCTTTGAAGGACTACAAGAAAATCAAAAAAGCATTTTTCTTGATATTGCATGTTTTTTCATAGGAGAGGAAAAAGAGCATCTGAGTTATATGTGGAATGCTTTCAGCCCGGAAATAGCATTAGCTACTCTTGAGGAGAAGTGTTTAATAACAATAAATGAGGATAACGAGTTCAGAATGCATGATGTTTTACGAGACATGGGAAGAGAAATTGTTTGCGAAAAATCTCCGAAAATACTTGGACAACGCAGTCGATTGTGGGATGAAAAAATAATAAACAAAGTCTTGAAAGATCAAACGGTAATTAAATAGGAGGCACATAATTATTTAAATTTTAACTCTATATCTTGAAAAAGGTTTGGACAGCTTAAATAAAATAAGGAGTACTTTATTGTTTTGTAATTCAAATTTCTGTTTACTTTTTTGTTTATTTATTTTGTATCAGGGAAGTGAGAAAATTGAAGCTATTATTCCAGTATCATATGCTGAGAGATTGGATGAAATAAGTTCAGAAACATTCAGAAACATGGGCGGATTAAGATTGTTAGAGATGAAGTCTACACGTGTGAGGGGAAGTTTTCACAATATGTTTAGAGAGTTAAGATGGTTGTCTTGGTGGGGTTGCCCGTTGGAAAGTTTGCCATCCAGTTTTTATTCAGAAACACTTGTTGTCCTGAAACTGGAATACAGCAAACTCAAAAAGCTACGGGAGGACACCAAGGTATGCCATTAATCTTATAAATGAATACACAAATACATATCAAGTTTCATTTTATACATTTATTTTTCTTTTTTGTTAATATTTGAGATTATTTCAAAAAATGTTTATGTACTTTTATTGGATTTTGAAAAGTATTTTGGAAAAGTTATCGTTCGATTTTCCACAGTGTTTCCCAACTTAACTCGTTGATCATCATTTATCCATTTTTTTTTCTTTACTCGTGTGGTCACGCCTTCTATTTTATATATATTATTTTTTATTTGTTTACTTTTTTACTTTTTGCTATCGCTCGGAAAACACTAGAAGCACTTTAATGAAATTTATTTCACTGCTATAATGTAAGAATGGAGTATTTGATAAGACAAAAAAAGTAAAGGATTTAGAAACATTCTTTTCTTAAACTGCAGAAACTATATTGGGCAAATTAAGTAATGAAGTTGTTTTTGATGTTAAATTTCTCCAATCAATTCAGTAGTTGTATACTGTGTGAAAATTGTCTAGATTAATATTATATATAAAAAAAACAAAATAGAACATAAAATAGCTATTAGAAGTCGTTAAGTGTATTATTGGTAGTGTTGACATAATTTCATGAGTTCAAAATAGCCGTAGCCTAGCTATGTATTTTTTGGATATGCACATGTATATATAGATATGCCGAATGACACTACATTATATATATACACACACATCTACAGGTTCTGAAAAACTTAAAGGTCCTCGACGTCAGCAGCTCTTGGGAATTGAGAGAAACACCAGACTTCACTAAAGTACCAAAGCTTGAGAGACTGATATTACAGTTCTGTAGAGGTTTAAGAGAGATACATTCATCAATTGAACATTTAAGTAGTTTGGTTGAATTGGATCTATCTCACTGTACAGGTCTTACAAGTATCCAAATTGACGCCTGCCTGACTTCATTGAAAACTCTGAAACTTGATGGAGTAAAATGTTGCAATTTCAAATTTAATTATTTTTCCAGTTCTCCTTGCTTAGAATATTTGGACTTCAGAAACTGCAACCTAAGAGATGAAGACATTCCAGAAGTGATAGGGAGTACTCCATCCTCACTCAAATATTTGAAGTTATCAAGGAACTATCATCTCCGTAAATTACAAGCGGACCTTAGTCTGTTATCCAATCTAACCATTCTTGAGCTGAGTTTATGCTGGACACTCGAGTCACTCACTGAACTGCTTCCGCCTAACCTACAAGAACTACATTTAACTAATTGTAGTTCACTTCAAAAACTTCCCAACCTTCAGGGCATGAAGAAGCTCCGACTGCTGGATATATGTGGTTGTGATAACCTTGCAACTGGTCCATTGATTAAGGTTGGTTAATTTAGATTTGCTACTTCTAATATAACATCCTTCCTTTTATTTTCAATAATATTACATCAATTTCATTGTTTTATTCTTTATCAAACAGAGTATCCTCAGCGAATTACCAACTGGCCTGAGAACATGTTTGGACTCTGCGGATATTATTTCTAGGTTCAACCCCCATACATCTTCTATACCATTTCCTCCTGCTAAATTTGAATCTATGACTCATAAATCACAAAGTTCTGTTGTTTCGGTCAATAAAGATTATCCGAGTTTTATTCAAATTGAAAGAAATGGCTCTACGCAAGGGAGCCCGGGACTTGAAGCTACAGATTTTTATATTTTGTGGGAGAAGTGTCTATCAGAAGATGAATCTGAAGAAGAATGGTTTGGCGTTAAACTGGTCTATGCAAGCAACGAGGTGTCCATAGGCAATTCAATCAATGAGAAATTCGAAATGTTGGTATTTGTGCTTCAGAGTTCTTTTCTTGATGACGACGGTCTTATAGATGACGAATCTCTCACTTCCACACTCGAACATATTGGTGTCCAAATTTGGGAAGAAGAGGAGCTATTATTGGGAGTACTCAGATCCCCACTTATACCTGGTAGCAATTTGATTGGGATTGTCAACTATGTTTGGAAACATAACTCTGACTGTATCAAATCCAAGGCTGTCGTGGTGTTGCTTGTACGTTCAATTTGTTGTCGGCCACCTAGACTGGTTAATGGAGATGCTTTGTGGGATTTATTGGTGCGTTTAAGCAAGAGCAAAAAAGAATTGTTCACCACCAACATTCTTAATGGCATGATATCAATTTTAGAGACACATATTTCTGCAGAAGAAAGGATATATGCAAGTAAGCTTCATTCATTTGTGGTTCAGGGGTTGTGCAAGAATAAGGATATTGACAGGGCCAGGGCTGTGCTGTGCAACATGATTGAGAGAGGTCCTCCTCCTTGCAATGTTGCCTTTAACGCGACCATCAATGGCCTTATTGAGGTCGGGGACATGACCGAAGCAATGGAAACGTTTGAGTTGATGAAGAGTAGGGAATTGACTCCCGACGAGTACACTTATAGTGCGATTATATGTGGTTATGTGAAGGCTAGTGAAATACCGGCTGCTCAAAAAGTGTTGGTTGATGCCAGAGAAAATGTTTCCGCAGCATATGATGTTTCGTCGGGGTTATTCTGTCCGAAGAAATTCAAGGACATGTATTACATGGGAAAGATAAGAGAAGAAGTGTTGCCTACAAATGGTGATGCATACAACAAGATGATGCAATCACTTTTCCTGATCGATTCCGACTGGAAAACAGCAGACAAGCTTGTCAAGGAAATGGAGGACAAGGGTTTGCATCTCAATGGGATGACAAGGAGACTTATAAATGCACTCAAGGAGTTGGAGTCGAAGTCAATCATTTCGTTATTGATAAATTCATTTTTGTTTCTTATGAACGTTTTTTTCCAGCTTGTCAATAGATGGATGATTGAAGGGAAGAAAAGAATTTGAGGATAGAGTTAATTTTGTTAATTTTGTTTGATCTATTGCTGCGAAAGTCGGACTTAGAACTGCACTCGAGGAATTAAGTTGCAGCTCTAAGAAGAGAAAGTTTAAGGCCAATAATTTCATGATTGCTTAATTAACTGACACTCCAGCATGTGATCTATTGTTATAAATGTAACAAAAGAAATAAAATAAAATCATATGTTGTTTTTAATTTTAGAGTCCTGTTAATTTTTTTGTTTACTTTTTATCAGCAGTACATTAAATCATATTACGATTTCCATGTCTGTTTGTCTTTTTTTACTGTATTTTGATTTTTTAATATTTTCAAGTCCCATTATGTTTTTACATGGAATTATACGCAAAACATAATTATTTGTAATTTTGTTGCCATACATTGTCATAAAGGAATATTTCTTTGCTATCAAATTTTGTTGTCTTTTCTCCTTTAATATTGTTTAGAGTACGCAAGTACCTAAATTAAGTTACACATGATAAAAGTGTTTTTTTTTTATTGGCAAAAATAACATTCCATTGATGAACTCACCAAAAATATAACCTTTATCTGAAAGATTTGGAGCAAAAATAAATCCCCCAACCCCAAATAAGAACATTACAACAAAATCCTAGTTTCATGACTGAAAACCAAGCATCAAGAAATTCTCAACTTTAAACCGAGCATAAACAAATTCTGGAAAATCAGCCCCCACAAAATGCTCAAAACCACCAAATTAGAAAACTATTATCCACCACAAACAAGAAAACTTGTCCTCGACAAAACTCCCCAAAATAGCCCCATGAAAAACAGAGCTCAAACCACAACACTGCCAAATCTAGATGTCAAGAATTCTCCAACCACCCCACAACACGAAAGAACAGAAAAAAAACAACCATAATGTACGTTAAAGCAAACATGTTGATGCCAACCAATCTTAATCAGACTGTCCTGAGGCCCTACTTAAATCCGGTGGGTATTCGCAAGATTATGATCATTTTTTCAACAAAGAAACATAAATATTTGTATTACTCTATCTGATGCAGAAAAACACAATAGGCAATTGAACTGACATGAAAATGGGAATCGATTATCAAAATAACACGTTTGGCGGCTCCCTAAAACATCATAAACTATTTTTATCTTCCCGAAATAACAAAATAATAAGAAAAACGAAAATTGAAATTTACAAAAATGTCACTGTATTATTTAAAAATAAAATAAAATTGGTAAACGATTTCAAATGGCCGAAAAAAAGACATAGGCCATGGCTTATCGACGATAGGTATTGATCGTTGGGTCGTTTCGGTTTGAACAACCAATTTTAAGCACAATCGAAGTTAGTCGTGTGGGAATTGCATTACACTTTTTTCAGTTTCAGCCCCTTGCATCATTCTCCCCTTCTAGGAGAAGATTCGTCCTCGAATGCGAGTCATCGTCATCACTGAGAGCAATCACCTCAGGTTCATCATGCTCATCTACATAGGAGGAAAGATCAGCAACCTTGAAATTGCCAGAAACATTTTACTCCCCTGGCAATTTGATCTTTATATGCTTTGTTGTTGATCCTTTCCAGCACTTTGAATGGGTCATCAGTTCTGAGTTACAACTTGCCAAAATCTATAAGATGGGAATAAAACGTTCCTTCGAAGATGAATCCACACCAGTCCACGGGTTTGAAGTTAATTTGTTTGCGCGGCTTGTCCGCCTGTCACTTATACTTCTTAAGTCTACTGAACAAGCTTCTTTTGCACTTCTGAATGTAACTGCTTAATTTGTTTGGCTTACAATTCAGCATCCCCACTAAATCTCGGATGGCCGAAAAACGACATAGATCATGGCAATACCCAATAGCTATTGATCATTAGCGTGTTTCTGTGAGAACCCGAAAATTTTAAATGTATTTTACGGTAAGAAATAATTTATTTTGTGTTATTAAATTTTTACATGGAGGTTAGTCTTTTAAATATGAATGATAAATTCATATTTATAATGAGAATTTTTATGATGATGTGATATCCATGATGATGAGGTTAAGTTCCTTAAAAATGTATCAAAAAAGGGATTAGCAAATCCCATATAAGATTATATTGAATAGCATGGAGAAAGAGGAAAGGGTTACGTAACATTGGTGATTACGTGTTTGATTAGAAATTGTTTAAGTGGCTAAGTTTTCATGCATATAGGACATCAGCTGTTTGCTGTCCAAAAGTTATGATGAACAACCGTTTTACCGTCCAAATTAACCAATCGTTTTGTTCTAATGCGTAACCTTAGTTCACTACTCTTGAACTCTATAAATACCTCATTTGTGATGAAATTTTAACTTTTTTACCAAAACTTCTCTTTTAAAGAGTTTCGCTTAAATATATTATCTCCATAAATTTCCAAGTTCTTCTTTTGGAAAACCATTTTCAGACCAGCTTTGATTTCACCCTTAAGAACAAAGAGGTAAGAACCTGGAACCCTACTCAGTTTCTTTCGTGCATAGCATCAAAGATTTATGCTAAATTCTTATTCTTTTGCATCTTCATAAGACATCATAAGCTGAGTTGAGCATAATAGGTCTTCCATCATAGCAGAAACAAGCTCTAATGTTAATCTCTAATGAGATGTTGTTAATCTCTGACGAGATATTGTTAGTCTCTGACGAGATATTGTTAGTCTCTGACGAGATATTGTTAGTCTCTGACGAGATATTGTTAGTCTCTGACGAGATATTGTTAGTCTCTGACGAGATATTCTTAATCTCTGATGAGATATTCTGTTAATCTCTGATGATGACGTCAGCTTTAGTCTCCGACAGGCTAAAGGTTAGTCCCTGATGATGTCATCAGTCTCTGATGAGAAGTTAGTCTCCGATGATGTCACCCTTAGTCTCCGATGTGCTAAGTTCAGTCCTTGATGACATCATTAGTCCCCGACGGGTTATTTACTCTCGGATGACGTCAGCTTTAGTCCCTGATAGGCTAAAGTTTAGTCCCTGATGACGTCATCAGTCTCTGATGAGAAGTTAGTCTCCGATGACGTCACTCTTAGTCTCCGATAAAATTAAGATGACGTCATCAGTCCCAAATGAGTTGTTAGTCCCTGGTGACGTCACTCCTTAGTTTCCGATGTGCTAAGTTTAGTCCTTGATGACGTCATTCCATAGTCTCTGATGAAGGAAATTCCGTAATCTCTGATGAAGGAGATTTCTTAGTCTCTGATAGAGGAAATTCCTAGTCTCTGATGGCTAAGGGTATCAGTCCCTGACGAGTTTGTTAATGAGAAAATTATTCTCCGACGCATAGTCTGTTATCAAGACTATAAAACATTATTTTCCTAAAATTATTTTATGATGTTATTCTTTAAAACAGTAAAGTCTAAGGACATCACATACATGTTTTCTTTCATAAATTTTATTAAAGTATTAAAATATTACTTGCATAATTTACAGAATCAGTCATTCACCAGTAAGTTGAATTTGAATCTCTGTTACTAAGGACCGAGGCAAGTATATTGACAACCTTATATTTATTGCAAGTTGATGCAAGTATATTCTTACTCTTATGCTTATTTCAGTTAAGCGCATGATCAATTGATTCGACATGCGTACAAAATTATAACATTTATATTTAAATTTCCTTGTGAAACAGAATGCTATACTTTAATTTCCGCTAGCATGAAATAAATAGAAGTGCATGGATATAAGGAAGCTTTGCTCTATCAGCTATTTTTCAATATTATATCTGTGCAATAAATAAGAATGTTATGTTCCTTAAATGGGTTATGCCACATGGATGGTTAGAGGAAAGGAAAGGTGCTGATTTGTTCTTCACCTGACCTAGAGGAATTTTATGTGACTACGTACGTTCACACAAGGAGAGATCATGCGGGCACAGTTAGGCCAGCTGTATACCGTATGGTTAGCAGATCCAACGGTTTTAGCCCCCGATGGATATTTTTACTTCAAAGAAGTTATGCTTTGTTTTAAGAAGGATTACACAATTGTTTATCATCAGTAGTCCTAAAGATTCCTTAAAGATTTCTAAGGCATTAGTATTGAATCACTAAGCCTCTTAGCAGAATTGAATTTTTTTGAAACATTCCAGATTTGCTTTCCCAAATTATATATATACTTGCTGGGTGTAAATTGCTCATTCTTGTTGAATTTTAATACCTTACAGGACAGAATATAAAGGTTGAGCCCTCAGACAAGGGAAAGGCAAAAATGATCGGTTACTGAGGTTGGCTAGCCTTTGTAATGCCAATAAGGAGGGAAGAAAGGAAGATGATATGAGAAATGATGTTTTGTATTATAGTATAGAAACAAAATAGCTTCCGCTGTCAATGTAATATTTGTGGTTATTTTTTCCTTCCTTTGACGAAACCCTAATTCAGTGAGAAATTTTGGGGTCGTCACAGTTTCGCTGTGAGCAGCCAATTTTGAGCCCAATCGGAATTCATTGCCCAGGATTTGAATGATACCTTTTTCAATTTCAGCCACTTGCATCATTCTCCTATGCGAGGAGAAGATTCGTCCTTGAATCTGAGTCGTTGTCAACACTGACAGCAATCACCTCAAGTTCATCATGCTCATCTACATAAAGGGAAAGATTAGCAACGTTGAAAGTGGTAGAATCATTGTACTCCCATGGCAATTCCGTCTTATATGCATTGTTCTTGATCATTTCCATCACTTTGAATGGGCCATTAGCTATGGTTTACAACTTGCAAAATCTACCAGCTAGGAAACGTTCCTTTCGAAGAATCCACACCAGATCACCAGTTGGGAAACGTTCCTTTCGAAGATGAATCCACACCAGATCACCGGTGTTGCGCTCGGGAATTTTAAATCCATTTTTACTTTTATTATAATTTTATTTCTCACATTTATTTGAAAATCTAAGTTTTCATATGGAAAGCCATTTGTTTATTATTTGAGGAGTCATCGTCACCTAACAATTTTATTAATTTTGTGTTAGGCCACCTGTATTATTGTTTTATTTCTTAAAAAAACCTTAAATTTTATTTAATTTCAAAAAATGGTTTACAGAAAAATGACTCCAATTTTGTAAATTTAATCTTACCAAACCTCAATTCTAAGTTCATTACTAGATTGAATAGGGAAGGTGTTAGGCAATCATATATTATCACTATACCCAGTGACTCCTTTTTGCAATGTCTTCAATTTTCGAAATATTGAAAATATAATTAACCCAAATGCTCACTGTGTTTTCAAACAGAAGGTTAACTATTGAGAAATCGATCAGTAATCCACTCGCAAACATTGGTATAGTTATAGTACCAAAATACCACACAAACATAAGTAAATAAATAAATAAAAAATATATATATTTGGGGGATAATTTTAACTTAACAAAACAAACCTCAAAAACAAGAGTCATATTCATTAACCCTACCAATGAAATATGCTCAGAATCATAACAACACTTCACTGATCATCAAACAAAACTCATAATCAGACTCAAGGATGGAATATATCAAAGTCATGAATTTTGGCCACGGAAAACAAAGTAAAATCTCAAAAAATTCAAACAAAATGAATAGAAGTATAAGGATACTAAATATATGCAAGCGACGAATATCTCCATATCTATACTCCTTATTCCCCGAAACCACACTTAAACAAAACAAAATAATTAACAGCCAAATTTATTCTTCAATGTCCAGAAACTTGGATCAAGGAAAAGGAACCAAGCCAAACAGTCACGAACCACGACTGCCAGAATATCAAAGACGCTCAGATGAGGGGAAAGAAATAGACAAATTCCAGTCAAACAATCACAAACGACAGTAAGACTCAAATTGGACACCAACATAACATAACCCAGTGAGGGTGTAAATGGCCAAATACGGATACGATTATAGATAATATAAATATTCTCTTAATTAAATCGAACTTGAATACATATACGGATTATTTATTACCGTTTAAATAAAATAATTTTTAATAATTTAATAATTTCTGTGATACATATTAAATAAATTTCACATTGTAAAATACAAATGAAATATCATATTGGTAATAATATTCCTTTTTTATATATTTCAAATTAGCTTTAACTAATTGTATGCATTAAAAAAATTTATATTCTATGCAAATAAATAACATAAATATTGAGTAAAATATATTATAAATAACTTTTATTTATATTGAGTAAAATATAATAAGAGAAGTTGTATACGCAATATAATTCTAATTTTATAATATAGTGAATAATTTGTTAACTTTGTCCTATAATAATTTTAACCAAATAATTTATATATGATAACTAACTAATTTCATCTCTCTTATTCATCTTTTCCATTTTATTCCATAATGATTCATGTTTATATCACAAACTTTGGATCTACTCTCCACCTGCTTCTACTCTCTCTCTCTCTCTCTCTCTCAATAATTGTTATCGTTGGTGATGGATTCATCTTCATCTTCTTTGCCTAAGGAATTTGCGTACGACGTGTTCTTGATAGTATATAATACCAAAACATTAATAAAATCAATTAATTGGAAGTGGCCGGTGGGTGTAATTTTGTGAATGGTGTCAAGTCTAATTCTTCTAAGTCTATAGAAGCGGTGATAAGTGAATCTATAGTCAATCACACTCATTCATATTTTAATAAAAAACAAAATAGAAAATAAAAAACCAAAAAACAAAAGCTCAGGCATGGCCAGCCCACCGACTATTTCTCCACCTCACATTTCCACATCTAATCTCCCTCGGCGTCCCTCAGCCATCGCATTTTCCCTTTTCATTTATCTTTCTAAGTCTTTCTCCTCACACACACCAGTTTCGATCAACTGCTTCTAATATATATATATAATTTTTTACTGCGTACGACATGTTCTTGAGTTTTCGAGGTGAAACTCACTATGGTTTTACTGCTCATCTTTACAAGGAGATGAGAAAGTATTATATCCGAACGTTTTTAGACGACGAAGAACTTAAAGCAGGAAGTGATCTATCTACCCAATTCATAGAAGCAATCGAGCAATCAAGGGCATCAGTTATTGTGTTCTCAGAGAATTATGCATCATCAGCATGGTGTCTGAATGAGGTTGTAAAGATCATGGAGTCCGAGAGATAACAGAAGCAGTTGGTGCTGCCCATATTCTACCGTGTCCAGCCTTCCGATGTGCGTTACCAGAAAGGGAAATTTGGAGAAGGTTTTGCAAAATGTCTAGAGAGAGAAAATAATAAAGACAAGGTCCAAAGTTGGAGAGGTATCTTGAATAAAGTTGCAGACTTGTCCGGATTAGAAGTGAAAGGGTAATTATCGCTACTCTTTTTTCATCATATGCTTTTCTACTATTACTGTGTATTCCCTCCCGTTTTATTTAAGTGTCCTTTGATTGCTTTTCACGTAGATATAGGTTAATTGTTTTATATGTTAAATATTTATTTTAATTAAAAATTTTATTCATATTAATTTTTAGTAAAAATATCTTTTATTATTAAGTTTTCTAAGACTAAATAAAACCTTTAACAAAAAAAATATTAATATAAATTTATGCGCAAAATAATCAAACAATGCTGGCATAAAATCGGAGGGGGTATATGCTTATCTTAATGAAGCATATTAACCGGCTTGGTTTCGGTCAAGCTCGTGCATATATATTATTTGGAATTCCATTAGACAACTGTTCATATTCCTGATAAATTACATATGTGGAAAATTATAAGCGAGCCAAAATCAACAAAATTTTGACGTGAAAAACCCTTTATATTAAGAGATGTAACCACAGGACAATTTCTGATAAAATCCAATACATTGAATAATACTACAATAACCTTTCCAAGTTTAGGCTTCGTTTGTTTCACCAAAAATTCAAAAATTTCCTAGAAAACGTTTTGGTTGTTAGGCGAAAATGTTTCTTAAAAATATTTTCGTTGTTTATGTGGTTTATAGAAAATACAAAGAAAGAAAAATATTTTCCGATTTTTTTGTATTTCCTTAAACTTTTCTGGAAATGACTTATAGATTTGGAAAGGAGAAAATATTTTTCGAAGAAATTGGTTGAAGTATTTATCACTATATATATATTAAGTAGTTAACATAATAATAGTTATGATATAAAATAACATAATAACATTAACTTAGATAAATTCTTGAACCTATTGTGAAGGAGCATAAGGCAAGGAGGAAAGCTATGGCTACACGTAATGGTGGCAAGCCAAGAGAGGAAGATCTCGTCGACGTGCTACTAAAAATTCAGGAGAATGATGGATCATTATTTACACTCACAACTAACAACATCAAAGCTATGATATTGGTAAGGGAGGCAAAAGAATAAAACAAAACAAAATATCCATCCGAAAATTGAGTTTTTAATTAGATACATGAGTAATTCATCTCAAAACAGATTATTTCAAATTAGTTGATTTGGCTTTCTATCTGTATTTAGAAACTCTTGTTTAGGTTCAATGGCACCTAAGAAATTATTTTATTAGGATTTACAAGGTTTATAATGTTTTTAAGCATATTATGGTTTTGAAATTCATTTTGTAATTCAATATATAATACTTTCTTTGAAGCAGAAAGTGAAACATCAGCAACGGTCCTAGTTTGGGTAATGACAGAATTGCTAAGAAACTCGAGAGTGATGAAAAAGGCACAATCTGCACTCAGAGACTCACTCAAAGGCAAAACGAAAATCTACGAAGAAGATATTCAAGAAATATCTTACTTAAACTTAATCATCAAAGATGTTGAAAAATGAAATCAGGTTTGGGAGAGAATGATCAGTGATATGATCAACTAAATTTTCTGGAGGCAACTGAAATTTCATTAACTTCACTCCGGTACAAAAAAACTAAATAGACCCTTTTATAGGCTGTAAAGTATCTCTGATACAATGAACATAATAAATTACTTGATCTAGATATATCTAACTACAATGAACCATGAACATTCTCTGCACTTAGCAGTACATAAATCAAGCATCAGTACATGAATCAAATTGAATGAACATTCATATATCTGTATTAAATTGCAATTCATGAATCAAGTGTTTAATATTTCAACACCCCCTCTTAAACTTGACCTTCTTTTGTAACTCCAATCCACGAACGCACCCTGGTAAAATCTTCAAGCTTCAACGCCTTCGTAAGAATATTTGCAATCTGATCAATGGTCTTCACATATGCCAATTTCACATCCTTCCTTTTAATGCACTCTCTTATGTAATGATATCGGGTATCAATGTGTTTATTTCGATCGTGAAAAACTGGATTCTTAGCCAACGCAATCGCTGACTTATTATCAATGTAGATTGTAGTTGCTTGTCCTTCATGCAACCCAATCATTTTCAGTATCCTCCGTAACCAAACAGCATGACAAAAACATGATGCAACTGAAACGTACTCAGCTTCGCAAGTTGAAAGAGTTACAATAGGTTGCTTCTATGAACACCAAGTAAAAACCGTATTTCCTAAGAAAAAAAGAAAACTAGTGGTGCTCTTTCGATCATCAACATCACCACCCCAGTCACTATCACTATACCTGTATATGAGAAACAGTGGGCTTGATCATGCTCCAAGCTTCTTGTGGTGTCTTATAATCAATCGACAGTCTTTATCCTTGGATAGTCGGACCTCATTTATTCTCTTATGGGTTTTAACTGCTCGTTGTTAACCCGTTCTTGTTTCGCCCACGATTAACTCATTCCCGTATTTGTTTTATTTCCTCGTCAATACGTTTACCCACAACGGATTAATATGTTGTAATCTCTGGTTTATCGATTAATCGTTATTATCATGATTATAAATAGAGATTAATCTGCTCATTATATATATAAAAATTACATATATTTTCTCTAGTCTCTCTCTTCTAATACACGTCTGGTTAATGAAAGTTGCAAGTTATTCTTGAACATTGATCTAGTTTCAGTGCCCGATTAGATCAGTAAAGAATGTTGAATCTTTGAGGTATATTTTATTTGAGACCCATGAGCAATGAGAAAATTCTTCGAGGGAGCAGAATATTTTTTTAAAAACAGTAAGTGTCATGCCTCAATTCAATCAATAATTACTCTGAGTTCTTTCTAAATTACTTCTCGTCCCTTTTGATAGTGTGTCATCTGGTTTTGTTTAATTATTCCGACAATAATGTATATTGCACGAAGCAAGACTTTTGTGACGACCCCAAAATCCCATAATGGATCAGGACTTCGTCAAAATAAGGAAAGATAACCTCACATCCATTTATAACATCAATATTGATAAAAAGAAATATTAGGGAGTCATTACAACCCAAAATATTACATTCTCAGCGGAAGCTATTCTATCTCTATATTGTATAACATCACCACTTCAAAACATCTTCCTTCCTTCGTTCCTTATCGACATGCAAAAGGTTTAACAAAACACAATAACCGATCCTCTTTGCTTTTCCCTTGTCAAAGGGTTCAGCTTTTGGACCAATATTAAGTTCAACAAGGATGAGCGATTTACGCTCAACAAGTATAGAATCAAATCAAAGGAAGCAAATCTGAAATCTTGTTGGAAAAATTCAATTCTGTTTATGAGACTCAGTGAATCAATACTAATGCCTCAGAAATCCTTGAAGAATCTTTAAGGATCACTGATGATAAAAACGTGTGATCTTCCTTAAAGGAAAACAGGTATTTACCTGTGTACATTTTTCTCAAAATATCCATCGGGGGCTAAACCCGTTGGATCTGCAACCATACGGTATACAACTGGCCTAACTATGACTGCATGGCCCCTCTTTGTGTGAACATACGTAATCACTTATAATTCCTCTAGGTCAGGTGATAACACATCAGCACCTTTCCTTTCCTTTTGCCAACCATGTGGCATCTCCCAATTAAGGGACATATCATTCACATTTGTTGCACAGATATAAAATTGTAAAATAACTGATAAGTCAAAGCTCTGTTATATCCATGCATTTTCATTCATATTATGCTAGCGGAAACTAAAGCTTAGCATTCTGATTCACAAGAAAATTTAAGCATAAAAGTCATAACCTTGTACGTATGTCGAATCCATTGATTATGCGCTTAATCGAAATAAGCATAAGAGTGAGAATATGCTTGCTTCGGTCCTTTGCACAAAATCAATTAAATTTACTCGTGAATGAAAGATTCTATAAAACATGTATATAACATGATAAATTTAAGACCTTGGTTAAAATATGAAGGGAAATGCACATGTGATGTCTTTAAACTTTTAATGTCTTAAATCTGCTATAAGAATCGTTGAGGTGAAATAAATAATTAAAACATCATAAATAATTTAGAAAAATAATGTTTTATAGTTTTGAAGATTACGTGTCAGTGGATAACCTTTACCGTCAGGGAATAACTAGTTATCAGGGAATAATTAGCCATCAGAGACTAATATATTTTTCCTATCAGAGACTAGGAATTTCCTCCATCGGAGACTAAGAATTTCCTTCATCGGAGAATAAGAAATTCCTTCATCGGAGACTAAGAAATTTTTCCCATCAGAGACTACGGATGACGTCACCGGGGACTAGACTTAGCCTGTTAGAGACTAAGGCGGACGTCACCAGAGACAATTCTTAGCCTGTCGGAGACTAAGATTAACTTACCAGAGATTGGTTTAAACTTCCTTCATCAGAGACTAATTTAAACACATCGGAGACTAGAATTATCTCGTGAAAGACTAACATTAACTCATCAGAGACTAGAATTATCTCGTCAGAAACTAACATTAACTCATCAGAGACTAACAGAATATCTCATTAGAGCCTAACTCCAACTCATTAGAGACTAAGTTAGAACTTGTCTCAAATACAAGGGCGTCTTCCTCACTCCTCCATGGGTGGTGTTTTCATCTATAACCACCGAAGGTTAACTCTCATCATCCTTTCAGTAACCCAAAACATTTCATAGGGTCTACTGGCTCTTAGAGACACGGTATAGGCTTTTAAACTTAGGGGGACAAAGGTTCAAACATGACTTCAAAACTGCTGATGAACAGAAAACTTGGGAGTCAAAGGTTGTCAACATTCTTACACTCATCTTGGATAGTTTTTGAAATAAAATATGAACTCTAGATGTTAAAAACATGCATTAAATCATATTTTTGGAACTAAATGAACAAGATGTTAAACATGGCATGCATAACAAAACAAAAGTGTAAGAAACAGAGCAGGACCTTAAGGTAATGCTCTTAATTACCTCCTTGGTTGTAAAGAAGAAGTTAAGAGCTTGAGTTATTTTTCCAGAAAAGGACAGTTGCATTGAAAGCAAACCAGAAGTTGGTGGTTTACTATACAGAAATTTATGAAAGTGGGGCTAGAGTTGTATTCAGATGATATATTTATATTGCTGACCAATCAATAAGGGTTGTTGGATTGTTTGAGATTTGATTTCAGTCGTTGGCTGGAAAAGAAATAACACTAGTACAAAAACTGCCTTATGCGTCGCCTTATTTGCGTCGGTTCTTTAATAGAACTGTCGCATATAGTAGAATGGTGGCATTATAGTAAATAAAACAAACGGTATTTGTGTCGGTTCTTTTAAAGGACCGACGCAAAAACTATAAAAATAATTAAAAAATAAATTAATAATACATCTGCGTCGCTTGTTTAAAGAACCGACACAAATAGTATTGAGTATTTGCGTCGGGTCTATTAAAGGACCGACGCGAACACTATAAAAATAATTAAAAAAATAAATAACTAAAAATAATTATTTTTTAATTAAATAATTAAAAAATATTGTTTGAGTATTTACGTCGGTTCTTTAAAAGATCCGATGCAAAAAAATATAAAAATAATTAAAAAAATAAATAACTAAACATTATTATTTTTTAATTAAATAATTAAAAAATATTGTTTGAGTATTTGCGTCAGGTCTTAAAGAACCGACGCAAATACTCAAAAGAACCGACACAAATACTCAAATAATAATTAAAAAAATAAATAACTAAAAATAATTATTTTTTAATTAAATAATTAAAAAATATTGTTTGAGTATTTACGTCGGTTCTTAAAGAACTGATACAAATACTCAAAAGAACCGACGCAAATACTCAAACAATAATTAAAAAAGTAAATAACTAAAAATAATTATTTTTTAATTAAATAATTAAAAAATATTGTTTGAGTATTTGCTTCGGGTCTTAAAGAACTGACGCATATACTAAAAAGAACCGACGCAATACTCAAATAATAATTAAAAAACTAAATAACTAAAAATAATTATTTTTTAATTAAATAATTAAATAATATTGTTGAGTATTTGTGTCGGTTCTTTAAAAGGATTAACGCAAAAACTATAAAAATAATTAAAAAATAAGTTAATAACACATTTGCGGCGCTTGTTTTAAAGAATCGACGGAAATAGTTGTACGATTAATTACGAGTATGTCATTGTACGAAAAAAAAATACATTAATATATTTTACCGTGTTTGCATTTTCAAATCGCGAAATACATTTTCATTTTACCGCTTTTTGAAGACGAACCACGTTCTCTTTAAATCCTTTTCATTTCCATTGTGCGGAATACATTTTCATTTTCATTTTATAGGCTCATGTCTATTTGTAAGGGGCTGGTGCCTATATATGTTAATGCTGTTGGTTCCTGTTCTTGGTGGGTATAAAATGGAGAAAATAATGGGTGGTAGATTCAATATTTTTGCAAACTCTCCTCAAGAAATTCCTAATTTTTGGGCCTACCTCCATCTTTTGATATCAGTGAAAGTGAGTATTCTTTCATATCAATCTTTTAAATTACACTATATTTCTTGAGTAGCAAATATATTTATATATAATATTCTTTTATCTAAACTTAAAAATAATCGTAGTTTTGCTACTTTTCTTCTTGTATCTGCAGTATACTTTACTTTACTATTCTTCATTACTATATTTTTTCTTTTTAATTCATATCCACTTATTTCTATTTTATTAGATGATGATGATATACAAGATGTTTCGTCTCAAGCTCACGAAGAAATTGTCAAATCTCATCGGTTTAAATGAATCTGGAATGTTGCACAAGTGAAGAAAATGACACATAAGAAGTACAAGCAACCGGTCCCAAAATGTTGCAAGGGTAGTAGGAGAACCACAAGTGGACTTCCAGTAGGAAAACCATATATGTGTGTGTGTATGTATATATAAGTAATGTAAATGTATATGCATCAGATTAATTTGGGAACAGAATGCAGTAAATCTAGTGTTGTTGTATGCTATCTCTCTTTTTTGTTATACACTTTAATTTAGTGATTGTTTCTACTTATGTTTGATGGATCCTTGATGGAAATTCAACTCATTTTGTGTAATGTAAAAAAATTTCTTGAATAATTAAAAAAATAAATAACTAAAAATAATTATTTTTTAATTAAATAATTAAAAAGTATTGTTGAGTATTTGTATCGGGTCTTTAAAAGACCCTACGCAAAAACTATAAAAATAATTAAAAAAATAAATAACTAAAAGTAATTATCATTTGCGTTGGTTGTTTTAAAAGTTTGACGCAAATGACCATATCATTTGCGTCGGTCGTATTAAAGGTACGACGCAAATGATAATGTCTTGCATCATCTCTTTAACCGACGCAAAATAGTCAAGTTTTTGTGTCTCCGCCATATGCGTCTCCAGTTAACCGATGCAAAATAGTTAATTTAACCGACGCATATGATCAATTTTGTACTAGTGTAATAAGCCTTGAAACGGAACCATTGGCCGGAGGAACCGGTGTTGTGGTTGTCAAATTATTAACCAATAACCTAGGATAGCCGACAATCCATTGGGCAAGATTTCTCCTCCCGTTGGTGCTTTATGCAACAAGTTTTCTAAGATAGAAATTTTCACACGACAGAGCTGTATCTCACATTCATGTACTTCCTTCCCATGTGAAAACATTACACTTCCTTTGGTAAAAATTTGGATAAAATAATAATATAAAGATTTGAGCTCAAAATATATTTAAAACTTTTGAACATCACACTGCCATGAACTTTCATTATTCAAACTAAAAAAAAAAAAAATTACACCTCCATGCATAAATAAATAACACATAATGAATTTATCATATAACAAAACTCATTTAAAATTTGGATTCTCACAACTTTGTACTTTGATGGCACATATATATCATATTCTAATTCTGGATTGTATCTCCCCCGAGTGATGAAAATTTGTTTAAAAGCTAAGAATTTTCTACTCCTCCGGATATTGTTTCTTTGTCAAGAATTTTTGGGTCCACTTTGAATTTTAGAATCAATTATCAATAATACCGGCCTTCTTCCATGTTAAAATGTAATCTTTCTTTAAGAAAAATAATAATAAAAATACACATCGGACAAATAGAAAAAACTTAAACTATTGACAAAATAAACTGTGAAACTACAAAATTACTCATTAATATATCAACACTAGTACAAAAATTGTCTTATGCGTTGTCTTATTTGCGTCGGTTGTTTAAGAAAACTGTCGCAAATAGTAGCGCGGTGGCATTGTCGTAAATAAAAGAAAAACTATTTGCGTCGGTTATTTTAAAGGACCACCGCAAATTCTATGAAAATATTTAAAAAATAAATTAGTTCAACATTTTCTCAGTGGGGTCACGTGGACGACCCATTTGTACTTGCAACGCAAGTAAAACAAGTATTTTATATCCAAGACCCCGTCGATCCTAAGTGTTCAATTGTTGTTCAAGGCAAGAGAAATATTTTTGGTATCGATGATATTGTTGATGAAGACAAGTATAACCAATTTGATGAGAATCCTCCTTTCTCTATGGGTCTACCTACCCCGCATGGTGACGATTATGTACAAACAAACTACGTACGTAATAACCATGGTGAAGGGTTATGGATTGATCATGGAAATTAAGTGACCAGTGTTTCAAATTTGTACATTAAAGAAGTTGTAATTACAAATATGCAAATAATATCGATGAGCAAATTATTGTAAATTTTAATTTGTTTTAATATTCCAATAGCTGTAGCTGATTCATTTGTGAAGTCAATATTCTATTCATGAAAAGGTTGATACTGGGAAGTAGTTCTTGGAAACAATCATACAGCAAAGTGTGCATTGTAATTATACAGCATAGTGGTCAATAAATAGGAAAAAACGAAAAAAAAACTTAAATTAAATTGCGTCGATGCTTTAAAAGATATGACGCAAAAGATATTATTTGCGTCGGTCGAAGGGAAAGCACGACACAAATAAACCCCTATGAAAAAAACAAATTTTTTTTTTATGTATATACAATTGTGTTGGCGCTTTAGAAAAACTGAATAAAAGGCCTGACACAAATAGTGTAATGAGAAAAAAATAAGAAATTCCTAAAATTGAAAGTAAATGTTATTTGCGTCGGTCCTAGTGAAGGCCCGACGCAAATAGCCCCTGCATGAAAAAAAAATACATAAGTACAATTGCGTTGGTGTTTTAGAGTACCGGTCGTAAATTGTCTAATAATTGCATCCACCTTTTTGCATTGGTGGAGAAGAAGGCTTGACGCAAATAGTCTAATAGGAAAAAAAAAAGTTAAAATTTAAAGTAAAAGTTATTTGCGTCGGTTGGATGAAAGGGCCGACGCAAATAATCCCTGCATTAAAAAAATAAAAAATAATAATTAATGTATAAATATTTGCATTGGTGGTTTTAAGGCCCGACGCAAATAGTCTTTCATTTGCGTCGGTGGTTTAAAATAACCAACGCAAAAAAAAATTATTTTAATTACAAGTATGACGCTGTCCTTGCAAATTTATCTTCACGGGACAATTTCTGACTTAAAGATGGAAAATTTTCATGGAATTTTATTTCAAATTACAACGTGGTTCAAGATAATGTTAACTATTATTATCAAATTCAGATAATAATTAAGTACTTTAATTTCTTTCTAGTTGTGTAATACCCAAGTCTATAAAGGCCCAATATTTACATATTGTGGCCAGGCATTACATGAACTATTTGAAGGGAACGTTACTAGAGCCATTGGTTTTGTTAGACTTACTAAAATATTCTGAAATGGCCATTACTAATACGTCTAGTTTTGCTAGACCTACTAAAAAATTACTAAAATTGAAAGTAAATGTTATTTGCGTCGATCCTAGTGAAGGCCCAACCCAAATAGTCTAGTAGGAAAAAAAGTTAAAATTTAAAGTAAAGGTTATTTGCGTCGGTCGGATGGAAGGCTCGACGCAAATAATCCTTGCATGAATAAAATAAAAAATAAAAATTAATGTATATATATATTTGCGTCGGTGGTTTATAAGACCCGATGCAAATAGTCTTACATTTGTGTCGGTGGTTTAAAACAACCGAAGTAAAATTTGTTTATTTTAATTACAAGTATGTCACCGTCCCTACAAATACATATTACCGCCTTTTCATTTCCATTGCGCGGCATAATCTGAAAAAAGCTCCTGCAAATCATTTTTAAAACCCTAATATCCCGATCGACAGATTCTTTGTAAACTCTTTCATTCCGTTGATTATACTCCCTTAGAAAAAAGGTCAGTACCGTCCATTCCGTTAATTTGCTGGTATATTTTGGTGTTACCATTTGAATGCTTTATTAAGAGATACATGCATGTCCTCTACGTCTTACATTATGCTATTCAGTTGCTTGGTAGTGTTCAGTGGCTATTCAGTTGCTACACATTGTTCGCATCTTTGCTATACATTGTTCGTACTTTTAACATCTTTTTCAGTTGCTATACATTTTTTAACATCTTTGTCAGTTGCTATACATCTTTGTCGCTTTCACCACCAGGAAAGAACAGAACATTTGTTATTATTATTATTATTATTTTGTAAATTTTAACACATACAAATCCAAAAGTTGTTTCCACGAGTAAAAAAATGAGAAAGTGTAGAAATAGCTCAAAAATCGCAAATTAAAGAAAAGTTGGACTACAGGGGATTTTCCATTTGTCTGAACTTGAATTTGTCTGAGTTCTAGTGCAACTAGGTCAAGGTTTATGTTTTGTTTCCTGGTACTGATGTTTCTAAGATACTTATATACACTCCTCTTGTCACAAGGTCTAGAAGTATTAGTGAACCTTCTTCTTCGCATGAGTATTATATAAATGTTAACCATGAAACCTGAAAATTTTCTTTACGGGTTTTGAAAACATTATGTAAAAAATTGACCTCTGTTTTTGTTGCTATTGTTCTTAATTTTAGTTTCTTCAGTAATGTAAAGTGAGTTTGTATGCTTATGTTGGCCGTGTTTTTGACATTGTCTGTTCTATTTTGTGTAATGCAAAAGCTATATATCATGGACTAGCGCATGCAATTCGAGTGAGAATTGATGATGTTAATGCAGAATTTCAACTCGCTCCCCTTCCCGTGCCTACTAGTGAACATTAACGAGTAGGTGACACTGCTGGTAGCTTTGTTCAGTGGCCTAAACAACTTGTAATGTTGGGACATGTAACAAATTTCAAATTAACATTATTAATTATAAATGATTGTTATCAATTCATTTAATTGATGTAAATGTTATTGTTTAACTTTATACCTAATTAGGATCCTATCTTACCGGAGAAGGGTAAAGCGCCTCGGTCCCCACCTGGCCAAACAAATCAAGTTCATAGCAAAGGGTCGTCAACATTAGATCTCAAATTGAGTGCAAAATGTCAAAACTTACATAGTCTTATTATGGCGATGCCTTCTGTGGATGACTTGATTTCAGTTCCTTTAGATTATGACATTTTTGTCAATGCTCCAAGGGAAGTCGAACAATGTATTTATGTCTCGAGTGAGGATGTACAACAATTTTGTAGAATGGAATGGTTGAATGTAAGTGTGATACAAATTTTCATGAGGTGAGACTATAATTTTCATACAGGTTTATTTATTTTTTATTTTGATACAAGTTTATTTTATAAACTTACTAACGTTTAATTTGTGTATTACATTTGTAGGTACGTGAAGGAGATGTCTAATGGATCCTTAGGATTCATGTGTTCGAATCAACTAGCAAATGCAATAAATGATCCAGATGGCACAACTCGATACATTACAAATATTTTGCTAGGTTGTCAGTCGATTAAATTCATGTTAGCGTCGTACTTTGAACAGTAAGAACATAATTTAACATTGTTATTATGTAGATTCCTTTGCTAGCTTGTTCATTTATATAATTTAACATTGTTATTTAATTTCTAAAAATGTAGGGAGCATTGGACGTTGCTTCTTATATCTTATGATCAAAATGCAATATATGTGTTTGACTCATTGAAGAGGGAAATGAATATGCAAATCAAGGCATTAATGACAGTGTAAGTAAATTATATATTATTTCCTAACTTATTAATATAACTTAACCGTGTAAAACTCCTTTAACATATTTATTTACTCATATATATATATATATATATATATATATATATATATATATATATATAT
>CM025780.1:1863385-1950373 GCA_014636745.2 Centella asiatica | reverse complement strand
TATATATATATATATATATATATATATATATATATATATATATATATCTAATTTTGTATGACATTTAAAGTATATATTGCTCAAGGTGGAAAGAAGAAAAAAAATAAGTTGCATTGGTACACGGATGAGGTTAAGGTATAAAATAGTTGCTAAATTATCCAATCAGAGTTGACTTTGCTAGTTTGTATAATATAATTTGAGCTAAATTATCCAATCAACTTATCTACTTATATAGTGTCCTCAACAAGAAGGAAGTGTCGAGTGCGGCTACTATGTGATGCGGTACATGTATGACATTGTCAAGTTATATCACCGGGCTCCCTTTACAAAATGGACCGAGGTATATTGTTTTTAATTATATACATATAATTAACTATTTCAACCTAATAACAAATTTACCTTGTACAGTGGTTTTAATTATATTTCTAATAATGATTTCTTTTTTAATATTCTACAGGGTTTGAGTGAAAAAAAGTCATATTCTAAATTTGAAATTGATGAAATTCAAGACTTGTGGGCAAAATATTTTATGAACGACTGTATGTGACCTTTGAATAGGTTTGAAATGTAATTTTACAAAATATAGTAGAATACAACAAATATATGACCTTTGAACAAGTTTGTTGTAATGTAATTTTACAAAATATAGTAGAATACAGCAAATATATGACCTTTGAACAGGTTTGTTGTAATGTAATTTTAGAAATAGATATCACGTTGTGATTGAACAGTTTGTAAATTTTGATTTGTATATATACATATATTTTTGCCTTATTGTGGCATTAGAAATAGTTTTTTAATGTACATGTTGGATATGGTATATTTTTAAATGAATTTTTTTTAAAAAATAAACATTATCATTTGCGTCGGTTCTTTTAAAATTACGACGCAAAAAACAATAATTTGCGTCAGTTAATATAAAAGGACCGAGGCAAATGATAAATTCATTTGCATTGGTTTTTTTATATTAACCGACGCAAATGACATTTATCATTTGCGTCGCTTCTTTATATTAACCGACGCAAATTATTGTGGGCATTTGCGTCTTCTGTTTAACCAACGCAAAATGGTCATTTTTTTGCGTCTCCTCCATATGCGCCTCCTGTTAACCGACGTAAAATAGGTATTTTAACCGACGCAAATGACCAGTTTTGTACTAGTGCAAGTATCAAGAAATATCGGGGGAAGACATTAAATAATGTAGTGTAGTATCTACCATCGAAATTAAAAGTGGGTGCTACTTAGGCATGACAACCGGACGGGTATGAGACGAGAAACTGTTTTTAAATCTTACCCGCTAAACTTACATAGTCTCTCAAACCCACCACGTCTCATTAACGCTTCTACCAAACCCGCTCTGCCCCCGCCCCGTTACCTAAAATTATTATTTTTATTTAGTTTATTTATTTTTTTATATGATTCTCTTACAAAATTTTTTAAAATCATTATAAAATATGTTTTATATATAAACGGGAGTCGGAGTTAAATGGGGTGATATGGTAAATCTCATACCCTATCCTAATCCTATAGGGTTCAACTAATCAGATCCCATTAGAGTCGGAGTTGAGTAGAATATTAACGGGTCGGGTGAAATTGTCATCTCTAGTGCTACTAATATTAATTTTACACGTTTGATTGAGAATTGTGTAAATAATGAATTTTTCATAAAATTTATTATAAGTAATTAATTAATGTAAACTAAAGAAAAATTGTAATGAATATTTTTGAAAAAACTAACATTATTATGTAACTGTAATTCTTCTTTGGAAACAAATCCCACCTCACACTAGTACAAAACTGATCATATGCATCGGTTAACTAACGTATTTTGTGTCGGTTACGGAGAGACGCATATGGTGGAAACTCAAATATGCATAACCATATGCATCGGTTAAAGACGTGACGCAAAAAAAGATTATTTGCGTCGGTCCTTTATACAGATGACACAAATAGTGTGTCATTTGCGTTGGTTATTCATTGTAACTGACACAAATGATTGGTTTATAAAAATTCATTTTAAAAATAAATTAATAAATATGCGTAGCACTTGTAAAATAACCGATGCAATTATAGTGTCATTTGTGTCGGTTCTTCACCATAACCGACGCAAATGATTGGTTTATAAAAATTAATTTTTAAAAATAAATTTGTGTCGTGCTTTTAAAACAACCGATGCAAATGATTGGTTTTTTTTTTCTTCAAATTTTCATTTTAAAAATAAAATATCCAACCTGTACATTAAAAAGGATACATTCTAATGCTATAACCAACCAAAATAGTACAAAATTCAACCACTTCAATATTTGCAAAACAAGAATATATATAAATCCAAATTTACAAACTGTTCAAAACAGAAATATTTACAAACTGTCCAAATGTACAAACTGTTCAAATATGCAAAGGTCACATACAATGACTCATAAAAAATTCTGCAAACAGGTCTCTAAATTCATCTATATCAAACTGAGTATATGACTCTTTTGCACTCAAACCTTGTAGAATATTATAAAAAATAAACAATTAAGCATATAATTAAAACCAATATACAAGGTACTTTGTTATTAGATTGAAATAGTCAATTGCATGCATATAATTAAAAACAATATATCTCAGTCCATTTTGTATATGGAGCCAGTTGATGTAACTTGACGATATCATACATGTACCTCATGACATAGTAGCTGCATTCAACACTTCCTTGTTGTTGAGGACACTATATAAATAGTAAAGTTGATTAAAAATTTAATAATAAATTCTATTATAGGAACCAAGAAATTCAACTTTGTTTGGATAAGTTAGCAAGTATTTTTTACCTTAACCTCTTTCGTATACCAATGCAACTTAGTATTTCTCTTCTTGCAACCTTGAGCAAGATATGATCGAAATGCCCTACAAAATTATATATATTATATATGAGTAAATAAATATGGTAAAAGGGTTTACACGTTTAACTTATATTAATAACTTAGAAATTAATATATAATTTACTTACACTGCAAATGTTGTCTTGATTGGCATATTCCTCTCCTTCTTCAATGAGTCGAACACATATATTGTATTGTTCTCACATCTAATGCTCCATACATTTTTACAAAGTAAATAACAATGTAAAATTATATCAATGAACAAGCTAGCTAGAATAAATTAAGTCCACCATTTTTATGTTCTTACTGTTGGAAGTACGACCCTAAGATGAATTTGGATCCCCGGCAACCTAGAAAAATATCCGCAATGTATCGACTTGCGCCATCTGGATCATTTACTGCATTTGCCACTTTTTGAGGACACAGGAATCCAAAGACATTAGATCCCTTAGTCATCTCCTTCAGATACCTTAAATATAATATACAAATTACTAATTAGTTAGTTTATAAAATAAACTTGTATAAAAAAAAAAAGATAAATGAGAATGCATATTATAGTCTCACCTCATGAAAATTTGTATGACACTTATATTCAATCATTTCATTTTATAGAATTGGATGATATCTTCGCTCGCGACGTATATCAGTTCTTCAACTTCCTTCGGAGCATCAATGCATGAATCATAATCTAATGGAACTAAAATTAAGTCTTCCGAGGAAGGAAACGCCATAATCAATTGATGTAAGTATTTACATGTTGGAGTCAAGTTCTGATCCACGTCAGTAGCCAACCCTTTTCTACTACGAACTTGGTTATTTTTGGTGGGGGGAGACCCAGACACTTTACCCTTATCCTGTAAGATGAGATCCTAATTAGATATAAAGTTAAACAATAACATTTACATGAGTTAAATGAATTAACAACAATCATTTATAATTAATAATGTTAATTTGAAATTTGTTACCTACCCCAACATTACAAGTTGTTTAGGCCACTGAACAAAGCTACCCGCTGCATCACCTACTCTTGTATGTTCATGCGTAGGCACGGGAAGTGGAGCTTGTTGAAATTTAGGACAAACGTCATCAACGGATACTCTAACATTCTTGAGCTCCATTTGGTGACCGTGAACAACATTACCCGACCCATTTGTTGGAAAAATAGTCCCAATAGCCACAATCACTTTGCCAGTCTCAACAATCACACAGAGACGACATGGAGTCAGCTTTTATGTTAATTATATAAAAAATTCAGTAAAGATCATATAGGGCACTTATATGATAACTTATGATTGAAAGACATAGAAAAGAGTAAAAATAAGTATACTTTTATTTCAAAGAATGGATCCACCGAGTGGGAGCTACTTTGAATCACGTCAGTTGTTGGAGTTTGTTGGGGAATAGGCATTTCGATCTGTGTTTTCCCAGTGAGATGCTGAGAACTTGTAGAGGGGGGGGGGGGGGGGTTGAATACAAGTTCTTTGAATACTATTCGAATTTCTTGTTCTTTAAGAAATTAAACTTTCTTGTGGAATATAAAGAACAAAAACTCAAATCAACTTATAAACAATTGTTATATTGATTTCACAATTGATTACAAATTCTAACAATCATAACAAATATGATCATCAGCTTCTTTTCTATTTTGTATAGGAAAAGATACAAAACTATGAAAAACCTATACAGCTTCAAACTACAATTCTCTGTAAACCTAATTACAGCTTCTTTTATCAAAAACTGATTTTTTTCAGTTTTTCTCTATTGAATCAATATTGATTCAGCTACCTTATTCGAATCAAATACAATCTTTCCTTTTTTTATTAGGAAGAGATTTCTGGTTAGTTTCCTTACCAGCTACGTCTTCAATAATATCTTGCTTTACGTGGAAGACATTCCTTTTTAATTCGAACTCTGTATCTTTTAGGAAATAAATCACGATTAGTCCCTGATGCTTCATTTTTAGTCTCTGGTGATGTCATTACTAGTCTCGGGTGCTTTTAGTCCCTGATGACGTCAGACTGTGTAGTCTCCGATAGTGTTATTTAGTCTCTGATGCTTTAAGGCTTAGTCTCCGATGACTTCAGCTTAGTCTCTGATGCTTTAAGACTTAGTCTCCAATGACTTCAGCTTAGTCTCTGATGCTTTTAACCTTAGTCTCTGATGATGTCAGCTTCAGTCTCCGACTCCTTTAGACTTAGTCTCTGATGACGTAAGCCTTAGTCTCTGACAGGCGAAACTAGTCTCCGATAGATAAAAAATCCTTAGTCTCTGACAAGTTTTCCTAGTCTCCGATAAGCCTTTTTTTTTTTTCAAACTCTAACGGATCAAATACACACTTCGACTTTTTGAAGCTTCGATACACCAATCCAGCAGTTACTTACAAACAACAAATAAATGTATCTTTTTACAAATAATAAATGAATTACAATCAAAGAGATAACTGCTAGCTACAAAACTTCAGTGTTACTAATTAACACTTTCTATACATTTGTATTCTAAGTAATCTAAAGACAATCATCATCAAATGTTCTAAAACCTAACAATCTCCCCCTAATTATGAATATCAGAATGATAAGCATAATTTCAAAGTTGATGATGATGTCAAAACTCAACATTACAATTACTTAGAAAAAGAATAAAGAATTTCTAACTACAAATGTATTCTGAACTAAGATCTTCGATTTGTTGTTCAGCTTCCACAAAGACTCAGGTTTAAATCCTATAAGTTTGGCTTCAAAAATAAAAATTACAACTTAATTAACAACCAACATACCTCCAACTTCAACAACTTCATTTTTTACTTTTTTTCAACACATTCAACCTTTCTATCAACAGTTGTCTCAGAATAATCTCCATCTCATCTTCAGCATCTTTGAGTAGACTAATAAATCCTTTAATATGTCTCTCATTGACACTGTTGATATCTCTATTCTAATTGAAGAAGACTTTCTCTCCATGGAAAGTGTCATACCAAAATCCTAGAGGTTTAGGATTAGCTTCTAACACTGTATCCACCTTATGCTTCACCTTTATTACCTTTTGAATCTGGCTTCAAAGATCCATGTTGAGATCAGAAGTTTCAAATACTACAGTCAGCAACCATTCCAGATTTTCCTTAGTTTGTCCCTCCAAGGCTGGCTTCTCGAATTTCAAAGACTCTCTATCCTTCAAAAAGACTGAAGAAGTTCTCGGTTATTCTTACCCTTGATCAGATCTATCTTCTTAGTACTTTTCTTCAGGGCTTTTATTATTTCATCAGCACTTGCCATTTCAACTTTATAAGACTTCTTTAATGAAACTATTTGTGACTTTGTTGGTCCACTCACAGCCATCAAAGCAGTCTCAGTTGACCTTGGAGGATCTTGAGAAGTAGGCTTCTTGATAGTTGCCCTGGTTACAGGTTTCTTCGCAGATTCCTGAACCAAGGATTTCCTCCTTGATTTCTTTTCAGCCTCTTCCATCTCTTTATTCTTCTTTTTGGTTATGGCTACTTTCTGTGCACTTGACCTTCTTGATAAAAATCTCTTCTTCTTTGCCTCCTCCTCCTCCCTTGCTGCTGCCATATCCTCCTCCTCTTGAAGTTTCTGAGCTATTAGTGCATCAGATTCTATTAGCTTTTGTTCTTGAGGATAAACTAACTCCACTTTCCCATCCACTATCAATTCAACTGGAGTGGGAAAGTGAGCTGTCTTCATGGCATCCCCCATTAGCTTGGGCTGTCTTGGTTGAGTAGTGGTTTTCTTCTTTAAATCTTCAACCATAACCCCCTTGCCTTTATCTTTAAATGTAGGGGCTTGTGTAGAGGAAGAAGAAGAAGCTGCTGTTGATGCTATTGTTGTTGTTGTTGTTATTGTTGTTGTTGTTGGAAGTTGTGTTGCACTTGTTGACTTTGTTGTTGCTGCTTGAAGATCCGAATGTTTCTTTAGGATCCTGTCCAACATTGCTTGCAATTCTGCATCAAGGACAGGACCAGACTTTTGCTTTTGTACAGGTACATTGGAAAGACCACTCTCCCCCTTTTTGACATCAACATCTTTGGGTTGAGAGGAGGTGGCCAGATTTGGAATTACCTGCATCAGTAGCTGCTCCATTCGGTCTTGTTTTTGGATCAGGAGTTGAATATTTGCTTCAAGGGCTTGAAGTCGACTGTTAGTTTTGGACTTGTCTTTGATAAGAATATCAATGGCAGAGAGAGTCCTCCTTAGCAAGTGTCCTTCATTGCACCTTCTCAGTTTTTCTGTCTCCAACTCCATCCTTTCCTCCATTCTCTTCACTGCACCATTTATTCCAGTAACTAAGTAGTGGTGAAACTTTGTGTGTTTCTTATCCACCTTGGTTACTTCTTCTAATATATCTTTAACTGTTGGTGCAGAAGCAGTTGACCCTATGTTGGTCACATAATCCTGCCTCAATTTGGCGGCTGCATCCTCCAGTGTGTTGGAATAGGTTGCATCCAACCATTCATCAACATTTGTTTCTGGAGCTTCTTCATGCATAGGTTCATCTGCAAGCCTTGTCTTCAATGCAGAAAGGTGGTCTTGTCTTTGTTGCAGACCATATAAAACTTCAAAGTCGGCATTAGACATTTCAGATATCACATTTAATGTTGCATCTCCTGTGCTTGAAATGTTCTCAGGTTCTTCTGTTTGGATATTTATGGAAGGAGCAGAAGAAACATGAGCTTCTTGTGAGCTTGTATCAACAGGTTGTAAAAATATACCTGCTGAGAATTTCTCTCTTTTATTTTGTTCAAGGATCTCACATCCTTGCTCACACCCTCTCCTTTTGCCTGGGGTTGGGCACCCAGCTTCTCATGCTCTCCTTTTTCCAAGCTATCTAAAGCTTGACTCTCAAGTATGTGTATATTCTCTCCTTTTTCTAGGTCAGGAGCCTGACTCTCACTATTTATTCTCACATCCTCACTCATTTGGATGGGTACACTTTATCCTACAGAAGTGGGGGTTGGAGAAGTAAATGTGACTGCATGGATAGGGGGTTCCCTTTGTGTATTTTGGGCTAGGGATCTATCCATGGAATATGTTTGAGAGCTTGTCTCGAGTGTTGGCTCCTCTTGGGAAAAATCAAGAGAATTTAACTTTGTAATATCAAAAGAATCATGTATGGGAGAAGAAGGAGAAGAATGTACAGTGTGGAGTGTTGGCTGTTCCTCAGACATTGAAAATTGAGGAACATCAAGTGATGACTCTGTGTGTGCACTCCTTGTGTCACTCTTTTCTTGTATTTGCTCTCTTTGGGTTTCCTCTTCTTGGTGAACAAGAGGTTGTGCAGACTCTGTACAGTGTGTTCCTGGTTGGGAACTTTCTTTAATGTCAACATCCTTTTGGGAGGATGGTGACAGTTCACTGTTTTTCCTTATAACCTCCATTGCTTGTTGGGAAGTAATAGATTGCTTTTGGCTAAAGGTTATTAATCTCTTATTTCTCTGAAGTGTTACTTCAGCTTCCTGCTCTCCCTCATCCTCACTTACTCCCTCAATTATTTTTCTTTTTATTGGGAGCTTCGTGGCTGTCTTTGTTTTTACAACCACAGTCTTTTGGGAAACTATGGTGAGGGCTAGGAATTGTTGTTGTGAAGTGGTTGGAGGATTAATAGGGTTTTGGCTTTCAATATTCTCAAAGAATTGCAAAGAATAAAGGGTTGGAAGCCTGTCAATGAGAATAGCTCTCATGACAGGAGGGAAAAATAAGGGAACCTTTACCTTGGCAGATTTATGCTTCACATCAGTAAAAATTCTTTTACTCTGCAAAACAGTTGGTACAACTTGCAATCCGGTAATATTAAGGTTAGGGATTAGATAATAAGCAATCATCATCAAAAACCTAGCATAATAAATTTTATTTTTATTACCAGATTTCAGTTTTACCAAAAGATTTTGCAGAATTAAAAGCCCAATGTTTAGATGTCTATCATACAACACATTAAAAGCAATTTGTTGTATGATTGTAGTGATAGCATCATAGTCACTGCATTTTGAAGTAAATGCTTTAGTTATTATATCAAAGAACAATGACCACTCTTGCCTTAGATGGGGTCGTGTAATAGACCCAACAGAACTAATTTCAGCAGTATATTGTAAATTTTTAAACATCGAAATCAGTTCTTCATCAGAGGCAGGTGAGTCAAAGTTTTCATAGATTGGCAAGTGTAAAGCATTATTAACTACGGTATGATCTATATTATAAACAGAGTTTGCATACCTAAAACTTACCACAGGAGAGTCAGTATTCTCATCCTAGATGGTAGCAGTAGACCAGACAGGCGTGAGAACCTCAGCGGCTTGGACAGGAGCTTCATAAATGGCATAAGTGAGTGTGGAATTTTGAAGAAAATCCATAAAAGGGTGGTACTGGGCTTCAAATTCATGCTTGTTAGCCACCCCTGCATGGTTAGTCTTGATGATGTCAAAGTCTCCAAATTTGAAAGCAACTGTTTTAGCGGCCATTAGAAGAGAGCTGTGAACTTTGAAGAAACTTGAAATAGGGTTAGATTGTAGAGTATTTGCAGAGAGAAAATAATTTCAAAGCTTTGAGAGATTGTGATTGCAAAAATGTTTGATTTTACTTTTAGCAAAGTATGAGAAACGTTTGCAATTCTAAAGATAGTGAACCGTTTTTCGATCGTGGGTAGGATAACTACCAGATTACCCTCGATTGGAGATTGCCCTAATCTCTGATAGGATCACTCATTAGAGACTAGACCTGATTAGTCTCCGATAGTTCATTTTGATTGAGTCAGAGACTAACCAAAAACGACGTCGGGGACTGAAGTAGTCTCTGATAGTTCAATTTTTTAATTATGTCGGGGACTAATTAAAAACTACTGTCGGGGACTAGTTAGTGTCCGATAGTTCAAGTTTTAATTAAGTCGGGGACTAATTAAAAACAACTGTCGGGGACTAGTTAGTCTCTGATAGTTCAACTTTTAATTAAGTTGGGGACTAATTAAAAACACTATTAGGGACTAAGATAGTCTCTTTCTCTTAAGCTTTCAAAATATTTCCAACAATCAAGTTTAATGATTATTAGCTTCAAAAATTCTGTTTAGTTAAAAAAACAGCTACATTCCAAAAATTAAATTCTAGCTTCTAAAATTCTGTTCACAAAGAACATCTTCAATCCAGAAATTTAATTCTAGCTTCATACAACTAAACAACTTGTTTTCAAAAATTAATCAATTTTAGAGGCATAATTCAACATTCCTAATTCAGAAACTAATCTAGAAAAGGTAGATTCATCTAAAGGTTTTGTGAATATGTCTGCAAGTTGTTTATCAGTTGTTACCCAGTGTAATTCGATATTACCTTCACTTACATGTTCTCTTATGAAGTGATATCTAATATCTATGTGTTTTGTTCTTGAATGTTGCACTGGATTTTCTGTTATTGCTATGGCACTAGTATTATCACAATAGATAGGAATTTTGGATAATGACATACCATAATCTAGGAGTTGATTCTTGATCCATAGGATTTGAGCACAACAACTCCCAGCTGCGATGTATTCAGCTTCTGTTGTTGAAGTAGAAACTGAATTTTGTTTCTTGCTAAACCAAGAAACAAGTCTGCATCCAAGAAGTTGGCAGCTACCACTTGTGGTTTTCCTATTAAGCTTGCAACCTGCGTAGTCAGCATCTGAATAACCAATTACTTTAAAATCAGATTCTTTGGGATACCATAAACCAAGGTTTGGGGTACCCTTTAGATATCTGAGTATTCTTTTTACAGCAATCAAATGTGACTCTCTAGGGTCAGCTTGAAATCTAGCACATAAACATGTAGCAAACATTATATCTGGTCTACTTGCAGTTAGATATAAAAGAGAGCCTATCATGCCTCTATAGCTAGTAATATCAATTTTCTTTCCTTTTAAATCTTTATCTAGCCTAGTGGCAGTAGGCATGGGTGTTCTTGCAGATGTACAATCAACCAAATCATATTTTCTCAATAAGTCTTTGATATACTTGGACTGACTGATAAATATTCCATTAGTTGCTTGTTTTATTTGCAAACCTAAGAAAAATGTTAATTCTCCCATCATACTCATTTCATATCTAGACTGCATAAGTTTTGAAAATTTTTCACAAAGTTTTTCATTTGTAGATCCAAATATAATATCATCTACATATATTTGCACCAATATTATGTCAGAGCCTTGCTTTCTATAAAATAAGGTTTTATCTATGATACCTCTAACAAATTTATTTTCAAGAAAAAATTGAGATAGAGTATCATACCAGGCTCTTGGTGCTTGTTTTAAGCCATAAAGTGCTTTGTCAAACCTGTAGACATGATTTGGAAATTTGGAGTCCACAAAACCTGGGGGTTGGCAAACATAGACTTCCTCTTCCAATTTTCCATTCAAGAAAGAACTTTTGACATCCATTTGGTACACCTTGAAGTTCTTGTAGGCTGCAAAAGCCAAGAAGATTCTGATTGCTTCAAGTCTTGCTACTGGTGCAAAAGTTTCATCAAAATCTATTCCTTCTTCTTGAGAATATCCTTTTGCAACCAGTCTTGCTTTATTTCTTGTTATTGTACCAGTTTCATCCAATTTATTTCTGAAGACCCACTTGACACCAATTATTTATCTATTCCTTGGTTTGGGTACCAGTCTCCAGACTTTGTTTCGAGTGAATTGGTTTAACTCCTCTTGCATGGCAATTATCCAGTCAGGATCTTGAAGTGCTTCCTCAATTTTCTTTGGCTCAATCTTTGAGAGAAAACTGAGATATAAACATTCATTTTGTGTTGCACTTCTAGTCTTGACTCCATCCTCTAGACTTCCAATTATCAAATCTGGTGTGTGATCTCTCAACCATGGAATTGCACGTGGCAGATTTGACCTTGAAGTGGAGGCTTCATTTTCTAAATTGATGTTATCCAATCTAGCTTCATGATCAGAGACTGCTCCCCCTAAACCATTGACTTCTTCATTATTAGCTCCCCCTAAGCTGTTTATCTCTATTGTCTCTGGTGTCAATATAGTCTCTGATTGTGCATCAGTGACTCTAGTCTCTGGTGAGCCATTAGTCTCCAATGGAATACTAATTTCACCAGTCTCTTGAGTTTCATCTAATACTCTAATCTTTGATAGAGTATTAGTTCTTGGTACTTCATGCACAACAGTTAACTCCCCCTCAATTATGTTGGGATCATTGCTATCTTGGGGTTTTTCAGAAGTCTCTGATACATATTCCCATGCATCCAATTCATTCTCAAAACTGAGAGGTTCATGCAATCCTTGTCCAATCATTCCTGGAATCTTTTTATCATCAAATACAACTTGAATTGATTCCACAATGATCTTTGTTCTTAGATTATATACTCTGTATGCCTTACTTGACAAAGAATAACCTAAGAAGATTGCTTCATCAGACTTGTTGTCAAATTTTCCTCTTGTTTCTGATGAGTCTCTCAGTACAAAGCATTTACAACCAAACACATGTAAAAACTTGAGAGTTGGTTTTCTCCCAGTCATTAATTCATAAGGTGTTTTGTTGTATGCTTTGTTTATCAAGGATCTATTCTGTGTAAAACAAGCAGTGCTCATAGCTTTCTCCCAAAAATATGTGGGAAGCTTAGCCTCTTGTAACATAGTCTTTACTGCTTCAATAAGGGTTCTATTTTTCCTCTCAACAACTCCATTTTGTTGAGGGGTTCTTGGAGCTGAGAATTGATGAGTTATTCCTTTTTCAGTGCAGAATTCAATAACTTGGGAATTCTTGAATTTTGTTCCTCTATCACTCCTTATCACCTTTACTATTTTTCCTGACTCAGTTTCTATCTTTTTGATATGATCCATAATCAACTGAGCAGCTTCATTTTTTGTATGGAGGTATTTTACCCAAGTATACCTCGTGTGATCATCCACAATAACCAAAACATATCTATTTCTTAAGATTGACATTACATTCACTTGACCAAATAAATCCATGTGCAGCAACTGCAAAGGGTCAGTGATTGATGTTGCTGGTTTGCTTTTGAATGACACACTTCTTTGTTTCCCTTTCTGGCATGAATCACACAATCCATCTTGTGTAAATTCCAATTGTGGAATGCCAGCTACCAATCCTTTCCTCATAAGCTTGTTGATGTTCTTGAAATTCAAGTGGGAAAGCTTCTTATTCCAAAGCCAACTTTCATCAGTTGAAGCTTTGCTATACAGACATGTGATTTGATCAGTAAAAGAAATAAGATTTGCAACATACAAATTTCCTTTTCTTTTCCCTGTCAAAATCACATTCTCAGATTCTTTGTCACACACCAAACATTTATCTTCTTTGAAGGTGACATTGAATCCCTTATCACATAGTTGACTTACACTTAGTAAATTGTGCTTTAAGCCATCAACTAGTGCTACTTCAGTGAAGATGACATCACCATGTTCAACACTGCCATATCCCCTCGTATGGCCTTTGCTGTCATCTCCAAAAGTGACTTTTGGGCCACTTTTCTCTTCATACTGTTTTAGCAGGGACTTATCTCCAGTCATATGTGTTGAACAGCCACTGTCCAAGTACCATGATTTCTTCTTTTTGCCCTGCACAGTAGAGAGTAACTAGTTTGAGATTTTTGGAACCTAGACTTTCTTGGGTCCTTTCTCACTAGTTGTAGACTCAAGACTTGACTCAGATTGAGTTGATTGTCTTTTAACAATTTTGACTTTATTTGGACAGTCATTAGTCTTGCTACTTGGTTGTGAGAGACTCCTAAGTTTAGGATTTTCATTGTTAATGCAAAGATTATTTAACCTTTTTACAGGTGATTTATCTTTTATTCTCTTTGAAGATGCAGTCTTAGTTATAGGAATTTTATTTTTGCTCTTACAGTTAACAGCTATGTGGTTGGGGTTACCACATACATGACATGTCTTTCTAGGAGCATCAGGCATTCTAGCATAATTTGTATATTTATTAATGCCAATTTTTCCATTCCTATTTTTCTTATTTCTGCTCAGCTCCACTGATTTTTCAGCCATTTTATCTGGGAGATTTTCCAGTTTTTTACTTAACTGTGTCTTTGTCATGAACCCAATATTTAATCTTTTTGATTCACTCTTATCAACAACATTCACTGTCTTTTGATCACTTTCTGTTTTTGCAGAGATTTGTTGATCTTGAGTGTTAATGAATTTGGATTCAATAATAGGAGAGACAAAATTAATTCTTTTTATAAAATTTGGCTTACTAGTTGAGGAGTTCGCAGCTTCATATAGATCATTTAAATCTGAACACTTGTCTAGATTTTCATCATAACCTAGTCCAGATTTTTGACCTATTATTTTACACTCTACCAAGTCTGTTAACTTTTTAGAGGAAGTATTCCACTTTTTAATCTTAGCTTTAGCATTTTCAAGTTGCTCTACTAAGTAATATTCTCTCTTTTTCAAAGCATCAATCATGTCATGAGCTTTGTTTAAATCAGACTTGATAGTGTCAAATTGTGTCAATCTCTCTTCAAAAACTTGTTTCTTTTCAAGAGAATGTCACGTGATTCTTTACATTGGTATGTTCAATAGTTAAAGACCTAAAACTGACATGCAAATCAGACATATCTTTTTGTATGCTTTCAATGCTAGATGTATCAAGTAAGTGAAGCACATTAAAATTCTGATTTGCATCACATACCTTTGTAGAATCACTTAACTCGTCACTATGAGCCATTAGGGCAAAGTTGACAACTTCTTCATTAGAGTCGCTGTCAATCCAATCTTTTCCCTCAGTAATCAAGGCTTTGCTCTTTGATTTAGCTTTCTTGTCAGCAAAGTCTTTCCTTGATTTTTCATCCTTAGATCTATCACTAGATCTAGGTTTCCTGCACTCATTGGCAAAGTGTCCTAACCCATCACAGTTGTAACATCTTATTTTCTTTAAGTCGAAGGTGACTTTTTTACCTTCACGTTTAGGGTTAGGCTTCCTTGACGATTTTCTTCCTTTCCTGCTAGCCCTAAATTTCTTGAATTGTTTGACCATGAATGCCATAAATTCCTCCATGTCATCATTAGAATCCAGTTCATCTTCCTGATTAGTCGAGCTAGCATCGGAAGATTCCTCATCAAGCTTCTCTTGAGACTTGCTTGTCTCAACAATTAACGCAGCTCTTTTATCCCTGCCATGCATGCGTTGTCGTTGTTCTACTTCAAGTTCATATGTCTTTAAATTCTCGTAGAGCCTGTCCAGTGTGAGTATGTCCAAGTCATGAGCCTCTCTTATGGCTGTTGTTTTTGGATCCCAACTTGGAGGAAGAGATCTTATGAACTTGGTATTGACATCCTCATTGTCATAGGACTTTCCAAGTATTTTCAAATCATTGAGCAAAGTGTTGAACCTATCATAAACTGATGTTATTGGTTCACCAGGCTTTGCTTGAAAGAACTCATATTGTTGTGTCAACAATGACCTTTTGTTCTTTCAGACTTGGTCAGTTCCTTCACACAGGACTTTGATGGTGTCCCAGATTTGCTTCGATGTAGTGCAATTTATGATGCTTGTGAACATATTTTTATCAATTCCATTATAAAGTATGTTCATCACCTTAGCATCTTTTAACACTTGCAACTTGTCTTCGTTTGTATAATCACATTCTGGAGCAAGTTCAAAGTGTTCTGCAAAAACAGATCCATTGACAGTTTTAATTAGCAGGAATAAATTTCCTGGGTAGATAGGGACCCTTCTCGATCCTATCAATATAATCTGGATCTGTTGCTCTCAAGTGCATGTACATCTTTTGCTTCCACATTGGATATTCTTCTCATTTAAGAATAGGGATTCTAGTACCACCATCACGACTTCCCGCATACGCCATTATGCTAGAGCTGCTTGCTTCATCATTGGTCATCTCTTGGAACGTATTAATTGACTAAATTCAATTAAAGGCTCTGATACCAATTGTTTTCCCAGTGAGATGCCGAGAACTTGTAGGGGGGGGGGGGGGGTTGAATACAAGTTCTTTGAATACTATTCGAATTTCTTGTTCTTTAAGAAATTGAACTTTCTTGCGGAATATAAAGAACAAAAACTCAAATCAACTTATAAACAATTGCAATATTGATTTCACAATTGATTACAAATTCTAACAATCATAACAAATATGATCATCATCTTCTTTTCTATTCTGTATAGGAAAGGATACAAAACTATGAAAAACCTATACAGCTTCAAACTACAATTCTTTGTAAACCTAATTACAGCTTCTTTTATCAAAAACTGATTTTTTTCAGTTTTTTTCTACCGAATCAATATTGATTCAGCTTCCTTATTCGAATCAAATACAATCTTTCCTTTTTTTATTAGGAAGAGATTTCTGGTTAGTTTCCTTACCAGCTACGTCTTCAATAATATATTGCTTTACATGGAAGACATTCATTTTTAATTCGAACTCTGTATCTTTCAGGAAATAAATCACGATTAGTCCCTGATGCTTCATCTTTAGTCTCTGGTGACGTCATTACTAGTCTCTGGTGCTGTTAGTCCCTGATAACGTCAGACTGTGTAGTCTCCGATAGTGTTATTTAGTCTCTGATGCTTTAAGGCTTAGTCTCCGATGACTTCAGCTTAGTCTCTGATGCATGATGCTTTTAACCTTAGTCTCCGACTCCTTTAGACTTAGTCTCTTATGACGTAAGCCTTAGTCTCCGACAGGCAAAACTAGTCTCCGATAGATAAAAAATCCTTAGTCTCTGACAAGTTTTCCTAGTCTCCGATAAGCCTTTTTTTTTTCAAACTCTAACGGATCAAATACACACTTCGACTTTTTGAAGTTCGATACACCAATTCAGCAGTTACTTACAAACAACAAATAAATGTATTTCTTTACAATTAATAAACAAATTACAATCAAAGAGATAACTGCTAGCTACAAAACTTCAGTGTTACTAATTAACACTTCTATACATTTGTATTCTAAGTAATCTAAAGACAATCATCATCAAATGTTCTAAAACCTAACAATCTGGCTCATGTGATTGAAGATGCCCGCAAGCTGACTTTGCAGTGTACCAATCTAGTCATTGTATTTCATGTCCATTTCATACATTTGAGATTGGTACTATTGCACAATTCGATTGGCCACTTTTGTTTCTATTGTTTGAGTTATTGTAGACAACTCATCCATTGATATTAGGCCTTTACGGGACTTGCCTCTGCCAGTCCCGAATACATCTTTCATGCGCACGGTTCCTCCAACCCCTCTTACACGCCCGCCGTGCTCCTTCTTTCCAAATGCACGTGACAATATGTCATCATGCCCGTGAGGAGTCCACGAACCTTCGAACGCTTTGTCTTTCCATTCCACCTGTTTCAAAATCAATTTAACAATTAATATTTTAAGCATAACTGTAAATATAAATATTTTTAAATTAACAAAATACTTTTACCATTTTTTGAACAACATCCCTAGTCTCGTCCTTGGGAAAATAATAACATTCACCTTCATCCCTCTTCCTAACTCTCGCCCGAATCCAATCGTAACTACGATAAATTCGATCGATTGATACAATTTCTGAATTAACTGATTCAGACGAAGGTAGAGAATCAAAAGGGTCATCAACCATCCACTTCGATTTTTTCGCTGCATATCCAACTCTTCCTAGATAATGTGGATACTCATTAAACTTCTGGTTTTCACGTGCCTTCTCACTTTTAGTCTGTTAGAAAATAAAACAATAATATGAGTAAACAGTCCCTGTTGAACATAATATTATCTGAAAACCAATAATAATATAAATATCAAAATAATATACTTGAAATTCTTCACTTTAATGATCATGAATGAATTTATCCCATTGCTCTCGAGTTATGAAGTCATATTTCTCGCAAGGATCCTTGTCTACACGCATGTATCGGCAGATTAACCTTGACTTGAAATCCCTCCAAATTTTTCCTGTAGATTTTAATACGTCCTTCCGTCTCGTATCATCCGTTATATTCCACTTAGTCTGAAATACTCAAATCATGCATATAAGTAACTTGTAATAAAATTTGAACGACAATATATGTTAAAACAACTAATTATTCTTTTCAATTCATACCTTAATATCTTCCCAAATCATATCCTTTAGTCCATCACTGACTTCTTGCCAACTCTGAATATTTATGTCAACCTGAACTCTAACTATTGCTCCAACGTACGACTTGAATGCAGCAGCATATGTTCCAATGGGAACACCAAGATCATCAAACTCAATCACTTTCTGCAGTTGTTTATTTGCGGACTTTTCTTTCAATGTTTTGCAAGATGTTGGACCTCTAGTTTTTTTAGTAGGTCTGTCACTCGAACTTCGATGGTCCATGATAATTGTAAACTACAAAGTACATCAGAAAATGTCAAAAACATCACATTTAAAAATAAACTACAGAGTTAACTTTTCAATTACAGTGTAATAGGAAATCTTATAGGATTATATTTACTAGGATTAAATTTATCACAGTGCATTCGTAGTGCACTGTAATTAGAGTGAATCCCAACAGTGAAGTATAGAATGCTTCAAGAAGCAACTTAGGTGAAAAAAATTTCCCAACTAATAGTATGTATTGTTCAATCATCAAGAAAATGAGAAAGTACCAATTTGTAACACGGCAATAAAAAATGCAAAAATATTGCCAAAAATTACAGTGCATCCTAACAACAAAAACAAAATACACACAAACAAAACACATAGTATATCGTAGTGCTTCCATTCAAAAGAAATACAAACAGAACACATAGAAACACAAATAGAACACATATATCACAAGACACACTTTGGGGCGTTAAACAAATGTTGTATTAAAACAAAAAACAGAAAAAGAATGTAAATCGCGCAGTTCAGGTGAAAAAAAATTATGTACCTCTTTCACTTGTAACAAATCCGAAGTCGATTACAGTGTATTCGCCAGAAACTGAAATGAAAATGTATCTTTATCGATTAACAACTTGAAATGGAAATGTATGCAGCTTGTATGCAGTGTATGCAGCTTCTGAAGATTTAGGGCAAAGCAAATGTTATACTACGCAAAGGAAATGAATAGGCGGTAAAAAGAGGGGCAAATGAAAAATATGTCGCGAAATGAAATAATAATATAAAATAAAAAAATTGTACACATTTGCGTCGATTCTTTTAAAAACCCGACGCATAAACCCAACATTTGCGCCGGGTCTTTAACAGGACTGACGCAAATGATGTATTTTTTAAATCGGGTATTTGCGTCGGTTGTTTTAAAACCTAACGCATAAACCTAAAATTTGCGTTGGGTCTTTAAGAGCACCGACGTACATGAGTTATTTTTTTTAATATACGATTTATATTAATATATTACATCATAATCTAATAGAAAATTAACTATAACCCTCATATTGAAATTCATTAATACCATATATTATAGTGATTAATTCAAAAATGTAATATATATATATATATATATATATGATAATATATCATATATCATATATATTGATATATATGCTATACTATAAACTATAACATAAACCAATATATAATGCATTGAAAGGCAAATATTTTTATTTTAATGTAAAAAATACATGAGCATATGTAGTATGATAATCATTATTGTATTATATAAGTACTACATATACTATATTATAATTAACTATTAAATATAAATGTGTTAATAATTTATTTTTTAAATCTGGTATTTAATTGCGTCGGTTGTTTTAAAAACTCGACGCATAAACCCAACATTTGCGTTCGCTCTTTAAGAGCACCGACGCAAATGAGTTTTTTTTAATATACGATTTATATTAATATATTATATCATAATCTAACAGAAAATTAATATTTTACTCATATTGAAATTCATTAATACCATATATTATAGTGATTAATTCAAAAATGTGATATATATATATATATATATATAGATATATGATAATATATCATATATCATATATATTAATATATATGCTATACTAATAAACTATAACATAAACCAATATATAATACATTAAAAGACAAATGTTTCTATTTTAATGTAAAGAGCATATGTAGTATGATAATCATTATTGTATTTTATAAATGTTTCTATTTTAATGTAAAAAATACATGAGCATATGTAGTATGATAATCATTATTGTATTATATAAGTACTATACATACTATATTATAATTAACTATTAAATATAAATGTGTTAATAATTTATTTTTTAAATCGGGTATTTGCGTCGGTTCTTTTAAAACCCCGACACATAAACCCAACATTTGCGTCAGCTCTTTAAGAGCACCAACACAAATGCTCAAAAAAGGGGGATGACTTAAATACTCAAAAACAGGGGATGACTTAAATATTGAAAAATAAGGGACTGCTGTAAGGTTTGCCCACGCCTTATGAAATATTATAAGCTGACATGTGATTTTATTTATAGATCATTTTAATTGTTATATGATTGTTGCCAAGAACTACTTCCCATACTTAACCAGAAATATATAAAATTACTTCAGTAAACAATCAGCTACAATTATTGGAATAAAAACAAATTAAAATTGACAATTATTGGAATAAAAACAAAGTAAAATATACAATTAAAAATTATTTACAATTTACAAATATTTACAATAATTGTAATAAAAAAAATTAAAATTTACAATATACAAAAATTTAAAACTATTTGAAAAAAACAAATTAAAACTTTCAAGTCTTGCACTTATTTTCCATGGTCAATCCATAACCTTCACCATGGTCATTACGTAGGTAGTTTGTTTCTCCATTATCGTTACCATATGGGGTAGGTAGACCTATAGAGAACGGAGGATTCTCATCAAATTGGTTATACTCGTCTTCGTCAACAACATCATCAATACCAAGAATATTTCTCTTGCCTTGAACAAAAATTGAAAACTTAGGATTAGCGGGGTCTTGGATATAAAATACTTGTTTCACTTGTGTTGCGAGTATAAATGGGTCGTCCACGTGACCCCACTGACTAAAATCTATCAAAGTAAATCCTAAGTCAACCTTTCGAACACCACGATGTATATCAATCCAATTACAACGAAAGAGGCCAATCTTGAATTCTCTGTACTCAAGCTCCCAAATATCTTCAATCACCACATAATATGACTTTTTCACATCTTTCGATCCTGAAGATTTGCCTCTGAAAAATTCTGATGATGAAACTTCCACGGTAACTCCACTATTTTGCATAGTGCTCTTTCCATCTTGACGCTGGGTGCAAAAAGTATATCCATTAACATCATAACCTTCATAAGATCGAACAAGCGTGTTGGGGCCATATGCTAACCATTTTATCGTATTAGAAACGACATTTGGTGTATCTGATAACTGACACATTACACGGTCTTTAAACCATCCCACAAATGAGCGATTATGTTCAATTGTAACCCAAATGCCACGTTTTGAAGGATTCTGCCTCCTAATCAAACTAACATGACAATCTAAGTAAAGATGAACTTCAGTCATGTGTTGCAGGACAAAGAGATGTGCTCTATCGCGCAGTTCACACCCAGGAGAGATCCATTTGGATCCCAATGTACCTTACCCATGAAGTCTTACCTCGTGACGAGATTTGGGAATTCCAATAGGATTGACAGCTGCTAAATATTCTATGCAAAATTCAATAGCCTCCTCAACTGAATATCCTTCAACTATATTAGTTTCCGGCCGATATCGGTTCCTCACATATCCTTTCAATATACCCATGAATCTCTCAAAAGGATATATATACTGCAAATATTCGGGACCACATAACTTAATCTCTCTAACCAAATGAATAACCAAATGTACCATAATGTCAAAAAATGAAGGTGGAAAATACATTTCAAATTGACATAGTGTGACAACAATATCAGCTTGTAATTTATCCAACGTGATGGGTTCAATCACTTTGCTGTAGATGGCATTGAAGAAAACAAAGATTCATAACAACAAGTCTCACGTGATTCGGCAATATCCCTCGAATTGTAATTGGTAATAGTTGTTGCATTAACACATGACAATCGTGTGACTTCATACCCAGGAGTTTCAAATCCTTCATCGACACAAACCTTTTGATGTTTGAAGAATATCCATATTGAACTTTCACACCAAACAAACACTCACAAAATGCAATTTTCTCCTTTTTACACAAAGTATAACAAGCTGGAGGTAGATATGTATGCTTCTCCGATTCTTGTGGTGCTAACTCTAGTCGTATACCCATTTCTTTTATATCTTTTCTAACTTTGATCTCGTCCTTTGTCTTTCCCGGTATATTCAACAATGTCCCAACAATACTATCACAGACATTTTTCTCAATATGCATAAAATCAAGACAATGTCTAACTTGTATGCATTCCCAATATGGGAGATCCCAAAATATGGATCTCTTCTTCCACAGATTCTTCGGCTTAGGAGGTTGATACAACTTTCCAAATACAACATCAATATCCTTAACCCGCTCAAAGACTTCTTTCCTAGTTAAAGAAAAACGGGCTTCTCGAGTCTCGATATGCACATCAAAAGCTTTTTTCATCTTACGATAAGGGTGATCACGGGGAAGAAATGTTCGGTGACTCATAAAGATATTTTTGTTGCAATTATTTAGACGATGGTCAATAGTATCATCTTCACAAATTGGACATGCTTTAACTCCTTTGACAGTGTACCTTGACAAGTTTCCATAAGCCGAAAAATCATTTATGGTGCAAAATAACATCGCACGTAATGTGAAATTCATTTGAGTATTTGCATCAAACACCGAAACACCTTCATCCCACAAAAGTTTTAAATCTTCAAGAAGCGGCTCAAGATAAACATCTATGTTATTCCCCGGTTGTTTAGGTCCTAAGATTAACAAGGACAACATAATATACTTGTGGTTCATACACAACCACAAAGGCAAATTATAAATCACCAAAAGAACTGGCCATGTGCTATGTTGACAGCTTAGAGTGCCATAAGGATTCATCCCATCCATACAAAGTCCAAGTCGTAGATTCTTAACTTCTCCACCAAATTCAGGAAACTTATAATCAATGGTTCTCCATTGTGTAGAGTCACTCGGGTGTCTAAGCATACCATCTGATTTTCTCCCATCCGTATGCCACCTCAAATGTTTTGCATCTTTTGGATTTGCAAATAGGCGTTTGAATCGTTGCACTATGGGTAAATACCAAACCGCCTTGCTAAGAGCCCTTTTTTTATCATCCTTAGCAGAATCATTACCCTCCCGCTTGTACCGAGATGCTCCACACTTAGGACATGTGTGTAAATGTTCATTCTCATTTCGAAACAACACACAATCATTTGGACATGCATGTATCTTCTTTACGTCCATACCTATAGGACACAACATCTTCTTTGCCTCGTACGTGGAAGTGGGAAGCTCGTTGTTCACTGAAAGTATTTCTCGTAAAAGTTTTAACAATTCTGTAAAACTCTTGTCATTCCATCCATTATTGACTTTCAACTTGCACAACTTCAAAGTTGTTGACAACCTTATCAAGTCGTCACTGCACCCGGGATACAAAAGTTTCTTAGAATCACGGACCAAAGTCTCAAATATATTCGGTTGTGGCATCATATGGTCTTGGAGATCTTGTATCATATCTTCCACCCTATCAATGTCCACATCATCTTTGTCATTATCGACCGAATTATCGCACTCGGTTGCATAATTCAACCTTGAGCTACTAGTCATATTAGACTCTATTCCCTCGCCATGCCAAATCCACTTCGTATAACCCTTCTTAAAACCCCGATGAAATAAATGTTCACGCACTATCTCTGCGCTCGAATATTTTTTTAAATTACCACAAAGGCAGCATGGGCATACAATCATGTCTTCTTTTCCATGTTCCTTTCTGATTTTTTGGTGTTGAACCACACATATAGTAAACTCGTTAACCCCTCTCACATATGCGTCATCGTTACGCAATATATTGTGCATCCATGTTTGACGAGCTATGTATAACTAAGTAAGCACAACAATTGTACAGTTATCATAAATAAGATGCAGACAAACAACAGTTCAAGCAAACATACTAATATTTTAAATAATGTCTGTGATGAATGTATTATTTTAATTAACAATTACTTACACAACAAAGCTGAGCTCTCGGACTGAGACACTGAAGAAAGAAACCTGCAAAATCTCAGTCAAGTTTCCCGCCAAAGACAATCTCGCTCTCTTTCCTCTTTTAGGAACCAAGCCAAAATAGCAAAAGTTTTAACCTAAATACACTTTTTAATAATATTAAAGAATATGCGTCGGACAAAGAAGAAAACCGACGCAAATAACATAACCATTTGCGACGGATATTTAAATCAAGCGACGCAAATGTTTGAATAATTTATTTTTAAAAATTTTAAAGCATTTGCGTCGGGTCTTTAACCGACGTGACGCAAATGTGTTTTTGTTTATTTTTTTTAATTATTTCTCATCTTTGGCGTCGGTTGTACTAAAGAACCGACGCAAATTCTCCAAACAATTTGCGTCAGTTATTTAAAAAATTCGACGCAAATAATCAAAACTATTTGTGTCGGTGTTTGATACTAAGCTACACAAATAGTGAACTAATTTTTTTTAAAATATTTTCATAGAATTTGCGTCGGTTTTGTAAAAGAACCGATGCAAATAGTTTTTATTTTTTTTCACGACAATGTCACCGCGCTCTTATATGCGACAGTTCTATTAAAAAACCGACGCAAATAAGACGACACAGAAGACAATTTTTGTACTAGTGTCATTTTGTGAAAGAGGTGAAGTAAATATTTACATACTTCAAAAGGCATAGATCAATTAACTAACTATATTCCTTGTTTATACATCCGTGAGAACTCTGAAAGCAAAGCCTAAAAAAGGCACTTCCATACCAACCCCCTTGGTCTCACCATCAAAGAAGGTAACAAATCCTCCCACTCATTTTACCATGTGAGTCAAGACTCATTTTCCCATGTGAGCTAAGACGAAGCGGATGATATATTTTCAAAATTAAAAATATATTTTTTAAATGATGATTTTTAAAAATAATTTTTATATTTTAAATATATGATAATTATCATTTTATTTAATAATAGTGAGAGTTATAATAGAAATCACTAAGTAATACATATACGTAGTGAAGTTGATTGAAATAGTGAAATTATGAAATATTATTTAAGGAACCTAATTACTTTTTATATTATATAAATAAAAATGTATTTTTAATTTTGAAATAATAAAAAAGAGAATACACATTTCTAATTTTAAAATGAAAGAAGTAGTTGATATATTACTCCGTGATAAGATAGCTAGTTGTCAAAATCTTCCTCAGATCCTACTTTAGATCGAGTGGTTGACTCACAAAATTTAAAATTCAAAGACTTAACATGGACCCTTCATGGAACAATCAAAAGTGACCGTGGAACTCTCGTTCCCTCATTTAGTATTATATATATTCAGATAAAATAATTTATATGTTTAAAATATTATATTACTTCACCAATAAACAAAAATAATAATATTTAAAAACAAAATTGTCGCCTACTAACTCATATATACAATATATATATGAGGAGGTTGAACTTATTGCGTATACATTTTTCGTAGGTTAAATAATTATTTGCACCCTAAACTTTATTTTGTTGTTTTAATTTGCATTCAAATCTACAAAATGTGTCAATTAGCAATCTATATTTCGTGTGTTGTCTAAATATTTATTCCGAAAACTTTCAGTCAGTTAAAAGGACAGTTGGCATAATCAATTTATACTAATTATATAAAAGTTTCCTGTTTATATAGTATCTTACAAATTTGGCTAGATAATTATATAGTACTCCCTCTATTTCAAAAAAGAACAATATTTAATAATAAAATTTATTTAAAAAAAGAAAAAAGATTTGCATAAAAAAATATGAAAAAGAAAAAAGATTTATAATTTTCTTATCTTATCTTTAATTGAACATTCATAAAAAAAAAATTCATGTGAAAAATATATTATTTATATATATTATACTTAGTCAAATAAGTAATATTAAGAGAAAACCTTTTCAACGTTCTGTGAACTATATCAGTTTTGGGTATTTGGTCCCCAAACTTTTTTCGAAACTTGTTTGGTACATAAACTTTTTAAAACATGCGTAATCAGTAAATTTTGTCAATATCTCGTTAAATTTGACAGAAAGTACAGTAATGTAGGTCATACATTTAATTTTTAGTTTTTATTTTATTAAAAAATTATCTTTGAAACTTTTTGACCAAATTTGTAAAGTTGATATAACTTAAAAACAGTCAAAAAAAAATTATATATGACATAAACTGATCATTTCTGACCACTTTTGTAAAGAATAAAACAAAAAAGAAAGGAAAACAAAACCTCAGCTACGCATGGTCAGCCCATCCACTATTTCTGCAGGTTCCCACCTAATATTTTCCCTTTCATTTATTTTTCTAATCCTCTTTTCGCGCACACACCAGTTTTCTGTTTCACCACCTCTCTCCTCTAATACATGTGAGAATCTTGCAGATCACAGAGGTACTACCTACGACAACATTTGAAAACTTGTACCCAAAATTGGGATGCGCGGACTTAAAGATTTGAAGTAATAGGATTTCCTTTCAAGGATGTGTACTCTTTTTCTTTGTTAGACAGTTGTACTGCTATAAATTTACATGCTTTTAATTTGACAGAATTCAAATGTATATAATTTATCTTTCAGTGTTCATTATTAATAGTTCAGTAAGAAACAAAACAGAAAAAAATCAAACTCATTCATATTTTATTAAAAAAACCAAATAGTAAAGAAAAAACCAAAAAAGAAAGGAAAACAAAACCTCAGCTACACATGGCCAGCCCATCCACTATTTCTGCAGGTTCCCCACCTAATATTTTCCCTTTTCATTTTCCATTTCATTTATTTTTCTAATTCTCTTTCCGCGCACACACCAGTTTTCTGTTTCACCACCTCTCTCCTCTAATGCATGTCAGTTCTTTTTCTTTGAATTTTTGGTTGAAGATGATCCCCTTGCTTTTGTTCTTATTTTTACTCCATTCTAATTTGATTTAAGCTACATCGATCTCCTGCTTTGACTCTCTCTCTCTCTCGCTGTCACTAATTGTTATGGTCGGTGATGGCTTCTTCTTCATCTTCTTCGCCTTTGGTATATTGTGCGTTGACATATTAATTATGGTGGAGTAATAGTATATATAAACAAGACACTCAATCCTTAAGCTTACATAAAAACTACTTAGATCAACTGCTTCTATATATAAAAATTTTTTCGTCGGTAATGGCTTTACCTTCATCTTCTTCGCCTAAGGAATTTGCATACGACGTGTTCTTGAGTTTTCGAGGTGAAACTCGCCATAGTTTTACTTACAATCTGTACAAGGAGTTGAGAAAGTATCATATCCGAACGTTTTTAGACGACGAAGAACTTGGAGGAGGAAGTGATCTATCTACCCAATTAATAGAAGCAATCGAACAATCAAGGGCATCAGTTATTGTGCTCTCAGAGAATTACGCATCATCACCATGGTGTCTGAATGAGCTTGTAATCTCCCTCGGCGTCCCTCAGCCATCGCATTTTCCCTTTTCATTTATCTTTCTAAGTCTTTCTCCTCACACACACCAGTTTCGATCAACTGCTTCTAATATATATATATATATATATATATATATATATATAATTTTTTACTGCGTACGACATGTTCTTGAGTTTTCGAGGTGAAACTCACTATGGTTTTATACAAGGAGATGAGAAAGTATCATATCCGAACGTTTTTAGACGACGACGAACTTCGAGGAGGAAGTGATCTATCTACTCAATTCATAGAAGCAATCGAGCAATCAAGGGAGTCAGTTATTGTGTTGTCGGAGGATTATGCATCATCAGCATGGTGTCTGAATGAGGTTGTAAAGATCATGGAGTGCGAGAGACAACAGAAGCAGTTGGTGCTGCCTATATTCTACCGTGTCCAGCCTTCCGATGTGCGTTACCAGAAAGGGAAATTTGGAGAAGGTTTTGCAAAATGTCTAGAGAGAAAAAACAATAAAGATAAGGTCCAAAGTTGGAGAGATGTCCGGATTAGACGTGAAAGGGTAATTGTAACCAATCTTCTTTTCTTAGCTTTTTTAATTTTATTCTTATATCTGCTTAATTATTTGAATGGAGTACATTATCCAACTCCCTTTTAGTCGGGTTTAATTTTATATATTATTGGAATTTTGTCCAATAGCTCTTCGTATTTCTTATAAATAGAATATACATAAATTAAAAGCGAGAAAAAAACATTAATATTGTCGATAGCACACATAATGCTTATTTGACAAACTTAATGCTCACCATGAAATCACCAGCCCAACAATCTATTTCCTCTTGTGTGAGGATTACCTCAACATATATTTGGGAATAGGAGAGTTTTGTGAAAGGCTTAGATCTGCTTGGTGCAAGAGTTCGAGAATTTCCTAGATAGAGAGAGACAATGTTTTCTTGAAACAAGATAGTAATGCACGAAAGTTCCCAACCTCCTCCAAAACTACGTTGGAGGGTTATTTATATAATTCCCAAGGAAGTCATATCAATAGTTACTCCCTTTGTTTCAAAAAAAAAAAGTTACATTTAGAAAAAATTTGTTTAAAAAATGAGTTCTTTATTATTTTGCCATAAATTAAAAAACTTTCAATTACAAACTTATAGATTTCGTCGTAACTTAAAAATTCATAATAAATTTCATAAAAAAAACTTGTGACTTAATTTCATAAATTCAGTGCAATAAACACATAAGAACATGCTCAACATTGATACTTTAAGTTAATTGAAACACATAAAAGATAAAACTTTTACATTAAACAATCATCATATATATATATATGTAGTTATTCATCTTAGGACATAACAACTTCATTCAACAATAAATTATGTCGTAGATTTCTTTCATGTGTGAATTTAATCACAACTAGACCTTTATATACACAAATATCAATTAAAGTTGTCACATTTGGGAATACAAATTTTCTTGACATGTATATGATACAAAACTTCATATTCGTTGATTAAAAGTTCAATAATCAACTTTTCAAACGATTCGTAATAACTTAAAATTCATTAAACTTTAATCACACATGTTCAAGTCTTTGGACTTGTCTATCATTATCTTCCATTAAATCATGTATAATTGTACTAATCTATGTCAAATTAAATAATATTTTATGGTAAGACTACTTTGATAACTAACACACCAACATAAATGTAAAATATGATCAATAGATTGAAGAACTTCACCTAATAACTCGTGGAAATAAAGAAGATTTTATTAAGGTATAATCACACTTCAAAAAACACATCAATATGATATTAATATATAATACTTAAGGGAGTTCTAGATAAATATAAGCACAAACAATAACTATTCTAAAATAATCAATAACTCTATCCTAACAATTTGAGAAATTACAAATATTTCAAATAGATTACTACTCTTTAATATCACCTATTCACCATAAGATTTATTTTTCAAACAAAGGTTTCGGACTTTTTAAGCTCTAAAGTTTTAAAATTCTGTAAAACTTACGTTTATAGGTCAGTTAAACTTTGTTTTTATGAATATCGATTACAGTCAATTATGACTAACAACTATGTGAGTTACAAATACTATTACGAGTAATTTACATGGCTGGAAAAATAAACACCCGATAAAAATAATAATTTTACATATATCTACACACTAACCCCCAATTTCCTTTAACTCAGGAAGAGAACTTTTGGTATCAAACTACCCTACTTCAAGAAACTCATTTTATTACTTTGGTTGGAGTGAAATAAAGCTCTCCATGTACAATATTATTTGTTTATCAAATGAAAAGCACTATATATAATAGAGATCACTTTCTATAGACAAATAAAATTGATAAACTCCATTGCTTAAAGGAAGGAAGAAAGTAATAAATTGTTCATATGTCCAACACAAAATTTATTTTGAGTTTCTTTTATTTATATGCATAGATACGCTCTAACATAAGTAATAAACCTTTGGACAAAAACTATTTCACAAGTGAAACTCATAGAAGTGTATAAAAACAAAGAAAATTGACAAATCCCATTGACTAAGGAAAGAAAGAAAGTAATAAAGTTGTTCGCATATCAAACTTTTATTGATTTATGAATTTCTCTTGTAAATTTATTTGTATGCATAAATATGCTCTAACATAAACATCACTTCTTCCATTCCCAAAATAAACTTATCTATGCAATGTGGTCAATAAATGTTCTTTATTTTTATACACTTTAGTGAGTTTCACTTATGAAATAATTTGTATATAAATATTTATTCTCCCAAAATAGAGGTATGTTTTGACTTTTTAAGTCAAATAACAATATATTAAAACTTTATGATTAATGAACATTCTAGTTATGTGGTAATCCAACATTTTTTTCATACACTATAAAAATTATTATTATTGTGTCAACTAATATTAAGTAAATTGACATTAATTTAAATTTTAAGTAAAAACATATTTCTACTATTTAAAGGTTGAGTAGTACTTTACAATGCACAAGAAATAGTCTTGTAGTCAGAACTGTTTTATCCACATTCCAGGTCATAAAAAGTATAATAACTAGCTCTCTGTCATAAACTATTATATTGCTGTTTCCAGATCATGGAAAACTATATTGGTACTTTCATGGAAGATAGTCCTAATTTCTTAAAATATGTCATTTTCTTCCTCTTTAATTTGAAAATTTAAAGTACTAAAGCATTAATATTAGATATTTTATTATATTGCATGGGTTTATGTTGTAGCATTGAAGCAGACTGTATAGATAAATTCTTAAAGAAGCATCTTATTGGTGGTATAAAAAGTCATGAATCTATCGGTGTTCCAAGGCACTTGGTGGGAATGGATTCTCGTGTCAATGATATAAAGTTGTTAATGAGCAGAATATCTGATAATTCGGTGGGCAAAATCATGATGTACGGCATGGGAGGATTGGGAAAAACAACATTTGCCAAAGCTCTCTATAATTCTCAGAAGTATGAAGCTTGGTATTTTCTTGAAAACATTAGAGAACTTTCACACCAACCTGGTGGTGCAAATTTAGTGCAATGGAAACTGCTTGGTGGCCAATGATGATGCCGTAGAAATTGAAATGAGGAAAAGATCACTATCTTCAAAGAGAGTACTGATTGTTCTGGATGATTTGGAGTATGACTACACATTAGTTGGAGATGGTATTTCCTTTGGTTCTGGAAGTCGAATCATCATAACCACAAGAAACACACATTTGCGTGATTTTATTCGACTTGATAGTGAATATGAAATGAAGGGGTTGGATACCCCAGAGGCTTCAGATCTTTTCCATTGGCATGCATCCCCAAGTAATCTTCCTTTCAAAGAAGATTACGGAAAGCTCTCGCACAAGATTGTGAAATACTGTGGCGGGCTTCCATTAGCCCTGGAGGTCTTTGGGCAACATCTGCGTGGAAGAAATATAGTACAATGGAATGAAGCCTGTGATCAATTAAGCACTATTGCTCATCACGACAGAATTAAAAATTGACTTATAATAAGCTTTGAAGGACTACAAGAAAATCAAAAAAGCATTTTTCTTGATATTGCATGTTTTTTCATAGGAGAGGAACAAGAGCATCTGAGTTATATGTGGAATGCTTGTGATTTCGGCCCGGAAATAGCATTAGCTACTCTTGAGGAGAAATGTCTAATAACAATAAATGAGTCCCACGAGTTCAGAATGCATGATGTTTTACAAGACATGGGAAGGGAAATTGTTTGCAAAGAATCTCCAAAAATACCTGGACAACTCAGTCGATTGTGGGATAAAAAAATAATAAAGAAAGTCTTAAAAGATCAAACGGTAATTACATAGGAGGCACATAATTATTTATATTTTAACTCTATATCTCGAAAAAGGTTTGGACAGCTTCAATAAAATAGGGAATACTTTATAGTTTTGTAACTCAAATTTTTGCTTACTTTTTTGTTTATTTATTTTGAATCAGGGAAGTGAGAAAATTGAAGCTATTATACCACCACCATACGATGAGTTTTTTGAATTTGGTCGGATATTGGATGAAATAAGTTCAGAAACATTCAGAAACATGGGCGGATTAAGATTGTTAGAGATGAGGCATACACGTGTGAGGGGAAGCTTTGACAATATGTTTAGAGAGTTAAGATGGTTCTCTTGGTATGGTTGCCCGTTGGAATGTTTGTCATCCAGTTTTTATCCAGAAACACTTGTTTTTCTTAAACTGGAATATAGCAAACTTGAAAAGCTATGGAAAAAGGACACCAAGGTATGTCATTAATCTTATAAATGAATACACAATTACATATCAAGCTTTTTTAAGTGCAGAGTATTAAGTAACAACGTTTTTTAAAGATGAAAATAAAAATGTTTTACATGATCATCATGAAAGACATCAAATGGAATATTTTTGAAATTCTATACGTATCTTTCAAAAAAGAGGCAATTCTTTCATTTTATACATTTATTTTTATTTTTTTGTTAATATTTGAGATGATTTCAAAAAACTTTTATGTGCTTTTATTGGATTTTGAAAAGTATTTTTGGAATAGATGCCATTCGATTTTCCAGTGTTTTACCGCCTTAATATTAAAATAATTTCCATCTTTACTCATATGGTGAATGTTTCCCGACTTAACTAGTTGATCATCACTTATCCATTTTATTTTTCTCTTTACTCATGTAGTCACGCCTTTTTTTTATATTTTATTTCTTTTTGTTTGCACTCTCTAGGAAAACACTGGAAGTATTTTTCATGAAATTTATTTCACTGCTACAATATAATAACATGTATTTCATAAGAGAAAAAAGGAAAGGATTTAAAAACATTCTCTTCTTAAATTGTAGAAAATATATTGTGCAAAATTAATTAATGAAGTTGTTTTTCATTTTAAATTTCTTCAATCAATTCCGTAGAAGTCTATTGTGTGAATTTGCCTAGATTGATGTTAGTAACACAGCTATTAGAAGTCGTTAAATTTGCATGACATAATTTGACATATCGTTTTCCCCAACAATATGACAAATTTCATGAGTTCAAAATAGTCGTAGCCTAGCTATGTATTTTTCGGATATGCACATGTATACACACGCCGAATGACACTACATTATATATATACACACACATCTACAGGTTCTGAAAAACATGAAGGTGCTTGACGTCAGCGGCTCTAAGCAATTGAGAGAAACAGCAGACTTGATAGAGTGTCAACCCATCAAAAATAATTATTCCCTATTCTCTTATAATTACGCAGTATAATGGTGAATTGGGTCGATTTCACAGGGATTAATGCGGTTAATTATTTGCTTGGAAAAGTGGGTTTTGAAATTAATTAAAACGAAATTTGTAAATAATAAAGATTGCAGAATAATAAAATATAAGAAATCTAATGGAAATAAGTCTAGCCAATGTACTTTTCAATCTAGCCAAATATTTCGATCATGGACACGAAAGATAAATTTTATTCATTCAAATAGATAGAGTTATATTTAAGAGCAAACGCTTTACTTAACCAAGCTTTTCTTATTTTATCGGTAACCCCGGACAAGTTCACAATCCACTACAAGACTCTAGTAGTTATGTTGTCACAGTTGTACTTGATGCGTTACATTACAAAGTTACGGAGTAGTAGATATTGGGTAAAGCCGAGCGATGGTAGCATTAGCTATTGAGCATAGGCCAAGGCTGTAGTCTTGTATGTAGTAAAGTACAAGGTAACGAAGTGGGTTCATTGGAATGTGTTGCTATTCGTTGGCTAGGTAAGGGTGATAGCAACTCGTAGATGAATGCTGGCTCTTACTAGGATTACTTCTCTAGACCAAATAGACAACCTCCGGACACCCTGATAGGATTTAATCTAAGGCAGCTTTATAAATGAAAAAGACCCCTATCCTAACCAGTAAAATCGAACACTCATAGATTATTTAAACTAAATTATTTGATTCCACCAATCTTACCTGAAACCTTTATCAGTTAAGATCAATTTGCTACTTTGTTAAAATAGTGTCAAACGGTCTTCCTATTCTAATCAGCAGAATAACATTCAATAAATTATACAACTGATCACATTGCATAATAAATTAAATAATAACATAAACGGTTTATAGCACATAAACGGATTATAGCACATAAATCAAATAAATACTTGAACTTGAATAAAACTAATTAAAACAAAAGTCTCACAATATAAACCTTGGCTAGAAATCAAAGTACCTCGACTAGAAGGATTTAGTTGTTCATCATAATTGAAGACATCATGCTAAAATAATAATAATAATTGAATATAATTTGCAAAACTAAAAAGAAAAGAAGGGATGGATGCTCTGTGTAAAAAGAGAGATGATAAAAGCTGCTGTAGAACTAATCTATTTATGTTAACTTCCTTTGTTGCCCTACAAAAAATTCTAATTCTAATTGGTTTCCTAGAAGACCCTTTTCCTAATTTGGTAGCTTCTTTAATCTCTTGCTCTAGGCTTTTCTGTCCTTTGTCACGTGTTTCCATCTCTGCAGTTTGGGTCCAACCCGTTTATTCTAAATAAAGTGCTACTTTTGTTTTTGCAGGCTCCGTCCAGGATACGACATGTCCATATCGTATTAAAAATCAGTCATCCGTCAATTTCCTTCTTTGATTTTCCTTACTCTTTTCTGTCCATTTTTCTTTATTTTCACCATTTCCACCTCTTTCACCTTTTCTCACAAAAGTATCTTGAAAACACCATGTCAATAAATAAAACACACACAAAATGAATGCAAATGCAATGCAAATATATACATAAATTGCACACTATCAAATAACCCCACACTTAAACGATGTTTGTCCTCAATGCATCTAAACAAATAAGAAAAACAGATAACTAGCCCTTTGTTATGTCTTTGTATACCCATAAGATATTTTGCTCCAAAAATAACATAAGTAAAATTCTTAATGACAAACATTCCCCCAACAACATTTCCTAGAAAGTTTCAAATTCACAACCCTCACTGGATAGATCACTCATGCACTCCTTTTTGTGTTTGGGATGGTGTTTACACTCAATATCTAACTATGAGAAGTCTTCCCATCATTTGACAAAAGGTTAATCTTCCACCACTTTAATGATACTAATCAAAAAAGACTTTTATTAAGGTTTGTAACGGGGCTAACACGGGGGTTATTTTTTTGGCATTGAGAGAATAATTCAAACCAAATCATATCATGCCTCATATGAACAGATTGTTTCAGTGCAAAATTGATAACGCTTATAAGGTGGAGCTTCCTGGAGATTATAATATGTCTGCCACTTTTAACATTGCTGATCTTGCTCCTTATGTCGTAGAGTTCAGTGAGCCCGAGGTAATAACTGTTAATGCTGATGACGAGTTAGATTCGAGGGCAAATCTTCTCCTAGTAGGGGAGAATGATGCAAGTGGCTAGTGGTTGAAAGGCGTGTGAAACAAGTCGTTCTGGGTGACAAACTCTGATTGGGTTCAAATTTGGTTGGTCACTCTCAAACGGCCCAATGAACAATATCCATCACATTTCTCCATGGCTTGTCATTTTTCGACCATTGGAAGTCGTTCACTATTTTATTTTATTTCTCCATGGCCTATTTTATTTTATTTTATTTTTCGACCATTGGAAGTCGTTCACTATTTTGGCTTTTGAGCAAGTCCAAAATGACCACTGTGAATAAAGTATCCCTAGGAATAGGAGAACTGAGAAAGGAGTTCCATTTCTGGCTAAGGTTCCATAGAAACTGTCCAAATCTCTAATATATTAGCATGGGTGGGAGGAAGGAACTGGTCCCAAATCAACTTGATTTTGAAACAATATCTAAGCATACGCAATGGAGTTTCTTTTTCAGTTAGGCATCTGTCACAATTACTCGCCATTTTTAAGTGCCTCTGTACTAGAATATCATTAATTAAAATTTTAGTTTTAAGAGCAAACCACAAGAACATTTTAATCTTTTGGGGACATTGAAATTTCCAAAATTTACTCCAATCAGTGTCCTCTCCAACGACGGTGGAGTTTTGAAGGAATTGGAAAATATTTGTGGTATTACATTCTGCATCACTCCCATATCCCCCACCCCCACCTACGCACAAGTTTATCCCTCTTTACACTCCACCTAGGGAGATAAAGGGCTCAAATTTTCCTTTTCACCTCCAAGATTTTAAGGCTCTCAATCCCCTCGAGACACCATTGTCCATCATCGCCTACAACTTTTTGCATAGTGAGAAATTTTTCATGCTCCAAAATGCTACCCCTCATTTCCTCCGCAATGAGTTTTTCTCAAGCCCACCAATCATACCAAAAGGGCACCTTATCACCTTCTCCCACTCTCTTTATTTGAATCTACTTGGGATACAATTAAGGCTTTTCTGGATGCCTCTATAAATAGGGGAGGCCACCTTGTTGTATTCAAAGGTGTTAACTTCATCCTTTTTAAAATGTCTCTTTCTAGGTTCTGGCCCATAAGGTGTCCCCTTCTTGCATGGATCGACAACCACTTTTTCTTCTACGAAAAATTAATGCGAATAGTATCCCCATTGCTTTCCCAATTTGATGGGAGCCCATTTCCATCTACTCACCTCATTTGTCATCATTTGAGAAAGACATTCAATATAGATGACAAACAGACAGGAAGACATATAAAAGGACGTAACACATTTCATGATAAGTTGAATTAGTTTTTAAGGGAATCCAAAATGATTAGGACTAAATTCCAAAAATTTCCACCCCACCTTATCATAATCTTTCTCAAGATCTAGTTTCATGGTGACACCCCCTATGTTAGCTTTGTTTTTCCTAATTGAGTGCACTACCGAAACTAGGTGAGAAGCTGGGGTTTATCAACTTTGGGAATAAGGCAAGTAAGGGTATGGTTAAAGCCATCTGGCATCTACCCTCTTCAAAAACTCTGACCAACAACTTTTCTACTTTTCTAGAGCCACAGTAAGTCCTCCTGTCTTAGCATTTGGTTATACTCTTTTATAAGGTTTCTTTCAAGATCACAGACGAAGGTAGACTGGTGTTTCTCTAGAGCAATTTAGATTCCCCAGATTCTTGCTAGTAGTCTTCTTCTTTTTTTTTTTTAAAGATATTACCGAATTCACTATTATTCCAGTCTTTGAGGCATTTAGTAAGCTGAGTTATCCTATCAGTTACCGAACGAAGGGAGGAACTCCAAGAATTCTTAACAATGGTTTCAAGTTCAGAATGAGTTGAAAAGGAAAAACTTGTATTATTTATAAATTATCTCTAAATTAACTTTTCTATCAACTTACTTCATAACTAAATTAAATTTTAAAATGACTTTTACCAAATTAAATAAAACTATTTTGTTGTAAAAGTCAATTGCTAATTTGATATAAATTGAAAAGAAAAGCTTATATTTCATAACGACTTTAAATTTGAGTTTTAAAATTCGAATCTTGGATCCAAATTAATGCATACATTGGATAATTAATATCTAAATTAGTTAATGTATTAGTTACACTATGTTAAAAACTTGTTGACCACATTTACCTTTTTCGATTCTAGGATTACTCTAATCATGATTAATTTTGTTTTCCTAGCTAGCTAAATTAATGGACATCATTATTTATACTTATATCTAATTTTGCTAATGTAATTAGTTAGATTAAGTAGAAAACTTGTTGGCCACACCACACTTAAGTTTTTGATAACTAGGAATACTAGTTCTATTTGCTAATTTAATCTTTCTCGCTTACTAAATTCACCACCTGTAGAGAAAATTTAAAGTTAAATTAGCTATTTATTTTGACACATCACCGTCATATTTTCTCTATAAATGCCAAGATAATCATTCATTTCAATGTAGAGAAAGCCAGTATTCTTCAAGCATTATCAAGAACTTTTTCTTTATATCTAAGTGCTCTCATTCTTATATTTATAAGATCTTAAATTTATATATATGAGCAGTGTTCCCATATACACACACACACCTAAAATGCACACAACATTTCACACATCTTTAAACAAATCTAACCGTACAAATGAAATCTACACTAAAAAATAAGAGGATGTGCAAATTTTCATAACATTTGGTGATTTGTAATACCATTTTTATAATCATAAAAAATAAGAAAAAATAGAACTGTCACATATAATCTTATTTTTCACCATTATAAAAACAAAGTTACACATCACCAAATGATATAAAAATTTGCATGTCTCCTTATTTTTCAGTGTAAATTTCATCTATATAGTTAGATCTATTTAAAGATGTTTAAAATGTTGTGTGTGTTTTTAGTGTGTATAAAAGGGGTGTGTATGGAAAAATAAGCAAGAGATGAGACACTATGTTTCTAGTGGCTCAGCAGCGCCTACTCCACTCTTCTTACTTAAGAGAAGACACTCACTAAAATTATTCACACAAAACAAAGTACAATAGGACACTTCGTCTAATTTACAATAGGTCACCTAGACCTCGCTTAAATCATATAGACTTCTAAGTTACTTAGATGTTCTAAAAGATGCATAAGTCTTGTTTACTGCCTTTAAGCGGGACTCCTTCTTGAGTAGATAGCCAATAGTCTGTTCAAACTTGTAAACATTCGTGCCTTACTGAAAGTTTAGGATGTCAAATTGTCAGAGCAATTTCTTGGTTGTTCACTAGTCATAAGTGAAATTTATAACTGGTATTTATAGCTTCTCTAATAATATGACCATTGCTAATTTGAAAAAGAGTTGTTGAAGAGTTGTACTTGCTAGTCGTTATTTTGTCTTGTAGTGATCTTCTAGAAAAATAACAGTGGTCTTAAGCAAGATTACAAATATAACTTGTCATCTAAAGTGTAGCCATTTTCAGCAAGGCTATAAACCTTGCTTAAAGAGTGTTATTTTACTTAAAAGAGTAAGGTCTCTAAGTAACACATTCAGCAAGGAACTCAAAGTGGAACCTTGCTTAACAATGTACGTTGCTGAAATTCCTTAGCCTTTGAAGTGGGTGGATTTGTGAAGATCTTTGCTTGACTAAACCCTTGCTTAAATCAGTGGATTTGTGAGGATCTTTGCTTGACTAAACCCTTGCTTAAATTGTACATAGGCACACATACTCAGCAGGTAATTAGTCTTCCTGAAAGTACTTAGCTATTTCTTGGTCTGACACATATTTGTTTACTGATGAAGTCTGGCTGATGACCAACCTTGCTGAAAAGGTTCCTTGCTTAAAATCCACATAACAAGTTGGATTTTATACTAAGTCCTTTTACAACATAGTCAAACAAGGACTATATTACATCATCAATTTCAAATAAATGTTAAAGTATAAATATTTTAAGTAATGTAAATACGCTAGGGTTGACTTAACACAATCATCCAAGTGTTCCCAAAGGCGATTTTTCAACACATATTAAGGAGTAATCATTTATCACAAAATTCAAGACATCTCACACAAGTTCTAATTATACGGTGATATATTTCTAAGGTTATGTTTTATTTGACTCGTTGCTTGATTCTATTTCTATAACTTTTATAATCGCAACTCAGTAAATATTTAATTGTTCATAAAGTTCACACTCTTATACGGTTACATCTATAGTTTTTTCGATAAGAGCTCTTAACTAAATGGACCCATATATGCAAGCCTATTGGTCATCTTCTAGATTACATTTCAAGTTCTTCCCAAGGCCTCCAAGTCCTGTGCATATATAAATCATGATCTTCGGTTACATTTAATGTTATCTCAAAGATAACATTACTTAGTGATTCTTTTCTCTGAGAAAATTTGGTGACTCCATTCAAAGATTACTTTGTAAGCCAACATAATCTTGTTTGCTATTAGTTGTCAAATACTTATCGATATTAGACTCTATTAGGATAAATAAATATTATTTGAGGATTACTACAAAAGTCGATAGAGAATTTGAGTGCTAAATATTTTGAGATCATATTGAAACTCTAAATACTAGTCATTCTAATATAAGGCGTAGTTAAATTCCGTAGTGAAATATTTATCGTATCTAAGCCTCAAAACTTGATATTTTCTTATCTAATAAATGATATAAAATTGAATCTTAAGTGTTTTAATTTATTTTAATAGTCATTTTTAAGTTGTGTGCATAATTTCATAATTGCTTAACAAAAGAAGTATATAGATAACTAAACCATTTTTATTAAAAGGGAAATGCAAGTCTTGGTGTCCTTAAAACTAGTAAAAGTGGTGACAGTTGTATGTACCTCAAGACCTTAGTTGTAGAATCAGTGGAGATATTAGTCTTGATGGCTGCATCAAGTTCCTTATTTACAGTTTGAAGCATTTGTAATTCAGCCATCAAGCTAGCCAAGCTTGCATCCTCAGGGACAACTTCTTTCTCTTGTGGTACTTGACTACTATCCCCCTTTTTGACATCAACATCTTGAGAGGTAGGAGTAGTAGCCAGAGTAGGAATTGCTTTGTAGAGAAGTTGTGTGAGGTTTTGGATATTGTGGAAAAATTTATCTTGTTTCTACAGAATGGACTAGGCATCTGATTCCAGTGCTTGAAGCTTCTTCTCAATGTTGGACTGCTCTTGTAGGCTCATTTCAATTGAATTAAGCATCCTCTTGGAAAGATGGCCTTCATAGCACCTTCTCATTTTGTCTGTCTCCAGCTCTATCCGAGTCTCGACATTTTGGAGTGCAGTTTAAGACCATTGATCAAGAAGTGCTGGAACTTCATATCTTTCTTGTTAGTTTTGATCAAGTCCTCATAGACTGCACTAGGAGTGAGTTCAGCTACCTCAAAGCCTAAGGTGGTCAAACAATTTTGGTGTAGTTGTGTAGCTACCTCATCCAATGTGTTGGTGTAGCTTGCATCCAGCTAAGTGTCCACATTGGTTTCCTGATCCTCAGCAGGCACAGGTTAACTTGTTGCTTAGTTCTTCATGGCTGATAGCCGATCTTGATGTTGTTGAAGCCCATACAAGACTTCAAAGTCGGAATTTGACATATCAGCCAACATTTGAAGTACTGCATCCCCTGGCTGTGAGTTTCCCTCAGTATCCTCTGATTGTTGATTTGTTGGTGGAGCAGAGGAAACTTGAGCTACAGTGGAGGTGGATGACTCAATAGGTTTCAAAAAATCACCTGCTAATAATGTATTTTTCTCTCTTATATTTTGTTCAAGGATCTCATCTTTGCTCACATCCTCTCCTTTTGCTTGGAGTTAGACATCCAACTACTCTTCCTCTCCTTTTTCCAAGCTATCTAAAGCTTGACTTTCAAGTGTTTGATGTATTTCTCCTTTTATAGGCCAGGAGCCTGTCTCTCACTATTTATTCTCTCTTCCTCACTCATTTGGATAAGTGCACTCTGTCCTAAAAAAGGAGGAGGTAAAGAAGAAGTATTTATAGCACCAAGGACAGGGGGTTCCCTTAATATAGAGGAAGTTAGGGATCTTTCCAAGGTTAATGATTGCTCAGTCACAAATGTTGGCTCTTCTTGCAAAAAATCAAGTATATTTGAACTGTTAAGTTCTGAAGAATCAAGAGTAGTAGAAGAAGTAGGAGATGGTATAGATTGGAGTGTTGGTTGCTTTTCAAGAACAAAAATTTGAGGAGCATCAATTTGAATTGACTCAGTATGTGCATTCCTTGTGTCACTCTTTCTTTTTGTTCTCCTGTTTTTATGGTCTTTCCCCTATTTTTGTGAAAAGGGTTGTGCAGACTCAGTACTTGTTGTTTCTGGTTGGGAACTGTCTTCAATGTCAACATCTTTTTGGTAGGATGTTTCTACTGTACTACTTTTCCTTTGAACCTCCATTACCTTTTGAGAGGCTATGCATTGTTTTTTTCTCAGGGTTATTAATCTCTTCTTTCTCTGAGGAGCCACCTCAACTTTTTGTACTCCCTTGTCCTCACTGTCACCCTCATTTGGTTTTCTCTTGATGGGTAACTTTGTGGCTTTCTTTATTTTTACAACCACAGTCTTTTGAGAAATTGTGGAAGGGGCTATAGATTGTTGTTGTGAAGTAGTTGTTGGAGGATCAACAGGATTTCTGGTTTGTTGCTCAAGATCCTCAAAGAAGGTCAAAGAGTAAAGATTTGGATACCTATATATGAGAATTGATCTCATAATAGGAGGAAAGAAAAGTAGAACCTTTACCTTTACAACCTTTTTCTTCACGTTAAAGGAGATTCTTTTACTCTACAAAACATTTGGCACAACTTGCAAACCAATGATATTTATGTTAGGAATCAGATAATCAACAATCATCATAAAAAACCTAGCATAATAAATTTTATTTTTATCACCAATTTTAGGTTTAGCAATCAAGTTTTTCAGAATTAACAGCCCTAGGTTTATGTGCCTATCATACAACACACTATATGCAATCTGTTGTGTTAGTGTAGTGATGACATCATAACCACTGCATTTAGTTGTGAATGCTTTAAAGATAATATCAAAAGGTAGAGATCATTCATGCCTAAGATGGGGTCTAGTTCTTAAACGTATTGATGCAATTTCTTCATTATAGTGTAAGTTTTTAAACATATCTAACATTTTCACATCAGAAGCAAGTAAGTCGTGTGCATCATGTGCAGGTAAATGTAAAGCATTATTAATTACTGCATGATCAATAGTATAAACAACATTATTATACTTAAAGGTTACCATAGGAGAGTAATCACTCTCGTCCTGGATGGAAGCAGTGGACCACATCACAATGATGATTTTAGCGGCCTGTGTGGGAGCTTCATAAATAGCGTATGATAGCGTTGATGTTTGTAGAAAATCTACAAAGGGATGGTATTGTGCTTCAAATTCCTTCTTGTCGGAGACTCTAGCATGGTTGGTTTTGATGAAGTCGAAATCGTCGAACTTGAAACACACAGTCTTGGATGCCATTGATGATACCTGTGAAAAACTTGAAGAAATTCTTTTGCAAGCAATTAGATTGCACAGATATCAGAGAGAGTTCCTTGAGTGTATGGAATTGCAGTTGAATTTGATTTTGCCCTTATTAGAGTTTAAAAACGTTTGCAATTCAAAAGATAATAAACGGTTTTTCAAAGATTAAAAAAGGTAATATAGTAAATTACTATTTTTCCCTCTTTAAAATGAATTATCATAGATTATCTTAGTCTCTCCCTCATTCACTACCAGAAACTAATTTAAGTTAGTCTCCGATAGTTTATTTTTGACTAGTCGAAGACTAATGAAAAACAACTATTAGAGACTAATTTTAGTTAGTCTCCGATAGTTTATTTTTGACTAGTCGGAGACTATTGAAAAACAACTATCATAGACTAATTTTAGTTAGTCTCTGATAGTTCAGTTTTTACTAGTCAGAGACTAATGAAAAACCACTATTAGAGACTAATTTTGGTTAGTCTCCAATAGTTCATTTTTGACTAGTCAGAGACTAATGAAAAAAAACTATCAGAGACTAGTTTAGTCTCTCACTCAAATACTCTCAAAGACTAATTTTTGTTAGTCTCCAATAGTTCAATTTGATTTGTCAGGAACTAGTAAACGAATTATCAGAGACTATTTTAGTCTCTTGCTTGATTTTTCTCAAAGACTAAGTTAAGGTAGTCTCCGATAGTTAAATCTTATCAGAGACTAGTGAAAAAGAACTATCAGAGACTAAATTTTTTTTTAATTCAAATAAAAGATAATTTCTTATTATTTTTATCCTTTAGTTTCTGCTGCAACTTTGTTTCCAAAGTTATATAACAATTAATTCAATGATTATTAGCTTCTTAAATTATGTCCATAAGAACAACTACAATCTAGAAATTAAATTCTAGCTTCTGAATTTTGACCATAAAAAACAACTGCATTCTAGAAATTAAATTCTAGCTTCTGAAATTCTAAGAACTTGCTTGTTAAGATCTTACTTAATGTTTAGAAGCGTAATTCAACATACATAATTCATAGACCAACCTAATGAATGTAGGTTCATCTAAAGGCTTTGTGAATATATCAGCAAGTTCCTTATCAGTAGTAACCCAGTACAATTCAATGGTACCTTAACTAACATGTTCTCTAATGAAGTGATACCTAGTATCTATGTATTTTGTTCTTGAATGTTGTATTGGTTTTCAGTTATTGCTATGACGCTAGTATTATCACAATAAATGGGAATTTTGAATAATGACATACCATAATCCAAAAGTTAATTTTTGATCCATAGGATTTGAGCACAACTTCTAGCTGCAATGTATTCAGTTTCAGCCATTGAGGTTGAAACTGAATTTTGTTTCTTCATAAACCAAGAAACAAGTCTACCTCCAAAAAATTGGCAGCTTCCGCTTGTGCTTTTCCTATCAAGCTTACATCCTACATAGTCAGCATCTAAAAAGCCAATTAGTTTAAAATTAGATTCAATAGGATACCAGAACCCAAGGTTTGGGGTACCCTTTAGATATATGAGTATTCTTTTGACAACAATTAAATGTGACTCTTTAGGATCAACTTGAAATCTTGCACAAAAGCATGTAGCAAACATTATATCAGGTCTATTTGTAGTTAGATATAAAAGTGAGTCTATCATTGTGAGAACCCAAAAAATAAAATAAGTTTTGTTGTAATTCATGTTATGATTAAATTATTTTATGCATGGAGGTTTGATTTTATGGGGGTATGAATAACGAATCCAATTTTAAATGGAGGTTTCTATGTGATGTCCAAAAGTTTTAAATATATTTTGAGCTTAAACCTTTAAATGGTTATTTCATTCAAGTTTTTAATTAGAGTTTGTGAGGTTTTTTCACGTAGGAAGGCAATCACACAGGTGTGAGCTATAGTACCCATGTTTGAATCAAGAACTACCGTGAGACAAGTGTTTTCCCAGTGAGATGCCGAGAACTTGTAGAAGGGGGGGTTGAATACAACTTCTTTGAAATCTTTTCGAATTACTTGTTCTGTAAGAAATTAACTTTTCTTGCGGAATATAAAGAACAAGAACACGAATCAATTTATAAACAATTTCTTTATTAATTTACAATTGAATACAAATCCTAACAATTACAATAATGTAATCGTCAGCTTCTTTTCTATTCAGTATAGGAAAAGATACAAAACTATGAAAAACCTATACAACTTCGAAGTTACAACTCTCTGTAAACCTAATTACAGCTTCTATGTCAACTGAATTATATTTAACTCAGTTCCTATTCTGAATAAAATTCAGCTTCCTTATTCGAATCAAATACAATCTTTCCTTTTTGATAGGAACAGATTTCTGGTTAGTTTCCTTACCAGCTACGTCTTCAATAATATTTTACTTTACGTGGAAGACATTCCTTTTTCAATTTGAACTCTGTATCTTTCAGGAAATAAATCACGATTAGTCCCTGATGCTTCATCTTTAGTCTCTGGTGACGTCATTATCAGTCTCTGGTGCATTTAGTCCCTGATGACATCAGCTTGTGTAGTCTCCGATAGAATTGTTTAGTCTATGACGCGTTAAGGCTTAGTCTCTGATGACGTCAGCTTAGTCTCTGATGCTTTTAACTTTAGTCTCCGACTCCTTTAGACTTAATCTCTGATAACTTAAGTCTTAGTCTCCGATAGGCAAAACTAGTCTCCGACAGATAAAATCTTTTTAGTCCCTGACCAATTCTCCTAGTCTCCGACAAGCCTTTTTACAAATTCTAACAGATCAAATACACATCTTGACTTTCTGAAGCTTCGATACAACATTCCAGCAGTTACTTACAAATATGAAATAATTTTATCTCTTTACAAATAATGAATAAATTACAAACAAAGAGATAACTGCTAGCTACAAAATTTCAGTGTTACTAATTAACACTTTCTATACATTTGTACTCCAAGTAATCTAAAGACAATCATCATCAAATGTTCTAAAACCTAACAATCTCCCCCTAATTATGAATATCAGAATGATAAGCATAATTTCAAGGTTGATGATGATGTCAAAACTCAATATTACAATTACTTAGAAAAAGAATAAAGAATTTCTAACTACAAATGTATTCTGAACTAAGATCTTTAATCTATTGTTCAGCTTCCACCAAGACTCAGGTTTAAATCCTATGAGTCTGGCTTCAAAAATAAAAATTACAGCTTATTTAACAACCAACATACCTCCAACTTCAACAACTTTATCTTTTATCTTTCTTCAGCACATCCAGCCTTTCTATCAACAGTTTTCTCAGAATAATCTCCATCTCATCTTCAGCATCTTTGAGTAGACTAATAAATCCTTCAATATGTCTCTCATTTACACTGTTGATATCTCTGTTATAATTGAAGAAGACTTTCTCTCCATGAAACGTTTCATACCAAAATCCTAGAGGTTTAGGATTAGCTTCCGGCACTGTATCCACCTTATGCTTCACCTTCATTACCTTTTGAATCTGGCTTCGAAGATCCATGTTGAGATCAGAAGTTTTAAATACAACAGTCAGCAACCATTCCAGATTTTCCTTAGTCTGTCCCTCCAAGGCTGGCTTCTCGAACTTCAAAGACTCTCCATCCTTCAAAAAGACATGAAGAAGTTCTCTGTTATTTTTACCCTTGATTAGATCTATCTTCTTAGTACTCTTCTTCAGGGCTTTTATTATTTCATCAGCACTTGCCATTTCAACTTTGTAAGACTTCTTTAATGAAACTGTTTGTGATTTTGTTGGTCCACTCACAGCCACCAAATCAGTCTCAGTTGACCTTGGAGGATCTTGAGAAGTAGGCTTCTTGATAGTTGCCCTGGTTACAGGTTTCTTTGCAGATTCCTGAACCAAGGGTTTCCTCTTTGATTTTTTTTTTAGCCTCTTCCATCTCTTTATTCTTCTTTTTGGTTATGGCTGCTTTCTGTGCACTTGACCTTCTTGATAAAAGTGTCTTCTTCTTTACCTCCTCCTCCTCCCTTGCTGCTGCCATATCCTCCTCCTCTTGAAGTTTCTGAGCTAATAGTGCATCAGATTCTATCAACTTTTGTTCTTAAGGATAAACTAACTCTACTTTCCCATCCACTATCAGTTCAACTGGAGTGGGAAAGTGAGCAGTCTTCATAGCATCCCCCATTAGCTTAGGCTATCCTGGTTAAGTGGATTTTGATTTCTTTGACTCCTCAATCAAAACACCCTTGCCTTTGTCTTTTATTGTTGGGGCTTGTGTAGTGGAAGAAGGAGATGCTGCTGTTGTTGCTGTTGTTGTTGTTGTTGTTGGAAGTTGTGTTGTTGTTGTTGTTGTTGGCTTTATTGTTGCTGCTTGAAGATCAGAATGTTTCTTTAAGATCCTGTCCATCATTGCTTGTAATTCAGCATCAAGGACAAGACCAGTCTTATGTACAGGTACAGATTTGAATGGACCACTCTCCCCCTTTTTGACATCAGCATCTTTGGATTGAGAGGAGGTGGCCAGATGTGGAATTGCCTGCATCAGTAGCTGCTCCATTAAGTCTTGCTTTTGGATCAGGAGTTGGATGTTTGCTTCAAGGGCTTGAAGCCGACTGTCAGTTTTGGACTTGTCTTTGATAAGTGTATCAATGGCAGTAACTGTCCTCCTTGGCAAGTGTCCTTCATAGCACCTTCTGATTTTGTCTGTCTCCAACTCCATCCTTTCCTTTATTTGCTGCACTGCACCATTTATGCCAGTAACCAAGAAGTGGTGAAACTTTGTATGTTTCTTGTCCACCTTGTTTACTTCTTCAAGTAAATCTGTAATGGATGGTGCAGCTGCAGTGGACCCAATGTTGGTCACATAATCCTACCTCAATTGGGCGGCTGCTTCCTCCAGAGTGTTGGCATAAGAGGCATCAAGCCATTCATCAACATTATCCTCTGGAGCTTCTTCAGACACAGGTTCATCTGCAAGCCTTGTCTTTAATGCAGAGATATGATCTTGAAACTGTTGGAGACCATAAAGAGTTTCAAAATCTGCATTGGACATCTCAGAGATAATATGGAAGGCTGCATCCCCTGTGCTTGGACTTTTCTCTGATTCTTCTGTTTGGATATTGATGGAGGGAGCAGAAGAAACATGAGCTTCTTGTGAGCTTGTATCAACAGGTTGTAAAAAGATACCTGCTGAGAATTTCTCTCTTTTGTTTTGTTCAAGGATCTCATCCTTGCTCACACCCTCTCCTTTTGCCTAGGGTTGGGCACCCAGCTTCTCTTGCTCTCCTTTTTCCAAGCTATCTAAAGCTTGACTCTCTTGTAGGTGGATATTCTCTCCTTTTTCCAGGGCAGGAGCCTGACTCTCACTATTTATTCTCACAACCTCACTCATTTGGATGGTGTCACTCTGTCCTACAGAAGTTGGGGTTGGAGAAGTGCTTGTGACAGCATGGATAGGGGGTTCCCTTTGTTTATCTTGGGCTAGGGTTCTATCCATGGAATCTGTTTGAGAGCTTGTCTCGATTATTGGCTCCTCTTGGGAAAAATCAAGAGAATCAATCATATTTATATCAAAAGAATCAAGACTGGGAGAAAAAGGAGAAGAATGTACAGTGGGGAGTGTTGGTTGTTCCTCAGATATTGAAAATTGAGGAACATCAAAAGATGACTCTGTGTGTGCACTCCTTGTGTCACTCTTTTCTTTTATTTTCTCTCTTTGGGTTTCCTCTTGTTGGTGAACAAGAGGTTGTGCAGACTCTGTACAGTGTGTTCTTGGTTGGGAACTTTCTTCAATGTCAACATCCTTCTGGGAGGATGGTGACAGTTCACTGTTTTTCCTTATAACCTCCACTGCCTTTTGGGAAACAATGGATTGTTTTTGGCTAGGGTTTATAACTCTTTTCTTTCTCTAAAGTAGAACTTCAGCTTCTTGTTCTCCCTCATCCTCACTTGCTCCCTCAAATATTTTTCTTTTGATTGGGAGTTTTGTGATTGTTTGTGATTTTACAACCACAATCTGTTGAGAGACTGTGGAGAGGGCTATAGACAGTTGTTGTGAAGTGGTTGGAGGATTAATGGGGTTTTGACTTTCAATATCCTCAAAAAATTGCAAAGAATAAAGATTTGGAAGCCTGCCAATGAGAATAGATCTCATGACAGGAGGAAAAAATAAAGGAACTATTACCTTTGCAGATTTATGCTTCACATCTGTAAATATTCTTTTACTCTGCAAAACAGTTGGTAAAACTTGCATCCCAGTGATATCAAGGTTAGGAATTAGATATTTAACAATCATCATCAAAAACCTAGAATAATAAATTTTATTTTTACTGGTTTTAAGTTTTATCAAAAGATTTTGCAGAATTAAAAGCCCAATGTTAATATGCCTATCATACAACACACTAAAAGTGATTTGTTGTGTGAGTGTAGTGATAGCATCATAGCCACTGCACTTAGTAGAAAATGCTTTTCTTATTATATCAAAAAATAGTGACCATTCTTGCCTAAGATGGGGTCGTGTTATAGACCCAACAAAACTAATTTCCGCAGAATAATGTAAATTTTTAAACATAGAAATAATTTCTGCATCAGAAGCAAGACAGTCATAGTTTTCATAAACAGGTAAATGTAGAGCATTATTTACAACAGTATGATCTATAGTGTAAACAGTGTTAGCATACCTGAAACTTACCATAGGGGAGTCAGTTTTCTCACCCTGGATGGTAGCAATGGACCAGACAGCCGTGATTACCTCAGTGGCTTGGATGAGGGCTTCATAAATGGCATACGATTGATTGGAGTGTTGAAGGAAATCCACAAAGGGGTGGTACTGGGCTGCAAAGACATGCCTATCAGCCACCCCTGCATGATTTGTCTTGATGATATCAAAGTCTCCAAACTTGAACATAACAGTTTTAGCGGCCATTTTTAGAGATCTGTGAACTTTTGAAGAAAACTTGAAAAAGGGTTAAATTGCAGAGTATTTGCAGAGAGAAATTAATTTCAAAGCTTGAGTGTTTGTAATTGCAAAAATGTTTGAATTTTGTTTTATCAAATTGTTTGAAACGTTTGCAATTCTTAAGGATAGTGAACCGTTTTTGATCATAGGAGGGATAACTACCATATTACCCTCGATTGGAGATTGCCCTAATCTCTGGTAAGTTCACTTGTAAGAGACTAGAAGAAGATTAGTCTCTGATAGTGTTGACTATCGGGGACTAAGGTAGTCTCTGATAGTATTAACTATCGGGGACTAGTTAGTCTCCGATAGTTCAATTTTTAATTTAGTCGGGGACTAATTAAAAACAACTATCAGGGATTAAAATAGTCTCTTGCGTACTCTAGCTCATGTTATTCAATCCAAAAAATTAATTCTAGCTTCACAAATTCTGTTTAAATAAAAATAAAATAGCTTCAATCCAGAAAATTAATTCTAGCTTCTAAAATTCTGTTTAAATAAAAATAAAACAGCTTCAATCCAGAAAATTAATTCTAGCTTCTAAAATTCTGTTTTAATAAAATAAAACAGCTTCTTTCTAGAAATTAAATTCTAGCTGCATACAACTAAACAACTTGTTTTTTAAAAAAATTAATCAATTTTTAGAGGCATAATTCAACATTCCTAATTCAGAAACTAATCTAGAAAAGGTAGATTCATCTAAAGGTTTTGTGAATATGTCTGCAAGTTGTTTATCAGTTGTTACCCAGTGTAATTCGATATTACCTTCACTTACATGTTCTCTTATGAAGTGATATCTAATATCTATGTGTTTTGTTCTTGAATGTTGCACTGGATTTTCTGTTATTGCTATGGTACTAGTATTATCACAATAAATAAGAATTTTGGATAATGACATACCATAGTGTAGGAGTTGATTCTTGATCCATAGGATTTGAGCACAGCAACTCCCAGCTGCGATGTATTCAGCTTCTACTGTTGAAGTAGAAACTGAATTTTGTTTCTTGCTGAACCAAGAAACAAGTCTGCCTCCTAGAAGTTGGCAGCTTCCACTTGTGCTTTTCCTATCAAGCTTGCAACCTGCATAGTCAGCATCTGAATAACCGATTAGTTTAAAATCAGATTCTTTGGGATACCATAAACCAAGGTTTGGGGTACCCTTTAGATATCTGAGAATTCTTTTTACAGCAATCAAATGTGACTCTCTAGGATCAGCTTGAAATCTAGCACATAAACATGTAGCAAACATTATATCTGGTCTACTTGCAGTTAGATACAAAAGAGAGCCTATCATGCCTCTATAGCTAGTAATATCAATTTTCTTTCCTTTTAAATCTTTATCTAGCTTAGTGGCAGTAGGCATGGGTGTTTTTGCAGATGCACAATCAACCAAATCATATTTTCTCAATAAGTCTTTGATATACTTGGACTGACTGATAAATATTCCATCAGTTGATTGTTTTATTTGCAAACCTAAGAAAAATGTTAATTCTCCCATCATACTCATTTCATATCTAGACTGCATAAGTTTTGAAAATTTTTCACAAAGTTTTTCATTTGTAGATCCAAATATAATATCATCTACATATATTTGCACCAATATTATATCTAAGCCTTACTTTCTATAAAATAAGGTTTTATCTATGTTACCTCTAACAAATTTATTTTCAAGCAAAAATTGAGATAGAGTATCATACCAGGCTCTTGGTGCTTGTTTTAAGCCATAAAGTGCTTTGTCTAACCTGTAGACATGATTTGGGAATTTCGAGTCCACAAAACCTGAGGGTTGGCAGACATAGACTTCCTCTTCCAATTTTCCATTCAAGAAAGCACTTTTGACATCCATCCGGTACACCTTGAAGTTCTTGTAGGCTGCATATGCCAAAAAGATTCTTATAGCTTCAAGTCTTGCTACTGGTGCAAAAGTCTCATCATAGTCTATTCCTTCTTCTTGAGAATATCCTTTTGCAACCAATCTTGCTTTGTTCCTTGTAATTGTACCAGCTTCATCCAATTTATTTCTGAAGACCCACTTGGCACCAATTATTGATCTATTCCTTGGTTTGGGTACCAGTCTCCAGACTTTGTTTCGAGTGAATTGGTTTAACTCCTCTTGCATGGCAATTATCCAGTTAGGATCTTGAAGTGCTTCCTCAATTTTTTTTTGGCTCAATCTTTGAAAGAAAACTGAGATACAAACATTCATTTTGAGTTGCACTTCTAGTCTTGACTCCATCCTCTAAACTTCCAATTATCAAATCTGACGTGTGGTCTCTCAACCATGGAATTGCACGTGGCAGATTTGATCTTGAAGTTGAGGCTTCATTATCTAGATTGGTGTTATCCATTCTAGCTTCATGATCAGAGACTACTCCCCCTAAACCATTGACTCCTGCATTATCAGCTCCCCCTGAGCTGTTTATTTCTCTTTGCTCCGGTGTCACTGGAGTTTCGAATTGTGCATCAATGACTCTAGTCTCTGATGAAACATTAGTCTCCGAAGGATTATTAATGTCACAGTCTCTTGAGTTTCATCTAACAATCTATTCTCTGATAAATTATTAGATCTTGGCACTTCATGCACAACTGTTAGCTCCCCCTCAACTAAGTAGGGATCATTACTATCTTGGAGTTGTTCAGTAGTCTCTGATGGATATTCCCATGCATCCAATTCATTCTCAAAACTGAGAGGTTCATGCAATCCTTGTCCAATCATTCCTGAAATCTTTTTATCATCAAACATGACTTGTATTGATTCCACAATGACTTTTGTTCTTAGATTATATACTCTGTATGCTTTACTTGACAGAGAATAACCTAAGAAGATTGCTTCATCAGATTTATTGTCAAACTTTCCTCTTGACTCTGATGAATCTCTCAGTACAAAGCATTTATAACCAAACACATGTAAGAACTTGAGAGTTGGTTTTCTCCCAGTCATTAACTCGTAAGGTGTTTTGTTGTATGCTTTGTTTATCAAGGATCTATTTTGTGTAAAGCAAGCAGTGTTTATAGCTTCCTCCCAAAAATATGTGGGAAGCTTAGCCTCTTGTAACATAGTCCTTGTTGCTTCAATAAGGGTTCTATTTTTCCTCTCAACAACTCCATTTTGTTGAGGGGTTCTTGGAGCTGAGAATTGATGTGTTATTCCTTTTTCAGTGCAGAATTCAAGTACTTGGGAATTTTTGAATTCTGTTCCTCTATCGCTCCTTATAACCCTTACTGTTTTTCCTGACTCAGTTTGTATCTTCTTGATATGATCAATTATCAACTGAGCATCTTCATCTTTTGTAAAGAGGTATTTTACCCAAGTATACCTCGTGTGATCATCCACAATAACCAGTGCATATCTATTTCTTAAGATAGACATCACATTCACTTGACCAAATAAATCCATATGTAACAATTGTAGCGGGTCAGTGATTGATGTTGCTGGTTTACTCTTGAATGATACACTTTTTTGTTTCCCTTTCTGGCATGCATCACATAATCCTTCTTGTGTAAATTCTAATTGTGGAATGTCAGCTACCAATCCTTTCCTCACAAGCTTGTTGATGTTCTTGAAATTCAAGTGGGAAAGCTTCTTATGCCAAAGCCAACTTTCATCAGTTGAAGCTTTGCTATACAGACATGTGATTTGATCAGTAAAAGAAATAAGATTTGCAATATACAAATTTCCTTTTCTTTATCCAGTCAAAATCACATTCCCAGATTCCTTGTCACACACCTGACATAGGTCTTCTTTAAAGGTAACATGGAATCCTTTATCACATAATTGACTCACACTAAGTAAATTGTGCTTTAAGCCGTCAACCAGTGCTACTTCTGTGAAGATGACATCTCCATGTTCAACACTGCCATATCCCCTTGTATGGCCTTTGCTGTCATCTCCAAAAGTGACTTTTGGGCCACTTTTCTCTTCATACTGTTTTAGCAGGGTCTTATCTCCGGTCATGTGCCTTGAACAGCCACTGTCCAAGTACCATGATTTCTTCTTTTTGCCCTGCACAGTAGAGAGTAACTAGTTTGAGATTTTTGGAACCCAGAGTTTCTTGGGTTCTTTCTCACTAGTTGTAGACTCAAGACTTGACTCAGATTGAGTTGATTGTCTTTTAATAGTTTTAACTTTAATAGGACAATCATTAGTCTTGCTACTTGTTTGTGAGAGACTGCCAAGCTTAGAATTTTCAGTTTTAATGCAAAGATGTTCTAACCTTTTTACTGGTGATTTATCTTTTATTCTCTTTGAGGGTGCAGTCTCAATTATAGGAATTTTATTTTTGCTCCTACAGTTTATAGCTATGTGGTTGGGGTTACCACATACATGACATGTCTTTCTAGGAGCATCAGGCATTCTAGCATAGTTTGTATGTTTATTAATGCCTATCTTTCCATTCCTATTTTTCTTCTTTCTGCTTAACTCCACCAATTTTTCAGCCTTTTTGTCTGGAAGATTCTCCAATTTTTTATTTAGTTGTGTCTTTGTCATGAACCCAATATTTAATCTTTTTGTTTCACTCTTATCAACAACATTCACTGTCTTTTGGTTACTTTCTGTTTTTGCAATGAATTGTTGATCTTGAGTGTTAATAAATTTAGGTTCAAAAACAGGAGAAACTAAATTAATTCTTTTAAAATTTGGCTTGCTAATTGAGGAGTTTGCAGCTTCACATAGATCATTTAAATCTGAACTCTTGTCTAGATTTTCATCATAACCTAGTCCAGATTTTTGACCTATTGTTTGACACTCTACCAAATCTGTTAACTTTTTAGAGGAAGTGTTCCACTGTTTAATCTTAGCTTGAGCAATTTCAAGTTGCTCTACTAAGTAATATTCCTTCTTTTTCAAAGCATCAATCATGTGATGAGCTTTGTTTAAATCAGGCTTGGTAGTGTCAAATTATGCCAATCTTTCTTCAAGAAACTTGTTCCTTTTCAAGAGATTGTCACGTGATTCTTTTACATTGGTATGTTCAATAGTTAAAGACCTAAAACTGACATGCAAATCAGACATATCTTTTTGTATGCTTTCAATGCTAGAAATATCAAGTAAATTAAGCACATTAAAATTCTGATTTACATCACATACCTTTGTAGAATCACTTGACTCGTCACTACGAGCCATTAGGGCAAAGTTGACAACTTCTTCATCAGAGTCGCTGTCAATCCAATCTTTTCCCTCAGTAATCAAGGCTTTGCTCTTGGATTTAGCTTTCTTGTCAGCAAAGTCTTTCCTTGATTTCTCACCCTTAGATCTATCACTAGATCTAGGCTTCCTGCACTCATTGGTAAAGTGCCCTAACCCATCACAGTTGTAGCATCTTATCTTTTTTAAGTCGAAGGTGACTTTTTGACCTTCATGTTTAAGGTTACGTTTTCATGACGATTTTCTTCTTTCCTGCTTGCTCTAAACTTCTTGAACTGTTTGACCATAAACGCCATGAATTCCTCCATGTCATCATCAGAATCCAGTTCATCTTCCTGATCAGTCGAGCTAGCATCAGAAGATTCCACATCAAGCTTCTCTTGAGACTTGCTTGTCTCAACCATCAACGCAGCTCCTCTATCCTTGCCATGCATGCATTGTCGTTGCTCTACTTCAAGTTCATAGGTCTTTAAATTTCCGTAGAGCCTGTCCAGTGTGAGGATATCCAAGTCATGAGCCTCTCTTATTGCCGTTGTCTTTGGATCCCAACTTGGTGGAAGAGATCTCATAAACTTAGTATTGACATCCTCATTATCATAGGACTTCCCAAGTATTTTCAAGTCGTTGAGCAAAGTGTTGAACCTATCATATACTGATGTTATTGGTTCACCAGGCTTTGCTTGAAAGAACTCATATTGTTGTGTTAACAATGATCTTTTGTTCTTTCGGACTTGGTCAGTCCCTTCACACAGGACTTTGATGGTGTCCCAGATTTGCTTTGATGTAGTGCAATTTATGATGCTTGTGAACATATTTTTATCAATTCCATTATAAAGTATGTTCATCACCTTAGCATCCTTTAACACTTGCAACTTGTCTTCATTCGTATAATCACTTTCTGGAGCAAGTTCAAAGTGTTCTGTAACAACAGATCCTTCAACAGTTTTAGCAGGAATAAATTTCCTGGGTAGATAAAGACCCTTCTTAATCCTATCAATGTAATCTAGATCTGTTGCTCTTAAGTGCATATACATCTTTTGCTTCCACATAGGATATTCTTCTCTTTTAAGTATGGGAATTCTAGTACCACCATCACGACTTCCCGCATATGTCATTAAGCTAGAGCTGCTTGCTTCATCATTGGTCATCTCTTGGAACGTATTAATTGAATAAATTCAATTACAGGCTCTGATACCAATTGTTTTCCCAGTGAGATGCCGAGAACTTGTAGAAGGGGGGGTTGAATACAAGTTCTTTGAAATCTTTTCGAATTATTTGTTCTGTAAGAAATTAACTTTTCTTGCGGAATATAAAGAACAAGAACACGAATCAATGTATAAACAATTGCTTTATTAATTTACAATTGAATACAAATCCTAACAATTACAATAATGTAATCGTCAGCTTCTTTTCTATTTTGTATAGGAAAAGATACAAAACTATGAAAAACCTATACAGCTTCGAAGTTACAACTCTCTGTAAACCTAATTACAGCTTCTATGTCAACTGAATTATATTTAACTCAGTTCCTATTCTGAATAAAATTCAGCTTCCTTATTCAAATCAAATAAAATCTTTCCTTTTTGATAGGAACAGATTTCTGGTTAGTTTCCTTACCAACTACGTCTTCAATAATATTTTACTTTACGTGGAAGACATTCCTTTTTCAATTCGAACTCTGTATCTTTCAGGAAATAAATCATGATTAGTCCCTGATGCTTCATCTTTAGTCTCTGGTGACGTCATTATCAGTCTCTGGTGCATTTAGTCCCTGATGACATCAACTTGTGTAGTCTCCGATAGAATTGTTTAGTCTCTGACGCGTTAAGGCTTAGTCTCTGATGATGTCAGCTTAGTCTCTGATGCTTTTAACTTTAGTCTCCGATGACATAAGCTTTAGTCTCCGACTCCTTTAGACTTAATCTCTGATAACTTAAGTCTTAGTCTCCGATAGGCAAAACTGGTCTCCGACAGATAAAATCTTTTTAGTCCCTGACCAATTCTCCTAGTCTCCAACAAGCCTTTTTGCAAATTCTAACAGATCAAATACACATCTTGACTTTCTGAAACTTTGATACAACATTCCAGCAGTTACTTACAAATATGAAATAATTTTATCTCTTTACAAATAATGAATAAATTACAAACAAAGAGATAACTGCTAGCTACAAAACTTTAGTGTTACTAATTAACACTTTCTATACATTTGTACTCTAAGTAATCTAAAAACAATCATCATCAAATGTTCTAAAACCTAACAACAAGTGATATAATTACTATTTCAGGGAAAGCTTGTTGCCTAAGGCACCAACAAGGGAAGGATTATTGTTCAATAGATTGTCGGCTTTGATAGATGATTGGTTGATATTTTTGGCAGCTACAACATCGGCCTTTCAAACCAATTGTTCCATTTCAAAGCTTGTTACTTCTTTTTCCAGCCAACAACTGAAATCAAATCTTAATCAATCCGACAACTCTTGTTGCTCGGCAAGTGGTATAAATATATCATTTGGAGTACAACCCTAGCCCCACTTTCATAAAATTCTCTATATAGACAACCACCAATTCCAGGTTCATTTTCAGAACAACTGTCCTTCTCAAAGAACAACCCAACCTTTTAATTCTTTCGTTACAACCAAAAAGGTAAGAGCACTATATTAAAGCTCTGTTCTTTTCCTGCAATACTTTGTTCTGTTATGCATAATATATACTCTGTTTATTCACTTCCAAAAGTATGATTTAATGCATGCTTTTAACATTTAGAGTTAATACCATTTATTTCAAAAAGCTATCCAAGATGAGAGAAAGAACTGTTGATAACCATCTAGAAGACAAACCTTTAACTTCCAAATACTTCTTTTTATTAGTAAACACCATGCTTGAATCCTGTCAACCAAGTTCTTGAAGTCTAGCAGTGTTATTAAATGTTAGTAAACCATAAGAGGTGTTACATACTACAGAAAAGATGATGAAATTTGACCTATGTATGGTTATCTGTTAAGAACACTACCCATTGAGGAGTGAAGAAGTCACCGTTGTATCAGAGACAAGTCCTAGCTTAGTCTCCGACAGCGTGAAGTTAGTCTCCAATAGCGTGAAATTAGTCTCCGACTGTATAAAATAGTCCCTGGGAGATTCTAAGTTAGTCTCCAACAGTGTAAAAATTAGTCTCTGACAATATGATATTAGTCTCTGGTAGGCTAAAAATACTAGTCCCTAATGAAGGAAAATGTTATTAGTCCTTGATGAAGGAAAATGTTGTTAGTCTCCGATCAATAAACTGTTAGTCTCTGATAGGCAAAGCATGTTAGTCTCTGATGACTAAAGATATTAGTTCCCAAAGAGTTTGGTGCACTAGCGATGACTTACTAGGTTTGACACTGAACAAATTATTCACCGATGAGTTTGGTGATGAACAAACTCATCCCCTGATGACTGAAGACCATCCCTTGATGACTAAGGACCGTCCCCTGATGGTCGAGAGCCATCCCCTGATGGCCGAGAGTTTATCCCGTGATAGGTAGTTCATCCCCTGACGGGTGGATTATCCCCTGACGGGTAGATTATCCCTTGATGTGTAAATTGTCCACTGATGAGAAAATATTCCATGAAGACCATCCCCTGACGGCCATATCGCATCCCCTGATGGACAAGACTCCATTCCCTGATGACCACTTTTGTGTTGCGATGGCTACCTACTAATGCACAGTTTGTCTTCGAAAGTATAAAATATTATTTTCTTAAATTATTTTAAGATGTTATTAATTAATAGTTATTAAACCTCAACGGTTCAGTTGTCAAAATAAGACATTAAAAGCTTAAGGACGTCATATGTGCATTTTTTTCATATCTTTATCAAAGGTATAAATTTCTCATGTTATATACATGTTTTACAGAGTCTTTCGCTCACAAAGTGATTTGAGTTAGATTTAGCTCAGGACAAAGGCAAGTATATTCTCACTCTTATGCTAATTTCAGTTAAGCGCATGATCAATTGATTCGACATGCGTACAAGTTATGACTTAATTTTGCGAGCATGATATGATTTAAATATGCATAGATATAGCTGAACTTTGATTTATCAGTTATTCTTTAATGATGTATCAGTGCAAATAAATGAAACTGTTATGTTTCAAGCGAGGAGACTGTTATGTTCCTTAAAATGTGGAACATGTCACATAGTTGGCAAGAGGAAAGAGAAGGTGCTGATGTGTTCTATCACCTGACCTAGAGGAATTATGGTGACTACGTACGTTCACACACTGAGGGATCATACTGCAATAGTTCAGCCAACTATACATAGTATGATAAGCAAATCTAACGGGTTTAGCCCCCGATAGATATTATCTTGAGAAAGTTATACACAGGTGGATACCTATCTTTTTTTAAGGAAGGTCACACATTGTTTATCATCAGTGATCCTTAAGGTTCTTCAAAGATTTCGAGGCATCAGTATTGCTTCATCGAGCCTCATAAACAGAAATGAATCCCCATTAACATTCCAGAGCTATCTCTCTTTGTGTTTATATACTTGCTGAGCGTAAATCGCTCATTCGTGTTGAACTTAATATTTTTAGGGTATGGTGTAAAGGCTGAACCCTTCAACAAGGGAAAGGCAAAGATATTTGATTATTGAGCTATGTTGACCCTGTGGGTGGTCACCAAGGAAGGAAGATGTTTGGAAAAAAAATTGAAATGTTATGGACTAAAATTTAGAAATAAATTAGCTTCCGCTAGATATACTATATTTGGGTTTGTAATAACTCACCGCTGTCATTTCGACTTCATTTATGCCATGAATGGATGTTTCGTTATCTTTTATTTCTCTTTTAACGGAGCCCGAGTTTGATAGGGAATTTTGGGGCCATCACAATCATGCCTCTATAACTAGTTATATCAACTTTGTTTCCTTTAGTATCTTTATCTAGGTTAGTGGTTGTAGCCATGAGTGTTTTTGTAGATGTACAATCAACCAAATCATATTTTCTTAATAAGTCCTTGATGTACTTAGACTGACTAATGAAAATTCCATTAGTTGATTGCTTTTTTTGTAATCCTAAGAAAAATGTTAACTTACCCATCATACTTATCTCATATATAGACTGCATTAGCTTTGAAAATTTTTTACACAGTTTTTCATTTGTAAACCCAAATATAATGTCATCCACATATATTTGCACAAATATTAAGTTAAAACCTAATTTTCTATAAAAAAGTGTTATATCTATGATACATCTAACAAATTTATTTTCAATTAAAAACTGAGAGAGAGTATCATACCAGGCCCTAGAAGCTTGTTTCAAGCCATAAAGTGTTTTATCTAGCCTGTAGACATGATTTCAAAACTTGGGATCTACAAAACCTGGTGGTTGTTCAACATAGACCTCTTCTTCAAACTTTCCATTTAAGAAAGCACTTTTGACGTCCATCTGGTGTTGGGTTTCGTATTATCAAACGCAGTGGAAAAATACGAATTTAAAATAAAACAAAACGAAACCCAAACCCGAGAATCTATGCGAAACAATTTAATACAGATAGTTTAAGTTTTTACCGATTAAAAGCGCGAATCTAAAGTTTTGGTGAAGGTGACTTTTGATAATGTCAAAATGCATAACTCCTTATGTAGAAATGTCATGACTTCAGGTCGAAGGACCATTACATCATTGTCATTATGAGAATTACTTATGAGACATAGCATAACGCTCCATGTAGAATTCTCATAGTGGGTCTGTCTAGTACTATGTTCTCTAACATGTACCTATGTATCAACTTAATATATCTCGTATATATTTATGACCAATGAGATATGGCCATCAGTTAATCCACATACTAGTCTCAATGTATTATTATTGTCCCACTGACAATGATACTCGACTAGGGACATTTAAGAATAATGCTACATTATGTTAGGTCCCAAAGTGTAAAAATACTAGAAGAAGGGGGGGTGAATAGTGTTCAAGCTTTATGATGTCTTGCTGAAGTCTTTAATGTGTCAGAAAGGTTGTTCAGACTTTTCTCAGTTAGTTAGAGGTTAGTCATAAATGAGATTTATGACTCCTATTTATACTTCTCTAGAAAATCTATCCGTTGGGAATTTGAAATAGATCCGTTGGAGTGTACTGACTTTGATGTGACTTGTACCTTTACAGCAGTCCTTGCTTAGTTCAAAAAAGTTAGCTGTTATTCTGTCTTCTAGTGTCTTTCAGAAGAGTTTCCTAGAAATTGACTAAGCAGGGTTAAAGATAACTTTTCTGACAATCTTGGCTTTGATAAGCAAAGGATCTTGCTTACGTACCTTGCTTATTTCCATTCTAAGCAGGACTATACTTGGAAAATTCTTCATGTCTTCAGAATCCTTCATAGTAGTCTTATCAAATCAACAAACTTCAATGGTGATCAAAACTCCTTGTTTAACTACAAGTTATATCCACCTAACATGTTGGATATTTTTCTAAGTCCTTTTACAACGTTAAGCAAGGACTATATTACATCATCAATTCTTATATATTAAACAATAAATAAAAGTTTAAGCAAAGATAATATAAGCAGGGGTGCAACAACAATCTCCCCCTAATTGATGATGTCAAAAAGAGTCATTTTGATCACCACAGCAAGAACCAAAAAGAATTTCATTTATATTAGAATGTTTGGACTTACAATATAAAATGAAATTACAAAATAAAATTACAACTATTCAATATCATCAGCAGGTTCTTCCGAACTCTGCTGATCTTCTCCCTTGCCATACTTCAGTAGGTCTTGCCTCCACCTTTCCTCTGCTTCCTCCTTTTCTCTTCTCCTTGCTTCCTTCTCCTCATTCCTCCTCTGTATCTTTTCATTCTTTCTGTTGTACTCCAACTGAATTTCCTATACCCTGAGTCGCTTCATTTCCACCTCGTACTGCTTGATTTTCGATTCAAATTCCTTAATACTTGCTATCAGCTTGAGACTTTCAGCAGGCCCTAACTTCATTGATATGACATCAGCTTCTTCAAGTGCCTTCTGAAGTCTCATGTACGGGGAAGGGTTCATAATTTGTACAACAGACTCAGGGATATGTTTGGGAAATCTTTTTCTTTTCGGTACAGCAACTGGAGCAACAGCAGGAATAGTTTCAGCAGGAAGATCAACAGAGGTTGGAAGGATAAGAGTTTGATCTACTTCTTGCTGTGCTTTATGACCTCTCTCCCCCTTTTTGATATCATCAGCCATAATGGGGAGGAAGTCAATCAGTTTATTCAAGGTTTGTTGAAGTTTCTCAAGCTTGTTTTCCATCTTGGTCAGCCTGGAGTCGAAGGCAGAATTAGCAGGGGAGGCTTTGGCAGCAGCAGTGTTTTCAGCAGGCAGTCTTGCTAAAACTTGTTCCAGTTAGGCTTCAAGTTTAGCAAGTTTCTGCGAGTATGGAGAAGAAACCTTGCTAACAGCAGGTTAAGGTTCAGATTCAGCAGGTTCTTCAGAGGGTACCTCTTCTTCAGCAGCAGTGTCCCTGAGCTCCCCCTCAATAGCTAGCATTTCTTCAGCAGAAGGTTCTGGAGTAGGCTCCCCCTCGCTCAATACCCTTGCTGGAAAAAAGTGGCTAGGACCTTCTTGAATGTTCTCAGCAAGGTACGCCTTGGGATCAAAGCCAGCTATAAGAGCATCTTCGATCAGCAGTGCGTTGATGAGTTCCTCTGATTGTTTTTCTTTTGCTCGTTCAATAGGAACATCATCAAGGTCACTATCGCTGCTGCTGCTGGAGTCATTTATCACCCTTGATTTTCTCTTCCCTCGACAGCAATGTGTTTTCTTGTGATAGGAAGGGTCGGGTCAGCAAGTGAATGGATAGCAAAGCCAGGGAGGATGAGTTGTCGAGCAGCAGAGGGTTTTGGGGACACTTCTGATCTGTCAATTTCACCAGTGTAATAACTAGGAAAAGGATTAGCTTTATTCATAGCATGGAGTGCAATCTCTACTTCAGCAAGCCTTGTGATGGAGTCTGGTGTGTCAACAGACTCAGTTTCTGTGAGCTCCAGAATTTCAGTGGGAGTGGTAGGCTCTGTTGCTGAAGTTTCAGCAGGGATTAGTTCGTTAGCAGCAATCTCTTCGAAGAGTTCGGTGGAAGAACTTTTCTGATCATTAGCAAGCATTGGAGACTGGTCAGTAGGGATATAGTTGTCTATTTCATCAAAAATGTCATCCCCTGCTGACTCAGCTGATAGAGGAATGGCTGTGGGGATATCTTCATCTTCAAAAGGAGGTTCAATATCAGATCCTCTAGCAGCAATTGCCTTAGAAGCAGAATCTTCATCGCAGAGTTCCATGTAGAACTCATATATTTCCCTCTTTTCGTTATTCAAGGTCGAGAGGTCAAATTCAGCAGGCGTTGCCTTGGATTTCTTTTTGGGCCTCTGAATTTGACTTGCTGCTCGCCTCTTCTTGTTGGGTTGATCAGCAGGGATGCGTTCGTCACTTCTAGCATTAGGGGACTCTGTTGATCGCTTTGCTCTCCTTTCACCAGCAGCTTTAGCAAGGGCAGCAGGGTTGCGCCCATAATTCTTCAGCAAAGAAGGGGTAATAACCTTGCTGCTAATCAGTTTCTTGGACTAGGTCCCTGCTGGGAAGTTTGCTCCAAGTATTCCCTTAATCAGCAGGGATAGAGTTCATCCATGGCGGATTTTAGTTTTCCTTTTGCTGGAGAAGGACTCAGCAAAGACTTCAAAAAATAATTGCGCCCAATTGATTTGCTCGCCATTTTTCAGCAGGGATACCATAGATATAACCCTTGCTGATGCCTCATCTTGGGAGGTGAACTTACACAGCAAGGTCTTGTGGGGTATGTCCATGAGGAAATCCCATTTCCTTGGGAAATCCTTCCTTTTCTTGTTGGCATGGGTTTTGACATAGCCCAGCTCAGTAAGCACCGCAGGGGTGACAGTGGGTGGAGTCAGCAGGCCCTGACTTGGCATTTGTATAACTCTGGCGATGCTTGCTGGAGTGATGAGGACCAGCTGACCACTTACACGTCCGATTATGCTGTGCTCACAGACTTGCATTACTGAGCAGAACTCTCTGATCATTTCCCCATATATGGGAGTGTCAGCAAAGATTACATAGCGTACCCCGCTGTTCCTCAGCAGGGTTATGACTTTAGTTATTTCTTCATCTTGGATATCAACAAATGATTCCAAGTCGATGATGGACTCAGACTCAAGTTTATCTAGCCAGTTGGCCATGTCTGCTGAGGGTGATCGAAAAAAGATGTCGGAGAAGATTTGTGGTGGTTTTCAGAAGGGTTTAGAGTGATAGAGCAGTTGTTTTCGGTAAAAAAATTTAGAAGGGTTAAAATGAGTTTATATAGAAGGTAAAAGAAGATGAATGGTTTAGAGAGAGGTAACTGCTTTGAGAAGGTGAAGAGTTAGTGGGAGAAAAATTTGGGTAGTGGTGAGAATTAATTACCGAAGTGATAGTAGTCGTAAAAGATCATGGGGCAGAGTGGCATTAATTGTGGAGAGAGAAAATTTACAGCTAGAAATGATGACTTATTTATCCGGCAGTAATGATGGAAATGAGCAGACTTGCTATAGAACACCTTTGCTGATGTGGAAGGATAGAGACATGAGTCAGCAGGGATAATATCCTTGTTGATCTTGTAGCTTTCTTGAGGCTGTATCAGCAGGGTTTTGTAAGAAACAGTCATCCTTTGCCCATTTTGGATGTATCAGCAAGATCATCCTTTGCTTATGGGATCAGCAAGGTCTAAGATAGTTTCTGAAATAGCAATTTCGTCGAGGGGTCTCCCCTTTTCTTGATATTTTCAGCAATGTCATTATCGATCAGCATGGGCGTTATTAGCAGCATCTTTGTTCATTTCAACAGCGTCTTTCAGCAACGTCTTTGACATTTCCAACAGCGTCTTTGACATTTCCAACAGCGTCTTTGACATTTTCAACAGGAGATTTACATAGTTTTTTAAACAGCTCTTTTGTCTGAACGTCTCTTCCTTTTTCAAAATTTCTCAGCAAGGTCATTTTTTATCAGCATGGACTTTATCAGCAACATCTTTGATCATTTTCAACAATGTGAAATGTGTCTCTCAGCAGGGATTAAAAGGTCTGCTGAGACATCAGCAGTACATTATCTTCTTCTGAAATTAACTTGCTAAGAACAAAAGTCCTTGCTTAAGCAAACAAGATGTTAGTAGCAAAATGCTTATTCATAATTTAACATACCTAATTCACTTATTAGTTTATTAAAACAATTTTCATCCAAGGGTTTTGTAAAAACATCAGCTAATTGATTTTCAGTAGGAATATAGTTTATCTCTATAGTACCCTACTGAACGTGATCTCTAATGAAATGATGCCTTATATCTATATGCTTAGTTCTAGAGTGTAAAACAGGATTATAAGCAATGGCTACAGCACTAGTATTATCACAGAATATAGGGATAGACTTGAAATCAAACCCATAATCAGCAAGTTGATTCTTCATCCACAGAATTTGTGTAACACAACTTCTTGCTGATATGTACTCACCTTCAGCAGTGGATGTTGATACAATGTTTTGCTTCTTGCTGAACCAGGAGACAAGTCTTCCTCATAGAAATTGGCATGTACCACTAGTGCTTTTTCAATCAATTTTACACCTAGCAAAGTCAGCATCCGAGTATCCGGCAAGGTTGAAGATAGAATCTTTTGGATACCATATTCCTAAGTTAGGAGTTCCTCTGAGATATCTAAAAATTCTCTTAACAGAAGCTAAATGTGATTCCTTGGGGTTAGATTGAAAACGTGCACAAATACATGTAGCAAACATAATATCTGGTCTACTAGCGGTTAAGTATAGCAAGGATCCGATCATACTTCGATAACTTGTTATATCTACGGATTTACCTTGCTCATTTTTGTCTAACTTTGTTGTTGATGACATGGGAGTCTTCAATGGACTTGTTGTTTCCAATCCAAACTTCTTCAGCAGGTCTTTAGTGTACTTGGATTGGTTGATGAAAATTCCATCACATCTTTGCTTAATTTGGAGTCCAAGGAAGAAATTCAACTCTCTCATCATGCTCATCTCAAACTTACTAAGCATAAGCTTAGCAAATCTTGTACAAAGTTTTTCATCAACAGAACCAAAGATTATATCATCTACATAAATTTGAACTAACAATGTTTTATCTTTATGGTTTTTAATGAAAAGTGTAGTATTTACTTGACCTCTACTGAAACCTTCATCAATTAAAAAGGAAGATAAAGTGTCATGCCATGCACGTGGAGCTTGCTTAAGACCATATAAGGCTTTATCAAGCCTATAAACATGGTGAGGATTGGTATGATCAGCAAAACCTGGGGATTGCTCCACATAGACTTCCTCCTGACGTTCTCCATTTAGAAATGCACTCTTGACGTCCATCTGAAATACCTTGAAGTCTTGATAAGCAGCGTAAGCAATAAAAATCCTTATGGCTTCAAGTCTTGCTATTGGAGCAAAGGTTTCATCATAGTCGATTCCTTCCTCCTGAGAGTAGCCCTTAGCCACAAGTCTTGCCTTGTTCCTTGTGATGATTCCATCTTCATCTATTTTGTTTCGGAATACCCACTTGGTGCCAATTATAGCATGATTTCGTGGCCTGGGAACAAGATTCCAAACTTTGTTCCTGCTGAATTGGTTTAGCTCTTCTTGCATAACAAGGACCCAATCAACATCAGTAAGAGCATCCTCGATTTTCTTAGGTTCCATTTGGGATAGGAAGCTTAGAAAGCTACTTTCGTTTTGAGCAGATCTTCTAGTCTTTACTGAGCTTGTAGGATTTCCAATTATCAAGTCTTCTGAGTGAGACTTGGTCCATTTCATCCTTCTTTATAGATCTGTTTGAATGTCTTGCTGTCTTAGTTCCTCCAAGTTGGATTGATCATCTTTTACTTCAACAGGGGTGCTATCCAATGGAGCAGTGCTTTCTGATGGTACTTCAGCAGGGTCTTCCTTAGTCTCTGCGGCTTGATGATTTTCCTTTGGTTCCTGCTCAGCTATAAGAGGGAGTGAACCACTTGGTTCCTCATGGTTAGTTTCATCAAATACTACATGTACTGACTATTCTACTATTAGAATTCTCTTATTAAAAACACGAAAAGCTTTGCTGTAAGTAGAATATCCTAAGAAAATACCTTCATCGGATTTTTCTTGAAATTTAGTCAAGTACTCCTTACCATTGTTGTGAACATAGTAGGGACACCCAAAGATTTTGAAATAGCTTATGTTTGGTTTTCTTCCCTTCCATAGCTCGTATGGAGTTTTGCTAAGTGTTGGATGAATGAGTGATCGATTTTGAGTATAGCAAGTAGTGTTTACTACTTCTGCCCAGAAGTACTCAGGAAGTCTAGCATCAGCAAGCAATGTTCTTTCAGCTTCTTCTAAGGTTCTATTCTTTCTTTCAACCATTCTATTTTGCTGTGGAGTCCTTGGTGCAGAGAAGTTGTGAGAAATTCCTTGCTCATCACATAACTCAGTAAAGCCTCCAATGTCGAATTCTCTTCCATGATCACTTCTTACTGACTTGATTCTGAGTTCTTTCTCAATTTGCACTTGTCTGCTGAATTTCTCAAACTCTGCTAACGCATCATTCTTGTGAGCAAGAAATAATGCCCATGTAAATCTTATGAAATCAACCACAATAGTGAATGCATATTTCATTCTACCAAGACTACTTGATATAGGGCCAAACAAATCAAGATGTAATAGTTGGAGGGGCATAGAGTTTGATTATTCAGGTTTGCTTAAGAAAGATTGTTTTGTTTGCTTACCAAATTGACAAGCTCTACAAGGTTTTTCTTTTTCAAAGGAAAATTTAGGCAAACCTTTTACGAGATCATTAGCAGCGAGTTTTGAAATCATTTAAAGTTTAAGTGTGAAAGTCTCTTATGTCATAACCAACTAGCATCTGCTGAAGCTTTAGCAAGAAAGCAGGTTGTTTCAGCAGGACTTAGTTTAGCCAAATCTATTACATAAACATTCCCATTTCTTGAACCAGAAAGCTTAAGAGAATTTTTTTGAAGATCTCTTACCTGACATTAATTGTCTAGGAAGGTGACCTTATGCCCTTTGTCACACAACTGACTTATGCTAAGCAAGTTATGCTTGAGACCCTCCACGTAGGCAACCTTGTTGAAGCAGATTAACCCATTCCCTGCTGAACCATATCCCTTAGTTCTTCCAACACTATTGTCTCCAAAGATCACTTGAGGTCCATCCTTTTCTTTAAAATTGGTGAGCAAGGCTTTATCTCCTGTTATGTGTCTTGAACATACACTGTCCAAGTACCAAATTTGTTTCTTGCTCACAACCTGCAAAACATAAGCAATCACTTTGGTACCCAGCAAGACTTGGGTCCATTTAGGTTAGTACCCTTGGGGACCCATACTTGTCTCATTTTTGGTTTTTGAGACCAACCAGTATAGCAAGGGTCAGCAAGGCAAAGAGAAGCTATGTGACCAATCCTATGGAAACAATAGCATCTCAAATGCATCATGTTGTGATGTGTGTACTGCTTACCTCTTTTCTTAGGTTGAGGTTGTTTCTAGTGTTTGCTCCCAACCCAACCTTTGCTAAATTTCAAATTCTTCGCATGGTTGTAATTATGAGCAAGAGGAACACGGTTCTTGCTAAACTTTCCACCATTGGTCTGTTTAGCACCATGTCCCTGCTTATAGTTACAATTAGTAGGGAATTTGTTCTTTAGCAAGGCAACATTTCTATTACCCCTGGTTGCAGTTGGAGGTTCACACTTTGCTGAATGCATAGAGATTGTTCTACTGATTAATTCAGCATCACTTTCTCCACTCCCTTCAGCAAGGACTACGCAAGTCCCAGATCCAATTCCACTTCAATCTAATATGCTTCTTTGGCTTTTCAGCAAAGCACATGCATGTGAGGAAGATTTGTTCCATGTGGAGATTGTAGTAGTTAATTCCTCAACTTGGGAGGTTAACTTAGACTCTCTCTCTTGAGAGTCTTTAAGACGCTGTCTAAGCAGGGTCCTCTCATCATCAGCAGCAAGTAACTCCAAATTCTCAGCTTGCACCTTTTCAAGTGTAAACGAGATTTCAGAGTTCTTGCTCCTTAGTTGATCAGACTCTGCTGAAGCAATTCTCAGCAATCTTCTATATCTATGCCACTAAGATGCAACATCCTTAAGCAAGGAACACAACTCAGCTTCAGAAATATCAGGAGAGTCAAAATCAAATACCTCAGCAAGGTCGACCTCCTTGCTTGTCTTAGATTCTCTAGCCATTAAGCAGAGGTTGGCTACTTCTAGTCCTGAGTCCTCTGAGTCACTGTCAATATCACTCCATGACTTTTCAGTAAGAAGACCCTTGTCTTTCTTGAAGTTTGAGGGATTGCTCTTTTGCTGATATTTCTTCTTGTAGTATTCTTTTCCCTTGCTTATATCATTAGCAGGAAATTTCTTTTCATCCCTTGCTGATTTTCGGCAGTCAGCAGCGTAATGTCCCGGCTTCTTACAATTATAGCAGAGATCCTTAGATGAATCTCTCCTGCTGCTACTTATGTTTCTTCTGAAGTTTCCTCAATCTTTCCTTAGAAACCTTCTGAATTTTCTGGCTAGCATAGCCATATCTCCATCACTATCAACAGACTCTGAGTCAGAATCTAGTTGTTGCTTAGGCTCAGCAGCCTTTAATGCAACTCCTCTATCTTTCCTTATTGGCTCAAATGTAGCCTCTCTTTGAGCCAACTCCATTTCATATGTAAGCAGGTTTTCGTAGAGTTGCTGGAGATCAATAGTGTGTAAGTTTCTCAACTCTTTCACAGCAGTGGTCTTGGGATCCCACTGTCTTGGTAATGATCTCATGAATTTGAGATTTATGTCCTTTGTGTCATAGGTTTTCCCTAGAGCACGCAAATTGTTGAGCATGACAGTAAATCTTTCGTACATAGCAGTGAGATTCTCCCCCTTCTGCATGCCAAACATTTCATATTGTTGAATAAGCAAGGATTGCTTATTTTCTCTAACTTCTACCGTTCCTTCATTGAGAACCAGCAAGGCATCCCAAATCTCTTTAGCAGAGGTATATTTAGACACGCTTTCGAACATTTCCTCTTCAAGAGCCATGAAGAGAATGTTCATTGCCTTCTTATTGTATCCTACTAAATTATTTTCTTCATCCGTCCATTCCTTTCTCTGCTTAGGTATAAGCTTGTTGGGATCAGCAGGATTTATCTTCTCTGGAATGTAAGGCCTAACTTTTATTGCTTTATATAGCTCTTCATCAATTGCATCCATGTACACCTGTATTCTCAATTTCCAATTAGTAAATCTATCTCTGGTACACATAGGGGGCTTGCCACTAACATCACTTCTTGAAGCCATTAGAAAGTTTAAGTTAGGATACTCTCAAGCTTTAGGGCTTAGCAAAGAGTGTTAAGCTCTGATACCACTTGTTAGGTCTCAAAGTGTAAAAATACTAGAAGAAGGGGGGGTGAATAGTGTTTCTAAAAAATTAAGTCTTACTTAGAAAACTTTACTGATTTAAAACACTTCTTGCTTATAAAAGAGTTTCTTATGTTTTCAAAAAGTTTAGCAACATAATTTGTTTTAAGCAAAGTACCCCTTAGATTTTGTAGCAAAGGTTAATGGCTAGAACTAGCAAAGATAGTAAGTCTTTGCTGAAAGAGTTTAGCAGCACTTAAGCAAAGCACAACAAAGCAGGAAAACAATATAAAAGATAAGCAAGAAAAGATATGAGAATTTTTATAGTGGTTCAGAATAATCATACTCCACTATTCTTCTCTTTTACTTGAGAAGGCTATCACTAGAACTTGTTCACACAGAACAATCAGCAGGAGGACATTTAGTCCAATTTACAATAGGTCACTTAGACCAACTTAGTAGGAGGACACTTAGTCCAACTTAGTCACACAAACTCTAAGTAGATTTGAGAAAATCTTGCTTGCTATCTTCAAGTAGATTGCTCCTTAGTTGAGCAGATTGATAGCACTTGTTCAAGCTTTATGATGTCTTGCTAAAGTATTTAATGTGTCAGAAAGGTTGTTCAGACTTTTCTCAGTTAGTTAGAGGTTAGTCATAAATGAGATTTATGACTCCTATTTATACTTCTCTAGAAAATCTATCCATTGGGAATTTGAAATAGATCCGTTGGAGTGTACTGACTTTGATGTGACTTGTACCTTTACAGTAGTCCTTGCTTAGTTCAAAAAAGTTAGTCGTTATTCTGTCTTCTAGTGTCTTTCAGAAGAGTTTCCTAGAAGTTGACTAAGCAGGGGTAAAAATAACTTTTCTGACAATCTTGACTTTGATAAGCAAAGGATCTTGCTTACTTACATTGCTTATTTCCATTCTAAATAGGAATATACTTGGAAAATTCTTCATGTATTCAGAATCCTTCATAGCAATCTTATCAAATCAGCAGACTTCAGTGGTGATCAAAACTCCTTACTTAACTACAAGTTATATCCACCTAACATGTTGGATATTTTTCTAAGTCCTTTTACAACGTTTAAGCAAGGACCATATTACATCATCAATTCTTATATATTAAACAATAAATAAAAGTTTAAGCAAAGATAATATAAGCAGGGGTGCAACAACACATTACATACTTATATGATCTCATATTCAAGTCACACACTTAAATCCATATAATTAGTATCATTCTTCTAAGGACATTTATTATGTTAATATTTATATAACGCAGTAAATAAAACATAATAAAAGAAATTATCATTTAACCAAAACATAACATAAATATAGTGTCACAATCATTACATAATTGGCCACTAGGGTATACACTCTAACATCTGGTACACCTTGAAGATTCTATAAGCTACATATGCCAGAAAAATCCTTATAGCTTTAAGTATTGTAACTGGTGCAAATGTCTCATCATAGTCAATTCCATATTCTTGAGAATAGCCCTTTTGTGACGGCCCCAAAAATTCCACACGACAGTCAGACACCATCAATAAGAGGAAACAGTCAAGAATACATCCATACAACATTAATATACTAAATATTATTAATACATTCTTACGAAATTCAGAGAACAAATCTTGCAGCAGAAACTATTCTATTACAACTGTTGTAATAACCCTCCTTGGGTGTTCTTTTTAGGCTACTCCATTTGTTCCCTTCTCTTGCCATCATGGTTCAGTGCCTTACTCATGTCCTGAAATTATGAACTAAACAAGAATGAGTGATTTATGCTCAGCAAGTATATAAACACAAAGGAAAAGAAAATAAGATCTCTAAAGAACTTAATAGTATAATTCTATTTGTGAGGTTTGGGTGAATCAATACCACTACCTCGGAGTTCTTCTAAACATTCCAAGGATCTCAGATGATAACAAAATCATATGATCCCTCTTGAATAAAATGACCTCTTATCCATCGGGGGCTAAACCCGTTGGATATGATATGATAACCATACCATGATCAATAGGCCAGACTGTACAACATGGTCCTGTAGTTAGGTTACATCTAGGTCAAGCGACTTGTAGTTACATCTAGGTCAAGTGACAGAACACATCAGCACCTTCCCTTTTCTCTTGCCAACTACGTGGCATGTTCCACATTTTAAGGAACATAAAAGTCTCATAGTCTCATGACCTATTTAAGGGACATAACATTCTCACTCATTTGCATAGATATAATATTGAAAAATAACTGATAAATCAAAGCTCAGTTATATCCATGCACTTTCATTCATATCATGCTAGCGAAAATTAAAGCATAGCATTCTGATTCACAAGGAAATTTAAACATAAAAGTCATAACCTTGTATGCATGTCGAATCAATTGATCATGCGTTTAACTGAAATAAGCATAAGAATGAGAATATACTTGCCTTTATCCTAAGCTGAGCTAACTTAATTCACTTACTATGTGAAATACTTCTGTAAAACATATGTTTACTTAGCATAAAAATCTATGCTTGAATCTAAATGTCAGTATGTACATATGTGATGTCTGTGATGCCCGTGCATTCCCTATCTCTTGATGTTTTAATATAATCATTTGGTGTGGAGACTTTTAATTCAAACAAGCCTGAGGGATTTTTTAGACTGTTAAATATTCATATTATTCATCAAGGGATAAATTTTGGTCCATTAGGGGATAACTTTCGGTCATCAGGGGATATGCATGATCGCCAGGGGATAGCCATCAGGGGATAATTCACCCGTCAGGGGATGAAATTTACTTATTAGAGGATAGCCATCAGGGGACAAATTTCTCATCAGTGGGTAAACTGTCCATCAGTGGATAAATTTTGTTCATCGCCAAACTTGTCGATAATCCATTTGACTATTGCCAAACTCTCTTGGCTGTCGCCAAACTCATAAGCCATCGCTAAACTCACTTGGCTATCACCAAACTCATTGGTGGATAAGTTGTTTAGCGCCAAACTCATCAAGTCAGCATCAAACTCATAAGTCATCGCCAAACTCACTTGACAAGCACCAAACTCTTCGTAGACTAGTATTTTTGTCTCTCGAAGACTAAGAAATTTTGCCTGTCGAAGACTAACAAAAATTGTTCATCGGAGACTAAAATTTTATGATGTCGGAGACTAATTTATAATCTCTCAGAGATTAATTTATACTGTCAGAGACTAAGTTTAGAACTTGTCTCCATTACAACTAAACACCTTTCATATGTTTGCAGATGATGTCTAATAATGGATAAACCGAACTTAGGGCATTCCCTTATCATCTTTTTAGCAGTGTGTATCATTCCTTCTCAGAATACACACACACAGAGTTGCAAATGAATACTACTACATCCTATTATAGCCTTTATAGTTACAGAGTCATGCAGCTCTTGAAGTCTTATTCTATTTTTAGAGAGGTTGAGAGAGAAAACGTGAGTATTCCTTATTGTTTTCTTATTTTTGTGGACACTGTTAAACTTCAAGAACTCTGATTGCCTAAGACACAAGTATGGTGTTTTACCTACTGATATAAGAACTATTTAGAAGTTAATATAGTTTGTATAGTTGGTATAATTCAATACTTTCTTTATTCCTTTCTTTTAGCATGCAAAACTAATAACTTTTGATATTATGAGTATGTTTTTAAAACATGCTTTTTGAACAAAGTGTTTTACAATATGATATGAATGAATAAGGACAGAAATTAAAACGAAATAGAGCATACGATTGGTATAAATCTCTTACCTCTTTAAGCTTTTAAAGAAGGAATTAGAATACTTGTGTTGCTCTTGAAAAGGACAACTCCTCTTGGAAAGGAAGAATGAAATTTATGTGGGTGTCGAGTAGAGAGAATTTTTTGAAGTGAGGCTAGGATTACACCTTAGGTGATGTATTTATAGTGCTTGTAAATCAACTAGAGCAGTTGTATTACACTTCAGTTATTGGCTAGTTTGGCTAGAAATATGTCTTTGGGATGATGTGATTGGCTAGCTCAGCCGGTATAGTGGCTGCCAAACTATTAGTCAATCACCGACAATAGCCGATATTCAGTTGGACAGAAAAACTTCTCTTGCAGGTATCCTTGCACAGTAAGTATCCTTTGAAAATACAAGTATATGTACTACCAAGTTGGTAACCATGGTTAGACTGTACGGTTAAGTTAGTTCATCAGTGGAGACATTGCATGCAACCAACTTCTTGAAATATTGTGGTTACATTATCAACACACAATAGTCCTTGGTCAGGATTTTACACTGTCATTTTTCTCTTCTGCAGTGTGTTTCCCAAGGCCTCTCTTCTTTCTTGTTCACACTTGATTGAAATAATCATTTATAAATTGGGATTGATATATTCATATTACCAACTTATAATAATCGATTATTTTGGACATCACATTGACATACAACTCATGCAATAAATATTCGTACATCATAGGAAATTAATCCTATTTACACTTTATTCTTATTTAAAAATTCTGGGTCCTCACACCTTTGTTATCGGTCTTGCTTTGTTCCTTATAATTGTACCAACTTCATCTAACTTGTTTTTGAAGATCCACTTGACACCAACTATTGATCTATTCCTTGGTTTAGGCACCAGTCTCCAGACTTTATTCCTTGTGAATTGGTTTAACTCTTCTTGCATGGCTATTACCCAATCAGAATCTTAAAGTGCTTCTTCAATTTTCTTTGACTCAATTTTTAATAGAAAATTGAGATAAAGACACTCATTTTGTGTGGCACTTCTTATCTTGACTCCTTCCTCTAAATTTCCAATTATTAAATTTGGTGTGTGCTCTCTCAACCAAGGTCTTGCAGGTGGCAAATTCAATCTTGAAGATGAGGTTTCAGCATCTAGATGAACATTGTTCAATCTAGTTGTTGGATCAGAGACTGCTCCCCCTAAACCTGTGACTTCTTCATTGTTAGCTCCCCCTGAGCTATTAGTCTCTTCTTGACTATTAACTTTAGTAGTCTCTGGTGTTTCATTAGTCTTTGATTGTGCACTTATATTACCAGTCTCTTGTGATTCATTTGATGTTAATACTCTAATCTCTGATGGAGTATTAGTCCTTCGTACTTCATGCACAACCATTAACTCCCCCTCACTAATTGAATGGACATAGTCATCTAGGGGTTGTTCATCAGTCTTTAATGGGTCTTTCCATGCATCCAATTCATTCTCAAATCTAAGAGTTTCATGTAGTCCTTGACCAATCATTCTTGGAATCTTGTTACAATCAAATACTACTTGTATAGATTCCATAATGACCTTTGTTCTTAGGTTATACATTCTATATGTTTTATTTGATAGAGAGTAACCTAAGAAAATTGCCTCATTAGACTTATTATAAAATTTTCCTCTTGTCTCTGATGAGTCTCTCAGAACAAAACACTTACAACCAAACACATGAAAAAACTTGAGAGTTGGTTTTCTCTAGTCATTAACTCATAAGGTGTTTTTTTTGCAAGTCTTGTTGATCAAGGACCAGTTTTATGTGAAACAAGCAGTATTGATTGCTTCCTCCTAGAAATAGGTCAGAAGCTTTTACTCTTCTAACATTGTCTTTGCTGCTTCAATGAGGGTTCTATTTTTCTTCTCAACAACTTCATTTTGTTAAGGGGTTCTAGGAGCTGAGAATTTATGAGTTATTCCTTTTTCAGTGTAGAATTCATTAACTTGGGTGTTCTTGAATTATGTACCTTTATCACTCCTTATAATCTTTATCGTCTTTCCTGACTCAGTTTCTACTCTCTTGATATAATCAATAATCAACTCAGCAGTTTCATTCTTTGAGTGAAGGTATTTTACCCAAGAATACCTTGTGTGATCATCCACTATAACCAAAACATATTTGTTCCTTGAGATTGATATCACATTTACTTTACCAAACAAGTCCATATGTAATAATTGTAAAGGGTCAGTAATTGATGTTGTTGGTTTACTCTTGAATGACACACTTTTCTGTTTTCCTTTATGTCATGATTCACACAAACCTTCTTGTGTAAACTCCAATTGAGGAATGCCAGCTGCTAATCCTTTTCTCACCAAATTGTTAATGTTTTTGAAATTTAAGTGAGAGAGCTTCTTATGCCAAAGCCAACTTTCACAGCAGAGGCTTTGCTACAGAGGCATGTGATTTGATCAAAGGAAGAGATCGGATTTCTAGTGTATAAATTCCCTTTTCCCTTCCCTGTCAATATCACATCTTCAGCCTCCTTATCACACACCTGACATTGATCTTCTTTAAAGGTCACATAGAATCCTCTATCACATAATTTACTCACACTTAATAGATTGTGCTTTAAGCCATCAACTGGTGATACTTCAGTGAAGATGACTTCTCCATGTTCAACATTGTCATAGCCCTTTGTATAGCCTTTCTTGTCATCTCCAAAGGGTACTTTAGGGCCATTACTTTCTTCATACTGTACAAGCAGGGACATATCTCCTGTCATGTGCCTTGAACATCCACTATCCAAGAATCGTGATCTCTTTTTTTCCCCTGCACAGTAAAAATAACTAGTTAGAATGCTTTGGGTCCCAAACTTTCTTGGGTCCTTTCTCACTAGTTTTGAATTCAAGACTTGACTCTGATGGAGTTGATTGTCTTTTAGAAATTTTGATATTTATATGACAATCATTAGTCTTGCTTCTAGAAAGAGATAAACTGCCGAGTTTAGAATATCCACAGTTATTGCAAAGATTATTATCCATAATTAAAGGTGATTTTATTTTAGTTATCTTTGTTGGCTCAGTCTCTTCTGTAAGAACTCTGTTTTTACTCCTACAGTGAATGACAATATGGTTGGGGTTACCACATATATAACATGTTTTTTTAAGAGCATCAGGTATTCTCACATAATTGGTATATTTATTGATGCCTATCTTTCCATTTTTATTCCTTTTAACACTGCTAGACTCCAACGGTTTCCTTCCTTAGACTCAGTCAATTTCTTGTTTAATTGAGTCTTGGTCATGAAACCTATGTTCAATCTTTTGCTTGAATTCTTTTCATCAACATTCACTGATTTTTTATCATTCTTTATAACAGTAGTGACATGTTAACTTTGAGTGTTGACAAACTTAGGTTCATTGACAGGTGAGACAAAATTAATCCTTTTAATAGGAATTGGTGTTAGGAATTATAGTATTTGATGATGATGTATAATCACTTAGAATTGTTAGATTAAGTACCCGCAGTAGTGTTCTATTAGAGATTACCATCAGAGTCTGTAGATATGCGTCAGAGACTACAAAGACTGCATTTCGATAGTTTAACAAAAGTCAAAATTGGTCAAGCAAAATTAGTTCATCAGAGACTAAGTTTTTGTTCATCAAAGACTAAGTGTTTGTTCATCGGAAACTAAGTCTTTCAGAGACTAAGTATTTGTTCATCAGAGACTAATGTTGAAGCTACCATAGAGTAAAACAAAGACACTTCAATATATTAAAATAGCCTTGAGAAGATTTTACCGTCACCAAAGTTATTTGGCTAACGCCAAAGTCATTTTGACTGTCGCCAAAGTCATCAGGCAAATTAAACAACAACGCCAAACTCAAAATGACTATCACCAAAGTCACCGAGGAAATTTCTGTCACTCAAGAGAAGTACTCTTGCATCAAGGGAAGAATATCCACTGATGAACAAAATAGTGCATCAGGGGATAAATATCCATTGATGAACAAAACAGCACATTAGGGGATGAATATCCACTGATGAACAAGACTGTACATTAGGGACTAAAAACGACATCTGGGATGACACACGGCTGAGTTCACAAATTCACTAACTCAAGATTAAAGGTGGTGGAATTAAAATATAGATGGTGGTCGAATAAGAAGAAATTGGCTACCAAAAAAGTTTCAAGGAAATAAGTTATACACTACAGTTGTCAACACTGATAAAGTAAAATATGGAGATAAGTGATACTTATACACTAGCATGCGTATATAGCTGCTGGTGTGAAAACTGCATAAATAACTTATAGAAACTTGAAGGAGAAAAATTTGGAAGCTGATCCAATTAAAAACCAGGAAGCTCATAGAGATAAGTTATTTACTCCAGAGATAACTTATCATGGGAACTCCAAGAAGAAAATAAGGGAGCTGGTGTACTGATACACTAGAGATGTTACATAACAAGTTGGCGTGCAAGGAAGGTCATGCAAAAATAAGAAGTTATGTGACAGAGTTGCAATTACCAAAGAATATTAGAGATATATTTTAAGGAAGCTCACTATAGAAGCTTGGAGGACAAGGAAGCTATGTCTATAAATAGAGACATGGAGCAGCTGAGACAAGATACGAAAAATAACAACAAGATGTCACTGAGATACACAAAAACACTAATATACATATTATCTCAGATTATATCACAGTTGGAATAAACTTACAAAGAGAGAGAGAAACAAGTTTTGATAACTTGAGAAAAGCTAGAAATCATATTCTAGAGTGCAACTGTTATATTCAACAGAGTTGTTAGAAGCTGGTCATGCTCACCAGTGAGCTTTTGTAATATTTCATTGATTTATAAAAGTTCAGAAACACTTGTGATATATTGTATTCTTTCAATTCCACAACTTTTAACAGTATATTCACTAAACTCACAAAGTTTGAAAGAAGTTTGTGGTTTGTATTCAACCCCCCCCCCCCCCCCCCCCCAAACCATCTTGTGGGAGAAACACTTGTATGCTTTCTATACTAGATATATCAATTAGATTATATTTGTAGAATCACTTGACTCATCAATTCGAGCCATCAAGGTAAAGTTGGCAATTTCTTCATCAGAATCACTGTCAATTCAGTCTTTGCCTTCAGTAATCAAGGCCTTACTTTTTGATTTGTACTTTTTGTCAACAATGTCATTCCCTAATTTTCTGTTCTTGTCATCCTTAGATTTCTCAGTTGATCTAGGCTTCTTGCACTCATTGACAAAGTGCCCTAAACCATCACAGTTGTAGCATCTTATCTTCTTTTTGTCAAAGGTCACAGTTTGACCTTTTCACTTTGTGTTAGGTTTTCTTGTTCCTTTCCCACTAGCTCTGAATTCCTTGAACTGCTTCACCATGAAGGCCATGATATTCCTCCATGTCATCACCAGTATCAGATTCACACTTTTCTTCAGCAAAGCTTGCAATATAGGTTTCATTATTAAGCTCCTTGTGAGACATCTTGGTCTCAACCATCAATGCAACTCCTTTGTCCCTATCATTCATATTTTATCTTTGCTCTACTTCAAGTTCATAAGTCTTTAAATTTACATATAGCATGTCTGTTAGAGTTAAATAATGACGAAGATGATGATTAAATGTAATAAATTGTGCAAACTGTAAATACTTGAGGTGTATTATAAACCTTAAGATAAGCACAAATTTTGCATCCACTGATGATAGACTTATTCATTAGTGGATGGTCAAACTCTTCACTAAGACAAGTCAGAAAATGGAAAATCCTAAGGACTTGACGAAGTGGAGAAGAATGTCTGATGTTACTTGTTAAACAGTAAAAGTATTCCGCACATTAGGCATTCACAAAACTTTGTGATAGATCTTGCAAGAGATCTTACAAGAGATATTCACAAAACTAGTAGATGTTGCAAGAGATATTCCAAAGAAAATTAGTAGCTAGTGAGTGTGAGAAGCTGTGAATTAATTCACAAAACTTGTAGATGTAAATCACAGTTGTGATTTTACAGATTTCCAGAAAAACCCAAGTTTTAATATAACTATTTTAACTTGAATTCTTGTGTTCATGCATTATAGTTTTTTCTGTTATTCGTAGCTGTTTCTAGTAAGCATTTTAAATTCAAAAGAGCGAAAAGTTTTAGTTGTTTATATTCATCCCCCCTTTCTACAAACACTTGAGCTTATATTGCTCTAACAATTGGTATCAGAGCCTCTTAGCAGATTACACTTGCTAAAAACGATCAATATCTATGGCCAACAAATCTGGAAACAGTAAAGTCCCCATGTTGGAAAGGGGAAAATACTTCTTCTGGAGACAACACATGATAGTTCATCTTAGAGCAATCGATGATGAATATATTCAAATCTTACAAGAAGGCCCTCACATCCCAAAGAAGCTCATTCCTCAAGAAGTCATAGACGGTGTTAGACAACCGAAGAAGTTCGTGCCAAAAACAACTGATGAGATGACTCTAGAGGAAAGAGAGAGAGTGAAAAAGGATCTAAAGAAAACTGGGATTCTATATAACGGTTTAGATGATGACATGATGAACAGTATCATGAATCTCACCACGTCTAAATCTATATGGGATACCATACAAATCCTTTTGTGATGGTACCGAGGAAGTGAGGGAAAATAAATTGCAGCTGTTAACACAACAGTATGAGTGGTTCACCATGAAAAATGGTGAAACGCTCACTGAAATGTTCGATAGATTCAACAGGTTGGTAAATGACCTGAGATTATATGGGAAGGCTTACGCTAACAAAGATGTGAACCGAAAGTTCATGAGAGCCCTTCCCATATCATGGGATCCTAAAACGACAGCCATCAGGGAGTCCAAGGATATGAATCTTCTAGACTTGGACAGGCTTTATGGCACCCTTAAGACATATGAACTTGAGGTTCAACAAAGATCAGAAATGTCAGGGGATGCTAGAAAGCTTAAGTCTGTAGCCCTGATGGCTGCCAAGAAGGATAAGGAAGAAGCAAGACCTAGCGTCTTGATGAAGCAGCATTTTGATGATGCTGAAATTGAAGGGGACATTGAAGCTGACTCCAATGAGGACGAGTACACTCCGGAAGAGTTAGAGGAGCTGGATGAATCCATGGCCTTTCTCGCAAAAAGGTTTTCCAAGCTAAAATTCCAAAAACCTGCAGGATCAAAAAGATTTTCAGTAAGGAAACCTGGTAGCATGAATAACTTTATTGATAAATCAAGGATAAAGTGCTACAAGTGCAACGAGATGGGTCACTTTACCAATGAATGCCACAAGGCTACAAAAGATGGTGAATCCAAAAACAAGGAAGCTATTATGGACTACAAAAAGAAATATTTTGACCTTCTTAATGCAAACAAGAAGGGAAAAGCATACATTGTAGAGGGAAAGGACTGGGCTGACTCTGATGAAGAAGAAAATCAAGAGTATGTCAACCTAGCCCTGATGGCCTCATCCATTGACAGCAACAGCTCACAGGTAAGCCTCGAAATCTCTTCTAACATGTCTAAATCTAATTGTGTTAGAACTGTTAAAGAAATGGTCAGTGAGATAAAAGACCTTTATGACACCCTTAGGAATGCAGTAGCTGAGACTGAGAGAGTGCAGAAGTTAAATGATCAATTATCCACTAGAAATAATCTGTTAGAATCAGATCTCTCCAGACTTGAGAGCCTTGAAAAAGAACTCTCAAGGATAAAAAATCTTCTTAACTGTGCTATCAAGAAAGAGGAATGGACCTCAAATCTTCTTAGTCATGAGAGGGAAGTCATAAGGAAGTGGAATGAGTCTGGCAAGAAACTAGAGGATCAATTAAAAAGTCAAAAATTAGATCCCAAATCTGGTTTAGGCTATTAAATGACTCATGTGCAGCAACCTTCCATTGAGGTTGAAAAAGCAGCTAGCTTTGGTAAAAAGTCAATACAACCTATCAAGTTTGTCAAGGCAGACACAAATCTAGAATCTGGGAATGTTTTCCCGAAAGATAAAGCTTCCACAAGTGGTGGAAGAGGCAAGAAACCTATTCTTGCCAAAGCACTCAAACCTCCAGTTAGAAAAGAACTAGACTGTGCATCAGTGGATACACAGTCATCAGGGGGAAAGAGTGCATCAGGCCATCGTAGCCCTTCAAGGGAAAAAGGCCTGTCAGGGGATAATAAAAAGAACATGAATGGTAAGCTAGGTATCAACAAATCTAGTGTTCATTCTATCAGTCATAAAGCCCCTAGGAAGATGTGTTAGAATTGTGGTAGCAATAATCATCTTTCTTTTCAATGCAAAGAAAAACCACAAATTTTAACTAGCACAATTTTATATGCTGATGATTTACCAACGGCTAAAGTCTGCCCCTCCAAGGATAAATGCAAGCTAACTGTTAAGAAATCAAAGGTATATATTGAAGCTCCCAAAAAGGAGAAAGTTTTCAATTTGCCAAAACCAAAAGTCATAATCAATGAAAAAGTTGTTTTACCATTAACTGTGACTAAGCCTAAAGGACCCAAAGCCACTTGGGTACCAAAAGCAATTTAAATGTTTCTTGTGTGCAGGGTAAAGTCAAAAGTAGCCAGATCAGGTTTTTAGACAGTGGCTACTCAAGGCATATGACAGGCAACAAAGCCCTGCTCACAGAATTCCAAGAGAAGGAGGGTCCAGTGATTTCATTTGGTGATAACAGCAAAAGACTGACTCTTGGTTATGGCAAAACAGCAAATGGGAATGTCTCATTTGAAAATGTAGCACTAGTTGATGGACTCAAGCACAATTTGCTAAGTATAAGTCAACTATGTGACAAAGGATTCATCACTTCCTTCAAAGGAGATCAGTGTCTAATCTCAAATGAAAGTGATGGGAAGCTGATTTTGTCAGATATCAGAAAAGGAGATCTCTATGTTGCTGATTTCAACTCAGTAAGTGGAGAATCATGCTTCTACAGCAAGGCAACCTCTGATGAAAGCAGACTGTGGCACAAGAAGCTCTCTCACTTGAATTACAAATCAATTAATGATTTAGTGAAGAGAGAATTGGTAACTGGGCTACCACGAATGGAGTTTATTCAAGAAGGGTTATGCTCAGCCTACCAGTAAGGGAAGCAAAGGAAGATATCCTTTGTCAGTAAGGAAGCCACAATGATCAAAGATCCAATTCAACTGCTACATATGGATCTCTTTAGACCTGTCAATATTATGTCAGTGTCAAAGAAAAGATATGCGATGGTCATTGTGGATGACTACACCAGATACACTTGTGTAAATTTTCAGCACGCTAAATCATAAGTACCTTAATAAATTATTGACCATATCAAGAAAGTGGAAACAGAATCAGGATCAGTGGTTAGATTGTTGAGGACAGACAATGGAACTGAATTCAAGAATCAAGCTGTTGAGGAATTTTCTGTGGAGAAAGGCATAAATCATACATTTTCAGCTCCAAGGACTCCTCAACAGAATAGTGTAGTGGAAAGGAAGAATAGAACCCTGATAGAAGCTACTAGATCAATGCTAGCAGAGGCAAGGATTCCCACCTATTTTTGGGTTAAGGCAATTTCCACTGCTTGCTTCACTCAAAATAGATCTTTAATCAATAAAGCCCACAACAAGACTCCATATGAGCTAATGACAGGGAGAAAGCCAAACATCAAGTTCCTACATGTTTTTGGGTGCAAATGATTTATTCTAAGGAACTTTGGTGAGAACTTAGGGAAATTTGATCCAAAGGTTGATAAAGCAATTTTCCTAGGTTACTCCCTGACATCTAAGGCCTACAGGGTTTATAACAAGAGACTTTAAGTGGTGATGGAGTCTATAAATATAGCTTTTGATGATCAAGAGATTTCTAGACTTGAAGACTCAGGTTTTCATGAAGAGCTCAGATTTGAAAATGAAGATAATTCTGATTATCAAGAGATTGAAGCTGATGAGTGCAGACAAATGGAGAACTTATCCGTTCTTGATGATAATCCAAATTCTCAAGAAGCCCCTTCATCAGATAGAGTAAATTTCCTGGACAATAGATCAGGGGATACTCCATCAGGGGATCATCCATCAGGGCATGCACCATCAGGAGATAACTTGAACCTTGAATTAAGCCCTAATTCAGGGGGAGGGTTATCAGAAGCTGGAAGCACAGACTTAGGGGGAGGAGATGATAATCAAGCAAGCTCATCAATATACATCTCTAATCCCAAATGGGCCAGGAGTCATTCAACAAACTTAATCATTGGTGACCCAAACAAGAAAGTGCAAACCAGAAAAGCAACATCTAATGAATGCCTATATGCCTATTTTCTTTCACAAATAGAGCCAAAGAAATTTGAAGAAGTCATTCAAGATGCTGATTGGATCTTGGCTATGCAGGAAGAGCTAAACCAATTTGAAAGAAACCAAGTATGGAAGCTGGTACCTAAACCCAAAGACAAAATTATAATAGGTACTAAGTGGGTATTCAGAAACAAGATGGATAAAGCTGGCATTGTTGTAAGAAACAAAACAAGACTGGTTGCAAAAGGATATCTTCAAGAAGAAGGGATTGACTTCGTTAGACCTTTGCACCAGTAGCCAGACTTGAGGCTATAAGAATTTTCTTAGCCTATGCAGCACATTCAAACTTTAAAGTTTATCAAATGGATATGAAAAGTGCTTTTCTAAATGGGGAATTAGAACAGGAGGTGTATGTCCAACAACCTCCAGGGTTTGAATGTTCAAAATTTCTCAATCATGTATACAAGCTAGAAAAAGCACTTTATGGACTGAAGTAAGCACCTAGAGCTTGGTATGACACACTGTTAAAGTTTGTAGTGGAAAGTAAATTCTCAAGAGGTATCATCGACAAAACTTTGTTCTTTAGACAACACCAAGGTCATCTGATTTTGGTTCAAATATATGTTGATGACATCATTTTTGGATCCACTAACACAAGACTGTGTGAGAAGTTCTCCAAACTCATGCAAAGCAAATATGAAATGAGCTTAATGGGTGAATTGTCTTATTTCTTGGGATTGCAAGTCAAACAAGTCTTTGATGGAATTTACATTCATCAGACAAAATATGCCAAAAAACTTCTCAAGAAATTTGATATGGAGGACTCAAAAGTAGCAAAGACACCTATAGCCACTGCAACCAAGATTGACCCTGATAAGAATGAAAAGAAAGTTGATTTGAAGACTTACAGGGGAATGATTGGATCATTATTGTATCTGACAGCAAGCAGGCCAGACATAATGTTTGCAACATGTCTTTGTGCAAGATATCAAGCTGACCCTAAGGAATCTCATCTCATTGCATTGAAAAGGATCTTGAGATATGTCAAAGGCACTACAGAGTTAGGACTATAGTATCTAAAGGAGTCTGGATTTGAATTGCTAGGATATTCTGATGCTGACTTTGGAGGATGCAGGATTGACAGAAAGAGTACAACAGGAAGCTGTCAATTTCTGGGAGGAAGGCTTGTATCTTGGTTCAGCAAAAAGCAGCACTCAATCTCAAGATCTACTGCTGAAGCTGAATATATTGTAGCTAGAAGTTGTTGTGCACAAATTCTATGGATGAAAAATCAGGTAATGGATTATGGTCTGAACTATACCAAGATTCCAATAAGGTGTGACAACACAAGTGCCATTGCCATTGCTGAAAATCCAGTGCAACATTCCAGAACCAAGCATATAGAAATCAGATATCATTTTATCAGAGAACATGTTATGAATGGAAATATTGAACTATAGTTCGTACCTTCTCACAAGCAGCTGGCAGACATATTCACCAAAGCTCTTGATGAAGCCACTTTTTCCAATCTTGTGGGAGAGCTGGGAATGGTGAACTATGTGTCAAGGTCAGGGTCAAATTCCTAAGTTATGGTATTTCTAACTCATTTCATAAGCTACTAATAAAATCAATTGATATGTGATTATATATGTTCTAAATGTAAATAAGTATATACTTTTATATTCTACACTTTGTGTTTGGTGTTTTTCTTTTTTGACTGATGCATCAGGGTCAGGGTGTCCGACTCGCACATCAGGGTCAGGGTGTTTGACTCGCACATCAGGATCAGGGTATCTGACTTATGCATCAGTGTCAGGGTTTGTATATACAATATAACATCAGGGTAAGTTTAAATGTTTTTAACTACATCGGGCATCACGTTCAGTTAAGTCATGACAACTCATCACTAAGGTCTTCTCTCACTGATGACGTGTCATCACTGAAATTGAACTGACTCCCTGATAGCGTATTTTCAGGAGAAGTTTTCAAATGTCTAAAGGCAGGTATTAATACTCTCTCTCTCTCTCCTACTTTTAAAACTTCCCAAAACATTTAATCTTTATCTGATATTTGCTCAAGATTTCTCTCTACTTCTCTCTCATTTCCACAGAAACCCTAGAACTTCAAATTTTCAAAGCATCCATGGCACGTCAACAGATTCAAAGGAATTTGACTGTACCACCCACTAACTATGTGGGTTTCTCTGACGTCGATGAGGTAAATGAGTGCAAGGTCAAACCCCTGAGAGGACTTTGGCAAAAGGAGAGGAAGAGAGTACTGCCTTAGTAGGCAAAGAAAAAGGAGAGAATAAGAGTGATGCCTTAGAAGGCTAAGAAAAAAGAGAGAATGAGAGAGATAAAAATGAGATCCTTGTAAATAAAGAACAGAGATAAATTATCTCAAGTGTACATATTTCTTTAAGCTCAGAAGATGATGAAGATGATGCTCCACAAGATGATTTTTTCCAGTTTGTTGATTTATATTTTCAACAAAATAATATGGCAAATACTGTATAGTTGCTCAAGCAAGAGTTAGCAAGGACCATTGATCCAATCTTGATCAAAGTGTTAAAATCACAGATCATGATTGGTCAGTCTATAGATTTAGAGAATAAAAATTTATACACACATTTTTCCACAAAAATACACAATGTACAGCAAGTTGTCGACTCCTTTGTCACCAGCCAAACCATGCTCTGGTTGAAGAAGCAAGCTGACAATGTGGACAAAAAGCTTGTTGACCTTACCACTCAAATGAACAACATGGAAACTCTGCAACATTCCATGGCTGACACTCTGCAACAAGTACTTCAAGTCACATCCCGACTCTCAACTTCCACTAATGATGCTGTCAAAAAGG
>CM025780.1:1736490-1863375 GCA_014636745.2 Centella asiatica | reverse complement strand
CAACACCCGTTGAAGCTGTAATTGATGGGAAAGTGGAGCTGGTCTTCCCTCAAGATAAAAAGCTAGTGGAAGCTGATGCATTATTTGCATAGAAACTTCAAGAAGAGGAAGAGAGAGAAATGGCAAAGGAACAGGAGGAAGTAAAGAAGAAAAAGAATGTCAAACCCAGGACCTCCAGGAAACCTCAACCAAGAAAAATCCAGAACCCTAAAGGTGCATCAGGGGATAAGAAACAAGACAAATCTACTGACCCTGATGCTACCAAACCCAAGTCGTCTGAAGCCAGCGGTCCAGCACCTTCTCCTACAACCCAAGAATATGGTCCACTCACTCTAGCTGAATTTCTCAGAGATGAAAGGCGTAAAAATCTGACATTTATGTTCTCAATTCAAAGCATAGATGTCAGATTCAACAATAGGAGGGATCAGCTGATAACAGTACAATAAAAGAGTGGTGAACTATTCAATGTAACTTTGGATTGGTTTAGGAGAATAGATCCCGAGTAACTAGGACTAATACTGAACTTGGTATCCAATTCATCAGCGGCTAACAGAGACTTGAGGGGGATGATTGATAAGCTGAGGAGAGCCATCAACAATGATAGGAACCTGCCCACAGCCTTGGAAAGACCTTTGAAGCTATTCTACAAATCCACTGATGGGCAGGAAAAGAGCTTAAGGACTCAAGATGTTGATGGCCTCGACCTGGAGGAAGCGATGCATGTTCTAAGCCAGATTGCTTTTCACAAAAATGAACATGTCATCAAGTTCAGAATCCTGCTAATTCATAAGGTGGTCAAGGAAATTGAAGAAACTAAAGCTGATGATGGGACTGCTGCAGTAAGGGATGTGCCACCAGTAAAAGGATTTAAAGTATATCCAAATATGATCACAAGCCCTATGGGTGTTGAATTGAAGAATAAACAGGGGGAGATCATTACCTTTTATTGGTCACAACTTGTTGCAGCCAACATACAAGAAATCAAATCTGTCCTTGAAGCTTTGGAATCAAGCAGCAATGTCAACATTGACAACTTTAGAAGACTTCTTCAAAGGGAGCTGGAACAACTAGAGTCAGGAGGAGAAGATAACAGACTTAGGATTCCTGATCAAAATCCAGATCGAAGAAGGCAAGGGCTTGGAAGTGACTCCCAACCGATTGATTCAAGTCATCCATTGCCTTTTGTCTCACCAAAAAGGAAGAAGGATCCTGATGTCTAATACAACATTCTTTTTGTAATAGTTATAGGAATATACTTGTACATAAATTCCTTTATTAGTTCATTCAAAATTCTTTTATGTAATTAGTATTGGTTTTGACATCATCATCAGTGTATCGAGGGATTTATGGTTATCAAATTGATAAATATAAATAGGGGGAGATTGTTAGAGTTAAATGATGATGATGATGATTAAATGTAATAAATTGTGCAAACTGTAAATACTTGAGGTATATTATAAACCTTAAGATAACCACAAGTTTTGCATCCACTGATGATAGACTTATTTATCAGTGGATGGTCAAACTCTTCACTAAGACAAGTCATAAAATGAAAAATCCTAAGGACTTGACGAAGTGGAGAAGAATGTCTAATGTTACTTGTTAAACAGTCAAAGTATTCCGCACATTAGGCATTCGAAACAAAGTTACGTTGATAAAGTATCATTAAGGGAGCCCATCAGGGGAACCCGTCAGGGGGAGCCCATCAGGAGAACCCATCAGGGGGAGCCCATCAGGAGTACCCGTCCGGGGGAGCCCATCAGGAGAACCCGTCCGGGGGAGCCCATCAGGAGAACCCGTCCGGGGGAGCCCATCAGGAGAACCCGTCCGGGGGAGCCCATCAGGAGAATCCGTCCGGGGGAGCCCATCAGGGGAACTTGTTAGGTGGAACTTATCAGGGGATGACGAACGCAAATCAACCAGTCAGGGGAACACTTCAGGACATGTTAGTGTCAGGCCAACCCGTTAGGGGGAATGACCAACATGGCATCAGTGGAAGCCATCAGTGTGTGTCATCAGTCATAACAATCGGGATCAAGAAACACTGAGTGAAACTCAAGTGAAGATTGAAGCCCTGATCTAGTCAATAGGAATCAGGGGATCCAAAAGCACTAATCAAATTCCATCAGGGCTGGTCATCAGTGGATCATTATGACAGCATACACCCGTCATCAGTACTTACATGGAAATCAACGTAACATGTTTCAAAAGCAGGAGATATCAACTGGAACGATATTTCTTGAAGTTTGTTTTGGTCCAATGAGAGCTCACGCACATTAAATGCACACATATCAGGGGAAGAAAAAGTAGCAACAAAGCATGTAGCAGTCTGTCATATAAAGCATCGATGTGACATACTTGTGGCTAAGTTGAAAAATGCAGCACGTCTCAAGCACGTGATTTCAACCACTGATCGATATATAAGCAAAGAAGCTCTCATTACAAAAGTATGGATGTTAGAGTGAATACGAGAGTGAAAGTGAAACAGAATAAATCTACACTGAAGAGATCAAACAAACACCGAAGCACACAATCACTAGAGAGAAGCTTTGTGATAGATTTTGCAAGAGATTTTCCAAAGAAAATTAGTAGTTAGTGAGTGTGAGAAGCTGTGAATTAATTCACAGAACTTGTAGCTGTAAATCACAGTTGTGATTCTACAGATTTCCAGAAAAACCCAAGTTTTAATATAACTATTTTAACTTGAATTCTTGTGTTCATGCATTATAGTTTTTTCTGTTATTCATAGCTGTTTCTAGTAAGCACTTTAAATTCAAAAGAGCGAAAAGTTTTAGGTATTTGTATTCATCCCCCCCCCCCCCCCCCCCCCCCCCCTCCTTCTACAAACACTTGAGCTTATATTGCTCTAACACTGTCTAATGTGAGGGTATCCAAATCATGAGTTTCCCTTATTGCAATTGTTTTTGGATCCCAACTTGATGGGAGAGCCCTCATGAATTTGGTGTTGACATCTTCATTGTCATAGTCCAAGTATATTTATGTCATTCAGCAAAACATTGAATCTATCATACACTGATGTTATTGGTTCACCAGGCTTCATTTGAAAGAATTCATATTGTTGTGTCAACAATGACCTTTTGTTCTTTCTAACTTGGTTTGTCCCCTCACATAGGACTTTGATGGTGTCCCAGATATGCTTTGATGTTGTGCAATTAATGATGCTTGTGAACATATTTTTATCCAAACCATTATAAAGTATGCTCATCACTTTAGCGTCTTTTAGCACTTATAACTTGTCTTCATTAGTTCACTCTTAGGTGCAAGTTCAAAGTGCTCAACTATAATTGTTCCTTCCATAGTTTTTAAAGGAACAAATTTATTTGGTTGATATGGACCTTTCTTAATCCTATCAATGTAATCAAGATATGTAGCTCTCTTAAGTGCATGTACATCTTTTGTTTCAAGATTGGATATTCTTCTCCTTTCAAAACTAGAATCTTGTTTCCACCATCACGGTTGCCATCATATTATGTTAGAGTTACTACCTTCATCGTTAGCCATCTTTGGATCTTATGAATTGAATTAAATCAATCAGGCTCTGATACCACTTCTTGTCCTAATAACACAGCCTAAAACTTGTAGAAAATAGGGGGTAAGGGAGTTGAATACAAGTTCTTAAATAAAGAACAAGACAAATCTGCAAAACAATTGCTTTTATTGATTAACAATTTATTACAAATTCTAACAATCATAAATCGATTGTCAGCTTTAATTTTATGTACTGTATATATACAAATCTATGAAAACATACAGCTTCTAGGATTTTTGAAAATTCAATTATAGCTTCTGATTCTGAATCGTAATTTAGCTTCTAATCCTATTCAATAAATATTTCTTATGTACAATCTGAATAACTACTCTCATTTAATGAAAAATACAACTCTGGTATATTTCCTAAGTAGTTGTGTCTTCAACATACTCGTTGTCCATGTCGATGTCAACTTCTAATTGAATTAGAACTCTATACTGCATCAGAGAGTAATCTTCACTTTAGTCTCTGATAGCTTCAATAATAATATATGGTCATGTATGCTTAGTCTCCAACAGTTCAAGCTTATTTTCTGACAATCTTAAGCTTAGTCTCCGATAGGCTTATTTCGTAGTCTCCGATAAGGTTAGCCTTAGTCTCTAATAGACTTGGTCGTAGTCTCCGACATTTGACTAACATCATTAAATCTTCAATCTCTAGCAGTTAGTCCCTGATAGACTAAACATAATTCGTGACTTTGTTGAATTCTCCAATGTAGTTCAAGTAGTCTCTTACAATACAACTTTACTTACTCTCTAATGAAAAATATATTACAATAATCAGAGAGTAAACTACCAACTACAAAAACTCAATTGCTATAAACTAGCATTAACTGTACATTTGTATTTCTAAGTACAGTCATCATCAAATCTTATAAAACCTAACATTCAACAATAGTCTCTGATAGTACAATCCTTAGTCTCCGATAGAATATTTTTCTTAGTCTCTAATAGGCTAAATTTTAGTCTCCGATGGGCTAATTTTCTTAGTCTTTGATAGACTAACACTTAGTCTCTAATAGGCTAATTCTTAGTCTTCGATAGGCTAAATTTTACTCTTTGATAATCAAAATCTTAGTCTCCGATAGGCTAATTCCTTAGACTTTGATAGACTAATTATTAGTCTTCGATAGGCTAATTTTTAGTTTTTGATAGAATAAACTGCTTGACTAACTTCAACTTTTGTTTAACTCTCCAAATGCATTCCTTATAGTCCCTAATGATCACCTACAGTCTCTGATGGTACTTGTACAAATAAAAATCTAATAATTCTAAGTGTTATACATCATCATCAAATGCTATAATTCCTAACACAACTTCTTCTTCATCTTAGTCAACTTAGTCCTTTCCCTCTTCATGTGCCTTGAACATCTACTGTCCAAGAACCATGTTTTCTTTTTTTTGCCCTGTACAATAAGAACAACTAGTTAGAATTTTTTTGGGACCTACATTTTCTTGGGTCCTTTCTCACTAGTTTTAGAATCAAGACTTGACACAGATGAAATTGATTATCTTTTAGAATTTTTAACTTTTATAGGACAATCAGTAATCTTGCTTCTTGAAGGAGAGAAACTGTCAAGTTTAGAATTTCCACAATTGTTGCAAAGATGATTAGACCTACTTAAAGGTGATTTTTCTTTAATTATCTTTGTTGGTTCAGTCTCTACTATAGGAACTCTATTTTTACTCCTACAATGTATAGCAATGTGGTTGGGGTTACTAGATATATGACATGTTTTTCTAGGAGCATCAGACATTCTAGCATAATTGGTATGCCTATTTTTTCATTCCTATTCCTTCTTCCTTTGCTAGACTCCACTTGTTTTTCATCCTTAGACATGGTCAGATTTTCCAATTTCTTGATTAATTGTGTCTTGGTCATGAAACCTACATTCAATCTTTTGTTTCCACTCTTTTCATCAGTAATCACTGATTTTTGATCATTCATAATCACAATAGTCACATGTTGATTTTGAGTGTTGATAAATTTATGTTCATTGACTAGTGAGACAAAATTAATCCTTTTAATAGGAATTGCCTTTTGAGTCTTCGAGTAAGCAGCTTCATTCTTTTCTATATCTGGTATCTTTCCTAGGTACTCATCATAACCTAGACTAGATTTTTTACCTATCATTTGACTCCCTACCAAGTTTATCAACTTTTTAGAGGATTGGTTCCACTGTTTTATCTTAGCATGTTCATGTTCAAGTTGTTCGACTAAATAATATTCCCTCTTTTTCAAGGCATCAATCATGTATTGAGCTTTATCCAATTTTGGCTTGATAGCATCAAGTTGTATTTGTCTCTCTTCAAGAAATTTATTTCTATTCAAGAGTTGGTCATGTGATTCTTTAACTTTGGCATGTTTAATGGTCAGTGATCTAAAACTAACATGCAAATCAGACATATCCTTTTGTAAGCTTTCTATACTAGATATATCAATTAGATTAAGCACATTAAAGTACTGAGTTGCATTACATACCTTTATAGAATCATTTGGTTCATCAGTTCGAGCCATCAAAGCAAAGTTGACAATTTCTTCATCAGAATCATTGTCAATCCAATATTTACTTTCAGTAATCAAGGCCTTGCTCTTTGATTTGTACTTTTCATCAGCAAGATCATCCCCTGATTTCCTGTTCTTTTCATCATTAGATCTCTCTATAGATTTAGGTTTCTTGCACTCATTGGCAAAGTGCCCTAACCCATCACAGTTGTAGCATCTTATTTTCTTTTTGTCAAAGGTCACTATTTGACTTTCTCATTTTGGGTTAGGTTTTCTTGATGATCTTCTTCCTTTCCTCTTAGCTCTGAATTTCTTGAACTACTTCACCATGAAGGCCATAAATTCCTCCATGTCATCATTAGTGTTGGATTCAGATTCTTCTTCAGCCAAGCTTGCAGTATAAGTTTCGTCATCAAGCTCCTTATGAGACATCTTTGCCTCAACCATTAATACAGCTCCTTTGTCCCTGCCATACATCTTTTGTCTCTGCTCTAGTTTAAGTTCATAAGTCTTTAAATTTTCATAGAGTCTGTCCAATGTAAGAATATCCAAATCATGAGCTTCCCTTATTGCAGTAGTTTTTGGATCCCAATTTGGTGGGAGAGCTCTCATGAATTTAGTGTTAACATCTTCATTATCATAGGACTTTCCAAGTATTTTCAGTTCATTCAGCAACGCATTGAATCTATTATACACTGATGTTATTGATTCACCAGGCTTTGCTTGAAAAAAATTCATATTGGTGTGTTAACAATGACCGTTTATTCTTTCTTACTTAATATGTCCCCTCACATAGGACTTTAATGGTGTTCTGGATTTGTTTTGATGTTGCGCAATTGATGATGCTTGTGAACATATTTTTATCCAATCTATCGTAGAATATGTTCATCACTTTAGCATCTTTCAACACTTGTAACTTGTCTTCATTGGTATAACCACTCTTACGAGCAAGTTCAAAGTGTTCAGCAATTATTGTTCCTTCCACAGTTTTTGAAGGGACAAATTTCCTTGGTTGATAAGGACCCTTCTCAATCCTATCAATGTATCAAGATCTGTTGCTCTCAAGTGCATGTATATCTTTTGTTCCCAGATAGGATATTTTTCTCTTTTTAAAACTAGAATTATGGTTCTGCCATCACGACTTCCTGCATATGTCATTATGATGGAGTTGCTTCCTTCATCATTGGCCATCCCTGGATCTTGTTAATTGAATTGTATCAATCAAATTCGCTGATACCACTTGTTGTCCTAGTGAGACAGCCTAGATGTGACGACCCCAAAATCCCTTACTGGATCAGGGCTTCGTCAAAAGAAGGAAAAGGTAACCACACATCCATTCATACTATAAGTACTAGGAAAAAGGCAACATTAAAGAGTTATTACAACCCAAAAATAATATAATTTCAGCAGAAGCTATCGCATCATTATAAATTACAATTCCAAAATCATTACAACTTCTAATATCTAACTCCCTTCCTTCCTTCCTCAACATTAATAAAAAGAGCAACTAATTTAGTAGTCAATCATCTTTGCTTTCCCCTTATCAGAGGGTTCAGCCTTTGTGTTGTGTCCTGCAAGACATTTAGATTCAATAAGAGTGAGTGATTTACACCCAACAAATATATAATCAACTGAGAGTAATAAATCTGAAATATTTAAAGAAGTTAAAATCTGTTTGTGAGGCTCAGTGAAACAATACTAATGCCTCAAAAATCTGGAAAGACATTTTAGGATCACTGATGATAAACAACATGTAATCCTCCTTGAAGAAAAGTTAGGTATTCACCTGCATACAATCTTTTCAAAAATATTCATCGGGGACTAAACCCGTTGGATCTGCTAACCATACAGTACACAGTTGGCCCTACTGTGACCGCATGGTCCCTCATTGTGTGAACGTACGTAGTCACTTGTAATTCCTCTAGGCAAGGTGAAGAACACATCAGCACCTTTCCTTTCCTCTAGCCAACCGTGTGGCATAACCCATTTAAGGGGCATATCATTCTCATTCATTTGCACAGATATAAGATTGAATAATATTTGATAAATCAAAGCTCCTTTATATCCATGCATTTTTATTCATGTCATGCTAGCGGAAATTAAAGCATAGCATGTTGATTCACAAGGAAATTTTAACATAAAAGCCATAACCTTCTACGCATATCGAATCAATTGATCATGCACTTAGCTGAAATAAGTATAAGAGTGAGAATATACTTGCCTCAATCCCTTGCGCAAAATGAAATTCAAACTATTCGTGAGGGAAAAGTTTTGTAGAATATACATATCCCAAAATGAATTTAGTACTTTGATTAAAGTATGAGAGAAGGTGCATATGTGATGTCCTTAAACTTTTAATGTTTTCAAAGCTGCTATAAGAATTATTTTAGGGTAAATAAATAGTTAAACTTCATAAAATAATCTTAGGAAAAATAATGTGTTTATAGTTTAAAAGACAATCTGCGCATCAAGGGATCATCCCTTAGCTAACATCGACCATTAAGGTAAGGCTTGGTTATCACCAAACTCGTCATGGACTAACATATTTTTGCCCATCAGAGACTACTGATGACGTCATCAGGGACTAGTATTTAGCCTGTCGGAGACTAAAGCTGACGTCATTAGGGACTAGTATTTAGTCTGTTGGAGACTAAAGCTAACGTCATCAGGGACTAACTCATCTCATCAGAGACTAACTCATATCATCAGAGACTAACAACAACATTGTCGGGGACTAACTTATACCATCGGAGACTAACTTTAGAAGCTGTCTCAGGTACATGTGTCTTCCCCACTTCTCCAAAGGTGGTAATCTCAACCATAACCACGCTAAGGTCAAATCTCATCATCCTCTCAATAATTCGTAACATTATCTAGGGTCGGCAAACTCTCCTAGACGTAGTTTAGGGTTCAAAACTTAGGTTGAAGAAAATACTTAGGACTGTTGTCGAAACTACTAACAAAAAGAATGTTTGGTAGTTAAAGGTTTGTTTACCAGGTGGTTGCCAACAACATTGCACCCACCTTGGATATCTTTTCAAAATAAATGACATTAATTCCGGGTGTTAAAAGCATGCATCAAATCATACTTTTGGAAATAAATGAACAAGGTAATAAACGTGGTATGCATAATAGAACAAAATGTAAGAAATAGAGCAGGACTTTAATGCGATGCTCTTACCTTCTTGGCTAAAAGAAAAAGTTAAAAGCTCGGGTTGTTCTTCCAACAAAAACAATTGTCTTGAGAGTAAACTCGGATTTAGTGGTATGCTGTATAGAAATTTATGAGGGTGAGACTAGGGTTACAACAACGTAGTGTATATATATATATATCACTTGTTGAATAACAAGAGCTGTCGGATTTAATTGATATTAGTTGTTGGTTGTGAAAAGAAAAGAAGTGACTGGTGAGAAAGAGTGGTTGCAACGGCTGCTAACGTCTATCAGTCGTTTATCATAGCCCACTCTAGGGTACTGATGGAGGTGATGCACATTAAATGTTCCTGTCTCCCAGCAGTTAAGTTTAAAAAGAAAGTAGGTACTGTAGCCAAACATGTTCACACCCAGTGAGCTTCGTCTCGTGTGAACACAAACATGTATATATACAAGACAAATCTTAAATAAAATAATCTTTTAAATATTTGAGCTTCAAAATACATTTAAAAAAATCTTTTGGACATCACATTGTCATTAAACTTTCATTAATCAAACTCAGTAAAAGAAATTAAACCTCAGTGTATATCATGAATAAATCACAACTTGAATAAATCTCTCAACAAAATTCATTGACATTTTCGAGTTCTCACACTAGAACTTGTAGAAGCGGGGTTAAATACAAGTTTCTTGAAATCTTTTTCAAATTCTTGTTCTTTAAAGTAATATAACTTGTGAAAAATAAAGAACAAAAATAAGACAAATTTATAAAAAATTGCTTTTATTGATTAACAATTGATTACAAATTCTAACAATCACAAATTGATTGTCAACTTTAATTTTTGTACTGTATATATACAAATCTATGAAAACATACAGTTTCTAATACAACTCTATAAAATTAATTATAGATTCCAAATTTGAATCGTAAATTAGTTTATTATCCCATTCAACATATATTTTCTATATACAATTCGAATAGGTTTCTTCATCTCATTCCACGATGAAGAAAATTTTCTCTCTAGTTAGTTTCTTAACCAGCTTCGTCTTCAATATTTCTTCAAAGTCCATGTTAAAGTTAACCTCTAAACCAAATAAAACTCTATACTGCATCAGAGAGTAATCTTCACTTTAGTCTCTCTGACTGCTTCAACTTTAGTCTCTGATCAATTAAGTTTAGTCTCCGATAGTTTAAGCTTAGTCTCTGATGACTTAAGCTTAGTCTCTTATGCTTTAAGCTTAGTCTCCGATAAGTCTAAACATAATCTCTAACTTGTTGAAATCTCTAATGCAGTTCTAGTAGTCTCTTATAATACAAATAAACTAACTCTCATATATAAAACAAAAATGAATTACATGAATCAGAAAGTAAACTACTAGCTACAAAAATTCAAATGCTATAAACTAGCACTAACTGTACATTTGTATATTTAAGTATTCTAAATACAATCATCATCAAATGTTATAAAACCTAACAAGCTATTCCTTATGATGTCAACTTACACCTTCATGTTTAGTGTATCACAGTCTGAGTGTGCAAAACATTTTCGCAGCTTCATGTACTTTGTTAGGTCCCAATGGAAAAATATTACGGGTCGGGGGGGGGGGGGGGGGGGTGAAATTTTCAATTTTTCTCTTTGCTTTAAAACTTTATTGCTGAAAACATATTCCTTGCTTAAACAAGGTTTAAGAAAAGTTTTACTTAGAAATTTTGAATGCAACGGAATAAGAAATCCCCTTTTTAAGTATTTGAGACTAAGAAGGCGGTACTAAAGCAAGAGCAACAGATATAAGCATGATAACAAATACAAATAACAGATAAAAATAAGCAATAGATGAGACAATATTTTTATAGTGATTCAACAATGTCTACTCCACTCTTTTTATCTTCTTACTTAAGAGAAGACACTCAGTATAAAAGTTCACACAGAACTTAGTTGTACAAGGACACTTAGTCCACTGCTACAATTGGTCACTTAGAGCTCGCTATTTTACACAGACTTTTAAGTCACACAAACTTCTCTAAAAGATATATAAAATCTTGTTTGGTGGCTTTTAAGTAAAACTCCTTGATGAGTAAATAGCCAGCAGTCTGCTCAAGCTTGTGAGTTTGATTGCCTTGCTAAAGGTTTTAGGATGTCAGATGTCAGAGCATTCTCTTGGTTTTTCACTTCTATTAAGCTCATCATAAATGAAATTTAAGTCTGGTATTTATACCTTCTCAAAAAATATGATCATTGCTATTTTGAAAAAGAGTTATTAGAGATTTGAACTCGATAGTCATTCTTCAGTCTTGAACTAATCTTCAGGTAGTAGTATAGACGTTCGGCCATCAAAGGAAATTTGAGCATCAACTAATATTTGCTTATCAGCAGATAAATTGTTCATCAGCTGATAATTTTACCCCTCAACAAATATTTTTTTCATCAGCTGATAATTTATCCATCAGCAGATAATTGATTGTCTGTTGTTATTCGAACATCCAAGAATATTTGTTCATCAATTAATATTTGGCCATTAGAGGATAAATGTCTATCAGCTGATATTTGGTCGTCGGAGGATAATTTGTCCTTCAATGGATAATTTGGCCATCGACAGATAATTGTCCTTTAATGAATAAATTGTCCGTCGACAGATAATTTCCTTTAGTGGATAATTTGTCTGTCGGCAAATATCGTCCATTAGCTAACATTTGTCCATTAGTGGATAATTTGGTCATCAGCAGATAACCTTCTATCATCAGATAATTGTTCATCAGCAGATAATTGGCCATCAGCAGATATCGTCCATCAACTAATATTTGTCCATTAGCGAATAATCTTTTATCAGCCAATAATTGTTCACCAGCTTATAATTGTCCATCGGCGGATAATCTCTACATCAGTTGATATTTTTCCATCAGCTAATATTTGGTCATCAAAGGATATGCTCTACAACGGTGGATAACTTGAGTCGTCTGATACATCCTTGCTTTGTTGATGATGGCTTGCTGATGATCAACCTTGTATGAACTAGTTTTGCTAAAAGTTACTATACTTAAAATCCTCCTAATAAGTAGAATTTTATTCTAAGTCTTTTTACAACCTTTCAAGAAGGGACTATATTACATTATCAATCTCTATATCATCAATTTTAAATAAAAATATAAACACTTTAATCAGTGAAAGTACGCGGGGGTTGACTTAACATACTTGATGAACTGTAGTAGACCTGATATAGCTTATGTAGTAAACAGATTAAGTAGGTACACAAAGAACCCAAGTAGGGATTACTGGACTGCCCTTAGTAGAATTTTGAAGTATCTACGACGTACCTTGAATTATGGTCTATTCTACAATAGTACACCAATTGTACTAGAGGGCTATTCAGATACCTGCATCTCTGATTTAGATGAGACCAAATCCACCAGTGCATATGTTTTCACTTTGGTTGGTGGAACAATTTCAAGGAAATTCTCCAAACAAACATGTGCAGCTCGCCCTACTATGGAGTATGAGTTTATAACCTTAGAGAAGGTTGGTTCTGAGGCAAAGTGGCTCAGAAACTTGTTGGAAAATATTCTCTTATGGTACAAAGCAATGTCATCTGTATCAATGCATTGTGTTTATCAGGCTGCCATTCATAGAGCTAAAAACACTACCTATAATGGCAAGAGTAGGCATATTCGCCTAAGGCACAATATTATGACACAGTTGTTATATGATGGAGTTATCACTCTAGATTTTATAAAGTCAAAGCTAAATCTAGCAGATCCATTGATCAAACTAGTGCAAGTGGAATATATATCAAGGGGGATGAGACTTCTGCCTACCACCAAGATCAATAGTGATGGTAACCCAACCTATGTGATTGGTAATCCCTTAAAGTTGGTTCATATGGGTAATAACAAGTCATAAGGTGATCTGGAGGCACTATTCGACAATTTGCTTTTGAGTCCTCCTTATGGTGTAGAATAGTGCAATACTACAGTGATGAGGTTGAGTTTTCACACTCTTAATGTATTCTTATAACTCAAACTGAATGGTATGCTTAAACTGGTATGCTTAAACTGGTATGCTTAAACTATAAAGCATACTTGATGAGAATCACCTAAGTGAGTGTGAGGTGTGGCCACCTCCATGACAACAAGGCAAGTATCTCTAGATCACTCATGATCTTCCAAGTATAGGTGCACAACCATAAATGTGCCCAATCACATAAAACAACCAAGATGTAGGGCTGCAATGTGAGTGATTTGTACTTCTGGCTCACAATAAAGGGAGAAGGTTCATAGAAACTCTTGTTTCACCAAGTCGTGTAAGTCAAGTCTATGTACTGTTTCATATTTCAAAAGATACCAGTACTTATGCACTATGATCTTTATTCTTAACCAGACATCCACACTCTTTTTTATCTTTATGCACCTTTGATATATATGGGGGCTTGTTGAATAATGTTGTAAAATCTTAGTAAAATTTTTGAGTACATCAATGGTTGGAAACTCATTGATTGAATTTATTCCTTGGTGGATATCAACATATATTAGTTCATTAGTATATATTGTATCAGCAGATATTAGTTCATCAACAAATACTATTTCATCAGCTAATACTACTTCATCAAAGGATAACACCTCGTCTGAGGGTATTTTCTAATCAGTGGATACCTCCTCTTCAGTAGATATATTAACTCTTCAGAGGATATTTATTCATCGGTTGATATTTATTCATCGAAAGATATTTATTCATCTGTCTATATTTATTTATCAATCGATATTATCCTTTGATACCTTTATCAACCGACAGTCTTTATCATCTGATGGTCAAACCTCATTTAATCTCTGATGGGTTTTAATGACTCATTGACACGTTCATGTCGTTATTGTTTTGCTCACAATTAACTCAATCATATAATGTTCTATTTGCTCGTTAACATGTTCACCCACAACAAATTAATATGTTGTAATCTCTAGTTTATCGATTAATCGTTATTATCTCAATTATAAACAAAGATTAATTCGTTCATTATATATATAATAATTACATATATCTTCTCTGGTCTCTCTTTTCTGATACATGTCTAGTTAATGAAAGTTAAAAGTTATTCCTGAACATTGATCTAGTTCTAGTGCCCAGTTAGATCAATGAGGAATGTTGAATTCTTGAGTTATATTCTATTTGAGACCAACGAGAAGACAAATTTTTTTTTTAAGAACAGTGAATGTCACGTCTCAGTCCAATCAATAATTACTCTGAGTTCTTTCTAAATTACTTATCGTCCCTTTTGATAGTTTGTTATCTGATTTTGGCCAATTATTCTAACAATAATGTATATTGCACAAAGTAAGACTTCGTACTTTGATGACACATATATATCATCTTCTAATTCTTGTTTGATGGGCAAGTTAATATCAATTGTATCTCCCTCGAGTGATGAAAATTTGTGTAAAAGCTAAGAATTTTCTACTCCTCCAAATATTGTTTCTTTATCTAGAATTGTTGGGTCCACTTCGAATTTTAGAATTAATTATCAATAATACCGGTCTTCTCCCATCTTAAAATATAATCCTTCTTTAAGAAAAAGAATAATAAAATATACGCGTTAGACAATTAAAAAAAAAACTTAAACAACAGACAGAATAAACTGTGGGCCTACAAAATTACTCATTAATATATCTAAGTATCAAGAAGTATCGGGAGAAGACATTAAATAATGTAATGTAGTATCTACCATCGAGATTAAAAGTGCTGCTGATATTAATTTTATATGTTTGATTGAGAATTGCATAAATAATAATTTTTTCATAAAATTTATTATAAGTAATCAATTAATATAAGCCAAGAAAAATTGTAATGACTATTTTTGAAAAAAATAACATTATTATAAAACTGTAACTCATGTAACAAAACTCACCTCATTTAGTGAAACAGGTGAAATGCCATAAATATTTACAAACTTCAAAAGGCATAGATCAATTGACTAACTATGTTCCTTGTTTATATATCCGTGAGAATTCTAAAGCAAAGCCTAAAAAAGGCACTCGCATACCAACCCCTTGGTCTCACCATCAAAGAAAGGTAACAAGTCCTCTCACTTATTTTACCATGTGAGTCAAGACTCATTTTCCAATGTGAGCTAAGATGGAACAGATGATATATTTTCTTACTCATTTTTTTTAAAATTAGAAATATATTTTTAAAGTGACGATTTTTAAAATTAATTGTTATATTCCAAAATATATGTATAGTTATCATGTTATTTAATAATAATGAGAGTTATGATAGATATCATCAAGTAAGAGATGTATATAGTGGAATTAATTGAAATAATAGAATTGTGAAATGATATTTAAGGAACTTCATTACATTTTATATTTCAAAAATATAAATATATTTTTAATTTTGAAACAAAAAGAAAAATATATATCTCTAATTTTAGAATAGAAAAGTAGTTGATATATTACTCGGCGATAAGACAGCCGTCCAAGTCTTCCTCAGATCCTGCTTTAGATAGAGTGGTTGACTCACAAACTTTAAAATGCAAAGACTCAACTAAATGATATAAGGAAAAAGTCCGTTATGTATCAGATTTTTGTATTTTGAATTCTCTGCGTCTTAGGTAGTCCGTAATAACATTCAAGTATTTCGGAATTAGCTCGGGTTTGATTCGAAAATTAGTTGATTCGGTTTAAATTTGATATAAAAATGAACCAAACTTAATATTTTATTTAAAGTTTAATAAGTCAAACGAGTAAAACCTGAGCATTAAGATACTCGTTCGAATAAATTCATGAGTAGTTCAATTACTTGTTTTTATACTAAAATGTTATAATATATATCAAAATTTTAGAGCTAATATTATTGTAATAATTTATTTAAGTATAATATATGTTCTATAAATTATTTTAAGAGTGATGTTTGTAAATAAAATAATTATTACATATATAAAATATGTTATAAATTATGAAAACTTATATAAATATAATTTGTATTTTATAAAGAAAGGAAAACAAAAGCCCAGGCATGGCCAGCCCACGGACTATTTCTCCACCTAATCTCCCTCCACGTCCCTTAGTCATGGCATTTTCCCTTTTCATTTATCTTTCTAATTCTTTCTCCTCACACACACCAGTTTTCTCTTTCACCACCTCTCTCCTCTAATACATATCACTTCTTTTTCTTTGAATTTTTGGTTTAAGATAATCCCCTTGCTTTTGATGTTATTTCTACTACTCTCTGTCTTTTTTTAAGATCCTCAGCAACTCTTCATTTAGGTTTTTTTTTTAGTTGAACATTCCAAATCAAATTTTCATCTATAATTAACGTTCATATTTATTTTTTTTTAATTATTAAAGTTTTAGATCTGATCCTTGTCTCGGAAAGGAAGGGGATAAAAATTCTAATTTGGTTTAAGCTACATCGATCTTCTGCATTGACTCTCTCTCTCTCTCTCACACACACACACACACATTGTTGTGGTCGGTGATGGCTTCTTCTTCATCTTCTTCGCCTAAGGAATTTGCGTACGACGTGTTCTTGAGTTTTCGAGGTGAAACTCGCTATGGTTTTACTGCTCATCTTCACAAGGAGATGAGAAACCTTCACATCCGTACGTTTTTAGACGACGAAGAACTTCGAGCAGGAAGTGATCTATCTGCCCAATTCATAGAAGCAATCGAGCAATCAAGCGTATCAGTTATTGTGTTCTCAGAGAATTATGCATCATCAGCGTGGTGTCTGAATGAAGTTGTAAAGATCATGGAGTGCGAGAGAGAACAGAAGCAGTTGGTGCTGCCCATATTCTACCGTGTCCAGCCTTCCGTTGTGCGTCACCGGAATGGAAAGTTTGGGAAAGGATTTGCAAAATGTCTAGAGAGAGAACAAAAAAGACAAGGTCCAAAGTTGGAGAGATGCCCTCAATAAAGTTGCACACTTGTCCGGATTTGTAGTGGAAGGGTAATTATAACGAATCTTCTTTTCTTAGCTTTTTTAATTTTATTCTTATATCTGCTTATTTGAATGGAGTATATTATCCAACTCCCTTTCAGTCGGGTTCAATTTATATATCATTTGAATTTTGTCTTAACAACCCTTCGCATCTCTTATAAATGTAATATACGAAAATTAAAAGTAAGAAAAAAACGTCAATATTTTAACTTGAAAAACCTAAAATGCAAAATTCAGGATAATCTCGATAGAATTTCACTATTATCAAATAATAATACTACAATTTTTTCAAGTTTAATTCAAAAAACTTGATGTAACCCCAAGATTGAAGAAAATAAAATCCTTTCAATTTGAGAACTCACTCAAATCAACTTCACTACTTTCTACCGAATGAAGGAATAACCTCACTAATATTTTCTCCCCTTCACTACTCTCTACTTTTTCAATAGCACACTTAATGCTTATTTGACAAACTTAATGCTCACCGTGAAATCACCAGTCCAACAATCTATTTCCTCATGTGTGAGGATTACCTCAACATATATTTTAGAATAGGAGAGTTTTGTGAAAGTAAGGTTTATATCTACTTAGTGCAAGAGTTCGAGAATTTCCTAGATAGAGAGAGACAATGTTTTCTGGCAACAAGAACCTCCTCCAAAACTAGGTTGGAGGGTTATTTAATTATATAATTCTCAAGGAGGTCATATCAATAATTACTCCATCTGTTTAAAAAAAAAAGAGTTATATTTGGAAAAAAATTTAGTCCAAAAAAAAGTTACTTATTTGTTATTTTGCCATAAATTAAAAAATTTATATACATTTCTGTCATAATTTAAAAATTCATAACAAATGTTCAAGTTTTTGGACTTGTCTATCATTCTCATCCATTAAATCATGTATAATTGTACTAATCTATGTCAAATTAAACCACATTTCATGGTAAGACTACTTTATGACTAACATACCAACATAAATGTAAAATATGATCAATAGATGGAAGAACTTCACCTAATAACTCATGGAAATAAAGAAGATTTTATTAAGGTATAATGACACTTCAAACAATACATCAATATGATATTAATATAGAATACTTGAGGGAGTTCTAGATAGATATAAGCACAAACAGTAAGTATTCAAAAATAAATAACTCTATCCTAACAATTTGATAAATTACAAATATTTCAAATAGATAACTACTCTGTAATATCACCTATTCATCATAAGATTTATTTTTCAAAAAAGGTTTCGAGAATAGATTTTTAGAACTCTAAAGTTTTAAAACTCTATAAAACTTACGTTAATAGGTCAGTTACACTTTGTTTTTATGAATATCGATTATACTCGATTATGACTCATAATTATGTTACAAATACTATTACTAGTAATTTACATGACTAGAAAAATAAACACCCGATAAAAATAATAGTTTTATAGATATCTACACACTAACTCCCAATTTCCTTTAAATCAGGAAGAGAATATTTCGTATCAAACTACGCTACTCCAAGAAACTCATTTTATTACTTTGGTTGGAGTGAAATAAAGCTCTCCATGTACAATATTATTTGTTTGTCAACTGAAAGCACTATATATATTAGAGATACTTTCTTTGTTTTTATACGCTTTAGTGAGTTTTACTTGCGAAATAATTTATGTGCAAATATTTATTTTTTTAAAATAGAGGAATGTTTTGACTTTTTAAAGTCAAATACCAATATATTAAACTTTATAATTAATGAACATTATAGTTATGTCGTAATCCAAGATTTCTTCATACACTATAAAATTATAATTATTGTGGCAACTAATATTAAGTAAATTGACATTAATTTAAATTGCATTAATATTAGATATTTTATTATATTGCTTGGGTTTTATGTTGGCAGCAATGAAGCGGACTGGATAGATGAATTCATAGAGAAGCATCTTATTGGTGTTATAAAAAGACATGAATTTATCGGTGTTCCAAGGCACTTGGTGGGAATGGATTCTCGTGTCGATGATATCAAGTTGTTAATGAGCAGAATATCTGATAATTCGGTGGGCAAAATCATGATATACGGAATGGGAGGAGTGGGAAAAACCACACTTGCCAAAGCTCTCTATAATTCTCTTTTTTCTCAGAAGTATGAAGCTTGGTGTTTTCTTGAAAACATTAGAGAACTTTCACACCAACCTGGTGCTGCAAATTTAGTGCAACAGAAACTGCTTGCTGGTATCCTGAGGACAGAGGTCAAAGATGATGCTGCAGAAATCGAAATGAGGAAAAGAGCACTATCTTCAAAGAGAGTACTCATTGTTCTGGATGATTTGGAGGATGACTACACATTAGTTGGAGATGGTATTTCCTTTGGTTCTGGAAGTCGAATCATCATAACCACAAGAAACACACGTTTGCGTGAGTTTGTTCAACTTGATAGTGAATACGAAATGAAGGGGTTGGACACCTCAGAGGCTTCAGAGCTTTTCCATTGGCATGCATCCCCAAGTAATCTTCCTTTCGAAGAAGATTACGGAAAGCTCTCAAACAAGATTGTGAAATACTGTGGGGGGCTTCCATTAGCCCTTGAGGTCTTTGGGCAACATTTGCGTGGAAGAAATATACTACAATGGAAGGAAGCCTGTGATCAATTAAGCACTATTGCTCATCATGACAGAATTAAAAATTGTCTTATAATAAGCTTTGAAGGACTACAAAAAAATCAAAAAAGCATTTTTCTTGATATTGCATCTTTTTTCATCGGAAAGACAAAAGAGCATCTAAGTTATATTTTTTTGAAATTTCGTACGTATTTTTCAAAAAAGAGGCAATTGTTTCATTTTATACATTTATTTTTCTTTTTTGTTAATATTTGAGATGATTTCAAAAAATGTTTATGTACTTTATTGGATTTTGAAAAATATTTTTGGAAAAGATACCATTTGATTTTCCACAGTGTTTCCCAACTTAACTCGTTGATGAAATTTATTTCACTGCTATAATGTAATAACGGAGTATTTGATAAGACAAAAAAAGAAAAAGATTTAGAAACATTCTCTTCTTAAACTACAGAAACTATATTGGGCAAAATTAATTAATAAGGTTGCTTTTCATTTTAAATTTCTCCAGTCAATTCAGTAGTAGTATATTGTGTGAAAATCGTCTAGATTAAAGTTATATATATATAAAATAAAATAAAAATAGAACATAAAATAACTATTAGAAGTCGTTAAGTGTATTATTGGTAGTGTTGACCTATCGTTTTCCTCAACAACATGACAAATATCTTAAGTTCAAAATAGACCTTGGCTAGCTATGTATTTTTTGGATATGCACATGTATATGTACATATGCCGAATGACACTACATTATATATATATACACACAAGTGTACAGGTTCTGAAAAACTTGAAGTTCCTCGACGTCAGAGGCTCTACCCAATTGACAGAAACACTAGACTTCAGTAAAGTACCAAACTTTGAGATACTGATATTACGAGACTGTGAGAATTTAAGTGAGATAGATTCATCAATTGAACATTTAAGTAGTTTGGTTGAATTGGATCTATTTGGCTGTTGGCGTCTTACAAGTATCCAAATTGACGCCTGCCGAAGTTCATTGAAAACTCTGAACCTTCACCGAGTAAAATTTTGCAATTCCAAACTTGAATATTTTTCCAGTTCTACTTGCTTAGAATATTTGACCTTCAGTGACTGCAACCTAAGAAATCAAAACATTCCAAAAGTACTAGGGAGTACTCCATCCTCACTCAAATATTTGAATTTATCGTGGAACGATCGTTTTCTCTGTAAATTACAGGCCGACCTTACACAGTTATCCAATCTAACCATTCTTAAGCTGACTGGATGCACGATACTCGTGTCACTCACTGAACTGCTTCCGCCCAACCTACAAGAACTACATTTAAACGAGTGCAAATCACTTCGAAAACTTCCCAACCTTCCGCCTAACCTAAAAGAACTACATTTAGACAAGTGCAGTTCACTTCGAAAACTTCCCAACCTTCAGGGCATGAAGAAGCTCCGACTGCTGGATATTTGTGGTTGTGATAACCTCGAAACTGATCAATTGATTAAGGTTGGTGAATTTAGATTTGGTACTTGTAATATAACATCCTTCCCTTTATTTTCAATAATATTACATCAATTTCATTGTTTTATGTTTTATCAAACAGGGTATCCACAGTGAATTACCAGCTGGCCTAAAAATATATTCGGATATTATTTCTAGGTTCAACCCCCATACATCTTCTATATCATTTCCTTCCGCTAAATTTGAATCTATGACTCATAAATCAGAAATTTCTGCTGTTTTTTCGGAAAATAAATATGGTTTTCATTATAGTTTTATTCAAATTGAAAGAAATGGCTCTACGCAAGGGAGCCCGGGACTTGAAAATAAAGACTTTTATATTTTCTGGGAGAAGTATCAAACAGAAGATCGATCTGAAGAAGAATGGTTTGGTGTTAAACTGGTCTATGCAAGCAACGAGGCATCCACAGGCAATTCAATCAATGAGAAATTAGAAATGTTGGTATTTGTGCTTCAGAGTTCTTTTATTGATGAGAACGGTCTTATAGATGACAAATCTCTCACTTACACAATTGAACATATTGGTGTCCAAATTTGGGAAGAAGAGGAGCTATTATTGAGAGTACTCAGATCCCCACTTATACCTGGTAGCAATTTGATTGGGATTGTCAACTATGTTTGGAAACATAACTCTGATTGTATAAAATCCAAAGCTGTCGTGGAGTTGCTTGTACGTTCAATTTGTTGTCAGCCACCTAGATTGGTTTATGGAGATGCATTGTGGGATTTATTGGTGCGTTTAAGCAAGAGCAAAAAAGAATTGTTCACCACCGACATTCTTAATGGCATGATATCAATTTTAGAGAAACATGTTTCTGCCGAAGAAAGGATATATGCAAGTAAGCTTTATTCATTTGTGGTTCAGGGGTTGTGCAGGAATAAGGATATTGACAAGGCCAGAGCTCTGCTGTGCAACATGATTGAGAGAGGTCCTCCTCCTTGCAATGTTGCCTTTAACGCGACCATCAATGGCCTTATTGAGGTCGGGAACATGACCCAAGCAGTGAAGACGTTTGAGGTGATGAAGAGTATGCCATTGACTCCCGACGAGTACACTTATAGTGTGATTATATGTGGTTACGTGAAGGCTAGTCAAATACCGGCTGCTCAAAAACTGTTGGATGATGCCAGAGAAAAAGTTTCCGCAGCATATGATGTTTCGTCGGGGTTATTCTGTCCGAAGAAATTCAAGGACATGTTTTACATGGGAAAGATAAGAGAAGAAATGTTGCCTACAAATGGTGATGCATACAACAAGATGATGCAAGCACTTTTCCTGATCGATTCGGACTGGAAAACAGCAGAAAAGCTTGTCAAGGAAATGGAGGACAAGGGTTTGCATCTCAATGGGACGACAAGGGGACTTATAACTGCACTCGAGGAATTAAGTTGCAGCTCTAAGAAGAGAAAGTTTGAAGACTTTTTTTCCAGCTTGTCAATAGATGGATGATTGAAGGGAAGAAAAGAATTTGAGGATAGAGTTAATTTTGTTATTATTATTTGATCTATTGCTATGAAAGTCAGAACATGTTTATTGTTCATTTTCTAAGTGTCATTATTTTTCTTACTATTTTTTTCGAGTGTTATATTAATTGTTATTATGTATTCATTCTGTCTCAGTCTATTTTTAATACTTTTTTTTTTATGTCTCACTCTTTTCTTTTGTAATATAAACCATTTATAGAAAATATCATCTTTTAATTTATCTAAATTACTTTTCACAGCATCTGTCACATGAACTAATTTTAAATATTTTTAATGTTTTACTTTCTCATTATTTTTACTCAGCTATTTCAAATTAATTCATTCTACATTATTCGTTCTAAAGGACAATGTACATTCCATTTAAAATCTTCTTTTTCCTTAATAATTGTGCAAAGTAAGATGTTAATAATTGTGTAAAGTCAAATGTTGCAAATGGTGGAGTGTAGTAGATTGGATCTTGAGCTCATATTTGGACTGAAATCTTGACTTTGGGAATTGTAATACAAGAACATACATGCATTATACATCCCTTCTTATGTCCTGTTTCAAGAATATAAGAAGCTTGTTCTTATAACTTAAATTAGATGTTCATGTTTAATCTCTTAAACTCCTAATCTAGCATTCACTCATGCAACGTAGTAGACGAACATCTTATCTTCAAATATTTAAAAAATATTAAAAATTTAAAAATAAAAACTTTCCCTTTGCATAACCTGTTTTTCAAACATTTTTCGTACAGTCTCACGCTTGCTGCTTTCTGCATCGTATTCAACTTAACATTTTAAATGCTCTCGATTTTATTGTCACCATACTTCTTCCTATTGTGTTGAAACATGTATTTGACCTTCTTACAATATGTACAAATTTTGTAATATCACTTCAACGAACAACACTCTATCAAAACTCATATATTCAACTGAAAAAAATATTGGAAACATAAAGAACACAACAAAACGAGAAAATTTAATCACCCGTATATAAGAGATGATTTTATTATGTATTACACAATAAAACCTACCGTTCATAATATAATCATCATAGAAGAAGTGTTCAAACAATTAAAGATGTAGTCTAAAATACTAGAATTTTATGAAGGCAATTTAAAATTATCTAAAATTCTAGAAATAATTTTAATAAAGAAAATGTAATTTAGAATTAGGAATATTAAAATGACTCAACTAAAATTTCAAATAGACTTTACTAATAAGAAAATTACTATAATAATTATAATTCAACGATTTTCCCCTTTTTTATGCAAAACCTTATTAGAAAAATTCTGTAAATACCGTATACTTTTAAGAAGGGTAATGAGACCATACCCTTGTGATCTTTTGCATTGAAGAAAGAAACGAAGGCTCACTTAGTTACAAGAACAGAATTTTGTGAAGCAACTAAAAGTGTAGAATTACTGTTAGTGACGATGACGAGTTAGGTTCGAGGGCGAATCTTCTCCTATTAGGGGAGAATGATGCAAGTGGCTAGTGGTTGAAAGGGGTGTGAAACAAGTCGTTCTAGGTAACAAACTCTGATTGGGTTCAAATTTGACTGGTCACTCTGAAATCATCCAACGAATAATATCCATCACATTTTGTCGTGGCCTAAGTTATTTTTCGGCTATTGGAAGTCGTTCACTATTTTATTTAATTTTTTAAAATAAATATAATGGTAATTTTGTAAGTTTTAATTTTTGAAATTTTGTCGTTTAGGTATTTTGGGATCATATAAATACTATATGATGTAGTTGGAGCCATCAGACATTGTTTTGATATATTCCAGACTTTAACTACGAAGAACTTTTGTGTTTTTTTGTGTGACTATTCAATCCTTAATTCTCTAGTGCAATATCTATTACTTTGGCATTATCTCATCTAGTAACAGGGCTTTTTGGGTAGGCCAAAATCAAATCTTAGCTAGGAGTTTGAAATTAAAATTTTATTTTTAATTAAAATTAAAATTATCATTAATTTTAATTATCATTGATTAAAATTAATTAAAATTTTATTTTTAAGAGCAAACCACAAGAACATTTTAATCTTTTGGGGACATTCAAATTTCCAAAATTTACTCCAATCAGTGTCCTCTCCAACGACAGTGGAGTTTTGAAGGAATTTGAAAATATTTGTGGTATTACATTCTGAATCACTCCCATATCCCGCACCCCACCCCCACCCCCACCCCCCACCTACCCACAAGTTTATCCCTCTTTACACTCCACCTAGGGATATAAAAGGCCCAAATTTTCCTTTTTACCTCCAAGATTATAAGGCTCTCAATCCCCTCCAGACACCATTGTCCATCATCCCCTATAACTTTTTGCATAGTGAGAAATTTTTCATGCTCCAAAATGCTACCCCTCATTTCCTCCGCAATGAGATTTTCTCCAACCCACCAATCATACCAAAAGGACACCTTATCGCCTTCTCCCACTCTCTTTATTTGAATCTACTTGGGATACACTTAAGGCTTTTCTGGATGCCTCTATAAATAGGGGAGGCCACCTTGTTGTATTCAAAGGTGTTAACTTCATCCTTTTAAAAATGTCTTTCTAGGTTCTGGCCCATAAAGTGTCCCCTTTTGCATGGATCGACAACCACTTTTTCTTCAACAACCACCGTTGTATTCAAAGATAATAGTAGGTTATCTGTCGATAAACATTTAATTACCGATGGTCATTATCTGCTGATAAAAAACATTTAATTACCGATGGTCATTATCTGCTGATAAAGAACTTTTATCCTTTGATGACCATTTATATGTTGATGGTTTAACCTCTAATAAACAATTTATCCACTGTTGCAGAATATCTACTGATAGACAACTTATCATCTATTGCAACTAACATGTTGATAAGTATTTAACCTCTGAAACATACCTTTATCATCTAAAAAACAATATTTGTTGATAGTCAGTTATCTGCTAATGACAAAGTTTATCTAATGATGACTGTTTCTAGAAAATATCCACTACTAATTATTTCTTCTTCAGATGCAGTATCCACTGATGAACACAATATCTACCGAGGCTCATAATTATCATATGACTCGCTGCTATGATGATTTATCCTCTGATTTATCTTCTAGTATACATTTTACACTTTTAGAGGATAACATCTGTTGGTCTGTCTATTATCCACTGATGAATAGTTTATACTGTCAGAGGATAATACTTAGATAAAACCAGCTACAATTTATCTGGTGATGTTTATATAACATATCTGCAGATTCTAGTACAATTTTAGGTATAACAATTCTAAGTATTATACATCATTATCAAATACTATAATTTTTAATAAATTTGTTAGGTATATTGATAATGATGTTGATGTCCATACTCCTAGACATGATGAGTGTCAATAATGTGCTTGTACATTTGTAAATGCTGAAGGTGATCTATAAATCTTAATATAATAACACGAATAAATATTTACTGATGGACATCTTGGTCTATTAGGTGATCTATAAACCTTAGTATAATAGCTTGAGCAATCTAGTCATTAAGGCTTAGCATTAGGAGATAACATCAGGCTTAGCCTCAGGAGATCGAGAAGCACTGATAAATTCCTGTCATCAAGGCTTAGCATTAAGGGATAACATTAGAGCTTAGTATCAGGGGATCGAGAAACACTAATAAAATCCTGTCATCAGGGCTTAGCATCAGTAGATCGAGAAACACTAATCAAATCCTTCGTTAGGGCTTAGCTTCAGGGAATAGTCAATGCCTAATCAAACCTACATTAGAGAATGACCTAAGCACTAATGAACATCGGGGACTGTCTTGTATTTATCTGATACATGGAACGGAAGAAAGGGGTATTCCTGGGAATATACTCCTTGAGATATGGTGGTCCAGTAACAACCTTTTGTAACAGAACTGCCTGGAGAACAAGGACTGAAAAAGAAGCAGTTGTAGCCATCAAATGACTGAAACATGTCTCCACAAGAGGACAATGATAACTAAACAGAAAGGGGAGCATGCATAGCACATGATTTTTGTTTTTGTTTTCCTATATATAAAAAGGTTGTAACACATTGTATTATAACTGATTCACATAGACTTATCCATATTGTTCATACACTAGAGAGCGAAACTCTGTAATTTTCTTGTGAGAGAAAATTGTAAAAAAAAAGTTGTAGCCAAAATTGTTCAAGTTCTGAGTAGCTAGTGTGTGAAAATAGAAGCTATTGTTCAACAGAAATTGTAGTTGGGTAATCACTTGTTGATTATCCAGATTTCCAGAAAAACTTCCAAGTATTAATACAATTATTATTACTTGAATTTTCCTGTGTTTTTTCTTTTTCATGTTCTTCTTTATTTATGTCCATCAGGAATATTGTTCAAAACAGTTTTTCAATTGTATAACTTTGTCAAAGTTTTAAATAAAGCAAAAAGTGTGATAGTTTGTGTTGATGCACCCCTACTTATATTACTACTGCTTAAACAATTACATTTATTTAATATAAGAATTGATGATGTAATATAGTCTTTACTTATATGATGTAAAAGGACTTAGAAAAATATTCAACTTGTTAGGTGGATTCTACTAGTTAAGAAAGGATTTTGATCACAAATGAAGACTCTGCCAATCGATCAAAAAGGATGCTGAAGATATAAAGAAAAAGTTCAAGGACAATCCTGCTTAGAATAGAAATAAGCAAGGAATGATATAACAAAATACCTTACCTTGATCCAAGCAAGAGTGTTAGAAAAGACCATCTTTTGTCCTGCTTAATCATCTGGTAGAGAGCTTTTTCAAAAAGCACTAGAAGACAAAATAACGGCTATCTTTTTGAACTAAGTAAGGAACGGTTAGAAAAGTACAAGTCACTGTCAAACAGTACAACTCCCAACGGATCTATTTCAAAATTCTCAACGGATAGATTTTTGGAGTAGTATAAATAGAAGTCATAAATTTCATTTATGAATACTGAGCAACCAAGAATTGCTCTGACAATCGGACACTCAAAAGATACAACAAGACACAATTCAAAGCTTGAACAAGTGCTATCTAATCTGCTCAACAAGGAGCTTACTGCTTAGAGATAGCAAGCAAGAAACAACATCTGTTATTAGTCTGTGTGACTTGGTATAAGTGACCCATTGTAATTCTGGACTAAGTGTCCTACTGCTTATTGTTTTATGTGAACATTTTAGTGAGTGCCTTCTCAAGTAAAAAGAAGAATAGTGGAGTAGGCTTTGACTGAACCACTATAAAAATTCTCCTGCCTACTTTTCTTTGTTACTTATCTTTTACATTGCTTATTTCTTTTATTCCTTCTTTGCTTAGTCTTTGCTAAACTATTTAGCAAAGACTTACTGACATTGCTACTTTAAGCCATTGGTCTAAAAACAAAGGGCTTCTTTACTATAAATTCTGCTACTAACTCTTTTCAAAAATTAAGAAAACTTTTTATTAAGTAATAAGTGACTTAAATCTGTAAAGTTTATAAGCAAGACTTAAATTTTGAAAAACACTATTCAACCCCCCCCCCCCCCTTCCCTTCTAGTATTTTTTCATTTGGGACCTAACAAGTGGTATCAGAGCTTAACACTATTTGCAAGCCCTACAACTTGAGAGAATCCTAAATTTTAATGGCTTTAAGAAGTGATTTTGGTGGCAAACTGCTCATGTGCAGCAGAGATAGATTTGCTAATTGGAAATTGAGAATACAGGTGTACATGGATGCTATTGATGAGGAATTATTTGAAGCAATAAAGGTTGGGCCTTACATACCAGAGAAGATAAACCCTGTTGATCTCAACAAACTTATACCAATGCAGAGAAAAGAGTGGACGGATGAAGAAAAGAAACTAGTAGGATTCAATAAGAAAGCAATGAACATTCTCTTCACGGCTCTTGAGGAAGAAATGTTCAAAAGTGTTTCTAACTTCACCTCTACTAAAGAAGTATGGGATGCCCTGCTGGTTCTCAATGAAGGAACAACAGAAGTCAAAGAAAATAAGCAATCCGTGCTTATACAACAATATGAAATGTTCAGTATGCAGCAAAAAAAAAATCTTACTACAATGTATAAAAGGTTCACTGTCCTACTCAACAATCTACGTGCTCTAGGAAGAACCTATGACAACAAAGACATCAATCTCAAATTTATGAGATCTTTACCAAGACAGTGGGATCCTAAAACCACTGCTGTAAAGGAATTGAGGAACTTACATGTTACTGATCTTCAACAACTCTATGGAAACCTGCTCACCTATGAAATGGAACTAGCTCAAAGAGATGTTATTGCTAAACCGAGAAGGAAAGACAAAGGAGTGGCTTTAAAGGCTGCTGAGGCTAAGCATGTAGCAGACTCAAACTCAGAATCTGGAGACAGCGATGAAGACATGGTCATGCTAGCAAGGAAGTTTAGAAGATTCTTGAGAAAAGACCGAGGCAACTTCAGAAAAATTAGAAGCAGCAGCAAAAGAGACTCTTCAAAAGATCTTTGCTACAACTGCAAGAAACCAGGACACTATGTTGTTGATTGTCGAAGCACAACAAGGGACGAGAAGAAATACCCTACTAATGATAACAGCAAGAGAAAAGAGTACTACAAGAAATATCAGCAAAAGAATAGCTCCTCAAAGAAAAACAAAGGACTCCTTGCTGAAAAATTTTGAAGTGACAGTGAGAGTTAATCAGAAGATTCAGGACCAGAAATTGTCAATCTCTGCTTAATGGCTAAAGAATCGAATCACAGCAAAGAAGTAGATCTTACTAAGGTATTTGATTTTGACTCTACTGACATTACTGAAGCTGAGTTGCGATCCTTACTTAAGGAGGTTGCATCTCAGTGACATCGATATAGAAGATTGTTGAGAACTGCTTCAGAAGAGTCTGATCAGCTAAGGAGCAAGAACTCTGAAATTCTGCTTACACTTGAAAAAGTAAGAGCTGAGAATTTGGAGTTAGTTGCTGCTGATGATGAAAAGACCCTGCTTAGACAACATCTCAGAGACTCTCAAGAGAGGGAGTCTAAGTTAACCTCTCAAGTTGAGGATTTAACAGTAACAATCTCCACATGGAACAAGTCATCCTCTAATGTTTGTGCTTTGCTGAAAAGCCAAAGAAGCTTACTAGATCGAGGAGGAATTGGATCCGGAACTTGCGAAGTTCCTGCTGAAGAAAGTGGAGAAAGTGAAGTTAAATCTATCAGTAGAACAATCTCCATTGATTCAGCAAAGTATGAACCTCCTGCTAAAACCAAGGGTAACAGAAATGTTACCTTGCTAAAGCACAAATTCCCTGCTAACCGTAACCATAAGCAAGAACATGGTGCTAAATGGACCAAAGGTGGAAAATTTAGCACGAACCATGTTCTCCCTGCTCATCGTTACAACACAACAAGGAATTTGGAATTTAGCAAAGGTTGGGTTAGGAGCAAACACTGGAAATCACCTCAACCAAAGAGAAGAGGTAAGCAACACACACAACACAACATGCTGCATTTGAGATGTTATTGTTGCCATAGGATTGGTCACATTGCTTCCCTTTGTCTTGTGGATCCTTACTATATTGTTAGGTCTTTAAGACCAAAAATGAGACAAGTATGGGTTCTCAAGGGTACTAACCTAAATGGACCCAAGTCTTGTTGGATACCAAAGTGACTCTGCTTATGAATTGTAAGATGTGAGCAAAGAACAAATTTGGTACTTGGACAGTGGATGTTCAAGACACATGACAGGAGATAAAGCCTTGCTCACCAATTCTAAAGAGAAAGATGGTCCTCAAGTAATTTTTGGGGATAATAATTCTGGAGAAACCAAGGGATATGGTTCAGCAAGAAATGGAATAGTCTGTTTCAACAAGGTTGCTTATGTGGAGGGTCTCAAGCACAACTTGCTTAGCATAAGTCAATTATGTGACAAAGGGCATAAGGTCACCTTCTTAGACAATCAATGTCAAGTAAGAGATCTTCAAACAAATTCTCTAAAGCTTTCTGGTTCAAGAAACGGTAATGTTTATGTAGTAGATTTGGCTAAGCTAAGTCCTGCTGAAACAACTTGCTTTCTTGCTAAAGTTTCAGCGGATGCTAGTTGGCTATAGCATAGGAGACTTTCACACTTAAATTTTAAAACAATTTCAAAACTTGTTGCTAAAGAACCATGTAGAGCTTGTCAATTTGGTAAGCAAACAAAACAATCCTCCTTAAGCAAACCTGAAAAATCAAACTCTATGCCTCTCTAACTATTACATCTTGATTTGTTTGGCCCTATATCAACAAGTCTTGGTGGAATGAAATATGGATTCACTGTTATGGATGATTTCACAAGATATACATGGGCATTATTTCTTGCTCACAAGAATAATGCACTAGCAAAGTTTGAAAAGTCCAGCAAACAAGTGCAAAATGAAAAGGAACTCAGAATTAAGTCAGTAAGGAGTGATCATGGGAAGGAATTCGACTTTGGATGTTTTACTGAATTCTGTGATAAGGAATATCTCACAACTTCTCAGCACCAAAAACTCCACAGCAAAATGGAATGGTTGAAAGGAAAAATAGAACTTTCGAAGAAGCAGGAAGAACATTGCTTACTGATGCTAGACTCCCTGAGTATTTTTGGGCAGAAGCAATAAATACTACCTACTATACACAAAATCATTCTCTCATACATCCTACTTTAAGCAAGACTCCATATTAACTATGGAAAGGAAGAAAACCCAACATCAGCTATTTTCACATCTTTGGATGTCCTTGCTATGTCCACAACAATGGTAAGGAGTACTTAACTAAATTTCAAGCAAAATCTGATGAAGGTATTCTCTTAGGATATTCCACTCATAGCAAGGCTTTTCGTATTTTCAATAAAAGAATTCTAACAGTTGAAGAATCTATTCATGTTATATTTGATGAATCTAACCATGAGGAAACAAGTGGTTCACTCCCTCTTATGGCTGAACAGGAACATGATAAAGGTCAACAAACTGCAGAAACTAAGGAAGATCCTGCTGAGAAACCATCAGAAGGCAACATTCCAATAGAAAGCACCCATGCTATAGCAAAAGTTGATGAACCCAACTTGGAGGAACTAAGACAGCAAGACATTCGAATAAATCTACCAAGGAGAATGAAGTGGACCAAATCTCACTCAGAAGATTTGATAATTGGCAATCCCACAAGTTCAGTAAAGACTAGAAGATCTGCTCAAAATGAAAACAGTTTTCTAAGTTTCCTATCTCAAATGGAACCAAAGAAAATTGAGGATGCTCTTGCTGATGCTAATTGGATCCTTGCTATGCAAGAAGAGCTAAACCAATTCAATAGGAACAATGTTTGGAATCTAGTTCTGAGGCCAAGAAATTGGCACCAAGTGGGTATTCCGAAACAAGATGGATGAAGATGGAATCATCACAAGGAACAAAGCAAGACTTGTGGCTAAGGGCTACTCACAGGAGGAAGGAATTGATTACGATGAAACCTTTGCTCTAGTAGCAAGGCTTGAAGCCATAAGAATCTTTCTTGCTTATGCTACTTATCAAGGCTTCAAGGTGTTTCAAATGGATGTCAAAAGTGCCTTTCTGAATGGACAACTTCAGGAAGAGGTATACATTGAGCAACCTCCAGGCTTTGTTGATCATTCCCATCCAAACCATGTATATACGCTTGAAAAAGCTTTATATGGTCTTAAGCAAGCACCACGGGCATGGTATAACGCTCTATCTTCCTTTTTAGTTAATGAAGGGTTCAATAGAGGTAAAGTTGACACCACTTTATTCATTAAGAAGCATAAAGATAAAACATTGCTAGTACAAATTTATGTAGATGATATAATATTTGGTTCTGCTGATGAAAAACTTTGTGCAAGATTTGCTAAGCTTATGCAGAGTAAATTTGAGATGAGCATGATGTGAGAGTTGAATTTCTTTCTTGGACTTCAAATTAAACAAAGCAGTGATGGAATTTTCATAAATCAATTCAAGTATACCAAAGACCTGCTCAAGAAATTCGGATTGGAGACAACAAGTCCTATGAAAACTCTCATGTCATCAGCAACAAAGTTAGACAAAGATGAGCAAGGTAAATCCATAGATATAACAAGCTATCGAGGTATGATTGGATCCTTGCTTTACTTAACTGCAAGCAGACCTGACATTATATTTGCTACATGTATTTGTGCACGTTTTCAATCTAACCCCAAGGAATCACACTTAGCTTCTGTTAAGAAAATTTTTAGATATCTCAGAGGAACTCCTAACTTAGGAATATGGTATCCAAAAGATTCAAACTTCAACCTTGCTGGATACTCGGATGCTGACTTTGCTGGGTGTAAAATTGATCGAATTGAAAAAGCACTAGTGGTACATGCCAATTTCTAAAAAGAAGACTTGTCTCATGGTTCAGCAAGAAGAAAAACTCTATATCAACATCCACTGCTGAAGTTGAGTATATATCAGCAGGAAGTTGCGTTGCACAAATTCTGTGGATGAAAAATCAACTTGATGATTATGGGTTTCATTTCAAGTCTATCCCTATATTCTGTGATAATACTAGTGTTGTAACCATTGCTTATAATCTTCTCTTACAGTCTAGAACTAAACATATAGATATAAGGCATCATTTCATTAGAGATCATGTACAACAATGAACAATAGAAATAAACTATATTCCTACTGAAAATCAATTAGCGGACGTTTTTACAAAACCCTTGGATGAAAATCATTTTAACAAACTAATAAGTGAATTAGGCATGTTAAATTTAGAATTAGGCATGTTAAATTTAGAGTGAGAGTCTACTATACTAACATTTTGTTTACTTAAGCAAGGACTTATGTTCTTAGCAATATAATAAACTTCTTGCTCAGATGATGGAAAAGATCCTGCTTATGAGTTAAGCAGTCTATTTGATCCTGCTGTATCAACTCATTATGTCCTGCTGAAATCTACCAAGATCCTGTTGATTGAGAGTCTGCTGATAAAAGTTGCCTGCTGACATTGAGCAGCATTCATCAATGTTGTTGTCTTAATCATTGTTGACCTTGCTGCAAATTTCACAAAAAGGGGAGCCTCCTTGACAAAAGTGTTGTTTCAGAAACTAAGTCAAAGACCTTGCTTATACTATAAGCAAAAGATGTTCTCGTTGCTTATAAGTTTAGACTCCCTGCTCATTTTCAGTTCCCTGTGGCATCTATAAGACGAGCAAGAATAGTGGTTTCTGCTGTCTATAAGCAGGATACATTTCATTTGCTATATCCTACCAAATCTCTTCACCAACAGAGACTTGCAATAACATCTTGTTGGTATCTCAAACACTTGTCGAAATTTCATATCACTTCCAGTTTTACCGCTGTAAAAATAGCCCATCTTTATATCAGCCATTTATTTCTCTTTCTGCATTTAATGTCACTCTGCCTCATTACCTATTTATGGCAGCTGTCTTTTTGGTAATAAATTCTCACCACTACCCACGAATTTTTCTCCCACTAACTCTTCCACTACTCATCTCAATAACTGTCCTAAACCTCTTCAACTTCTTTTCACCCCTATATAAACTCATTCACCCTTCTCATTTTTTTTACCTACATTTGCTCTGACTTCTTTCTAAAATATATTCTCTCTCTCTCTCTAAAAACCTACTAATACCGTTGCTTCTCCACCCTAAAACCACCATCTTTTCCGACTAAACACACAGCAAGGATGGAAAACTGGCTTGACAAGATTGAATCTGAGTCTATCATAGAGCTAGACTCCTTTGCTGATGATCAACAGGATACTGATATATTAGATGTAATAAGGCTACTGAGAAACAGCGGGATCCTCTATGTGATCTCTGCTGATAGCCCCATTTTTGAAGAAATTCTAAGGGAATTCTGCTAAAATGTTCAAGTAAGAGACAGCAGCATAAGTGGTCACGTGAATGGACAGCAGGTACTGATCACAGCAGCAAGTATCAGAGACACGCTCCAAATGACAAGTCAGGGTCTGCTGCCCCCATCTACACTAGTTCCTGCTGTATTGTGAGACCTTGGTTATGTTAAAAATCATAACACCAAGAAGATGAAGGATTTCTCAAAGAAATGGGACTTCCTCATGGATATACTTCACAAGACCTTGTTCTGTAAGTTTACTTTGCAAGATGAAACATCAGCAAGAGTCATTGCCTTGGTATCCCTGCTAAAGTCTGAGTAGGAGATCAATTGGGCACAAATTCTTTATGATCTGCTGAAAGATTTCTTCTCCAGCAAGAAGAAAATCAAGATCTGTTATGGACGAACACTATCCTTGTTGCTCAAGGGTATTCTTGGGAGCAATTTTCTAGCAAGGACTAGATCCAAGAAGCTGCCAAAGAGCAAGATTATTACCCCCGCCATCTTGCTGAATTATGAAAAGAATCCTGCTGCCCTAGCAAAAGCAGCTGCTGAAAGGAGAACAAAGAAATCGGTAGACTTTGCTGAATGTTGTCTGCAGGATGTTCAACATCCTGCTAAGAGGCCATCTACAACCACAACAATCCCTGTTGTCCAACCTAGCAGGAAAAGAAGGGTTGTTGCTCAAATCCAGCGGCCGAAGAAGAAAACTAAGGCAGTTGCTGCTGATTCAGAGCTTGACCCAACCACCCTCGATTCCGAGGAAAGAGAAGTGTAAGATTTCTTTATGGAATTGTACAATGAGGATGCTGCTGCTCAAGCTATTGCTGAAGCAGGTTTGGATGTTGAACCTCCCACTGATGATGAGCAGGAACCTAAACAGCAGGATGTGCCCCTTGTTGTTCCAATCACCACAGTATCAGCAGAGGATGATCTATTTAGGGAAATAGATGAGTATCATCATGCTGCCTCCTCAATAGATCCTGCTAATAACAGGAAGAGTTCATTTGAAGAACTCTTCAAAGAAATTGATGTTGTCACCAGGGCGATCATTGTTGCTGATCAACCTACCTCCACTGCTGAACTATCAGCAGCAAGTGATGTTGCTGCCACTAAATTGGTGAACATCACTGAGATCCTAGAGCTTGTTAACACACCTGATAGTGTCATAGGCCCAGAAACTAAGGAAGATGCTGCTGATATTGAGATCACTAGAGAATTACAGCACACAAACTTACGTCTTGCTAATCTGATCAAACCAGAGCCCATCACTGAGGAAGAATTTCACAATGATCAGACAGCAGTGACTCCTCTCACAAAACCCCCTGATGTCAGACGCCTTATGTTGCCTCCATTTGCTATTAGAGAGGAACAACCAAAAAGAAAACACATTGCTGTGAAGGGCAAAGACAAAGCAAAGAAGACAGAGTCCAGCAGCAGTGACTCTAATAGCTCTGATGAAGTTCTTGCCAAAAGAAAAATGGAACAAAGATCATAGGAACTAATCAAAGCTTTGCTGATTGAAGATGCTGAACAACCTGGCTTAGATCCCGAGGCATACTTTGCAGAACAAACTCAAGAGGGACCTAGACATTTCTCACCAGCACGGGTACCTACTGAGGGGGAGCCTACTGAAGAAGTTGAGATCAACATCCTTCCTACTGACGAGGAGCCTGCTGTTGAGGTGGAGCAAGAAGAAACTGAGGCAGAGAAAATGGTTAAGGTACATGTTGCTGCCATCAGGATGGTCAAACGGGATCTTATTGAAGACCACAACATGGAACTTGAAAATGACTATTGCTTGCTGGATCTTTAGTCCTAGCCTCAAAGTAAGGCATTACCGGAGGATCCTGCTGAAGCGGCTGAAGGAACTTGGCTTTGATGCACTAGTCAGACATTCTTCCTTCTACGAACGTGCTGAAAGAGAGATTGTTCTATATGAACACTTCGAGAGGAGGATGCTTGTTGAAAAGTCCAAGGACTTCTTTACTGAAAACATCAACAGCATCTACGGTACCTCAAGACGGCAACTTGAGGAAGAAATCATTCCTTCTGAGGAATCAGCAAGGAGCAAATGGTTGTGGCTTGGTCTTTCTGATGACTTCTTTTCCTACATGCTTCCTGCTGACTTCATTCTATTTCTACCCCTCCTTCATGCATACTGGAGTGGTATAGGCATGCGTGCCATTTTGGATTCATTCAGACGGGTGTCAAACTTCATCGTGCTCATTGAAAATCCTTGGAGGGCGGCCTAGAATATGATCAACTCCTCTCCTGCTGCCGAGGACACTGCCGCTGCTTTGCCAAACGACTCAGAATGGATATGCGCAGACATAAATTCTCAATCATACCTGTTGCTGACATTCCTGCTGCTGATGGATATCTTCCTCCTGCTGATCCTTCTTTGGAAAATCCTTCATGTGCACGCCACCAAGTATACATACGCTCACACTCTACTGTTCTAGTCAGACTCGAAGACTCTCATCCTTCTAAGGCTCCTCCTCCTGCCTCCAAGAAAACAAAGTCAATTCACTCGCACTCTTCCAAGTCAATAAAGAAGAAGCTTGCTGAACTTTATTCTAAAATGGATAGAATATTAGCAAGTCTCAATGACCAGCGTGCTGAGTCTACATAGAGCTCCAACGCACCTCCTGCTGCTTCTGATCTTGAAGACCGAATTAACAAGATGGAACACAAACAAGATCAGTTCTTGCTGACTCTTAACAAGCTGATTGAATTTCTCCCTCTGATCACTGATGATATCAAAAAGGGGGAGAGAAATCATGATGTAGCACAACAACAACAAGATCAAGCTACTCTGACTCCTACTCCTATCCCTGCTCTTGCTGTGACCCCTACTGTCGTGGCCAGAAGAAGAATTCCTAAACACATCCCTGATTCTGCTGTACAAATTCTCAATCCTTCTCCCTATATGAGACTGCAAAAGGCCCTTGAAGAAGTGGATGTGATGACCAAGAAGTCAGACCCAGCTGAAAGTCTCAAACTACTTGAAAGCATTAAAGACTCTGAGTCCAAAATCAAGCAATACGAGCTGGAAATGAAAAGACTAAGGGACCATCAGAATGAAAGGGAGTACAATCACAAGAAGGAAATGATGGAGAGGAAGAAGCAAGAAAATGAGTCTATAAGAAGAGAAAAGGAGTAGGCTGAAGAAAGGAGAAGACTAGAGCTGTTGAGCTTTGGAGAAGAAGAAGAAGAAGGATCCACTAATAGTGAAGGGAAGCAAGAATAATTTTTAAACTTTTTAATTGTATATCATTTTTTTTTCATTTACATATACTCTTGTACTTCAATCTTTTTAATCAATGAAATGAAACATCTTGTTACTTGATGTGGTGATCAAAATAACTCATTTTGACATCATCAATTAGGAGAAGATTGTTGATGCACCCCTACTTATATTACTACTACTTAAAGAATTACATTTATTTAATATAAGAATTGATGATGTAATATAGTCTTTACTTATATGATGTAAAAGGACTTAGAAAAATATCCAACTTATTAGGTGGATTCTACTAGTTAAGCAAGGATTTTGATCACAAATGAAGACTCTGCTCATCGATCAAGAAGGATGCTGAAGATATAAAGAAAAAGTTCAAGGACAGTCCTGCTTAGAATGAAAATAAGCAAGGAATGATATAGCAAGATGCCTTACCTTGATCCAAGCAAGAATGTCAGAAAAAGACCATCTTTTGTCATGCTTAATCATCTGGTAGATAGCTTTTTCAAAAAGCACTAGAAGACAAAATAACGGCTATCTTTTTGAACTAAGCAAGGAACGGTTAGAAAAGTACAAGTCACTATCAAACAGTACAACTCCCAACGGATCTATTTCAAAATTCTCAACGGATAGATTTTTGGAGTAGTATAAATAGGAGTCATAAATTTCATTTATGAATACTGAGCAACCAAGAATTGCTCTGACAATCTAACACTCAAAAGATACAGCAAGACACAATTCAAAGCTTGAACAAGTGCTATCTAATTTGCTCAACAAGGAGCTTACTGCTTAGAGATAGCAAGTAAGAAACAACATCTGCTATTAGTCTGTGTGACTTGGTCTAAGTGACCCATTGCAATTCTGGACTAAGTGTCCTACTGCTTATTGTTTTATGTGAACATTTTAGTGAGTGCCTTCTCAAGTAAAAAGAAGAATAGTGGAGTAGGCTTTGACTGAACCACTATAAAAATTCTCCTGCCTACTTTTCTTTGTTACTTATCTTTTACATTGCTTATTTCTTTTATTCCTGCTTTGCTTAGTCTTTGCTAAACTATTTAGTAAAGACTTACTGACATTGTTGCTTTAAGTCATTGGTCTAAAAACAAAGGGGTTCTTTGCTATAAATTTTGCTATTAACTCTTTTTAAAAATTAAGAAAACTTTTTATTAAGCAAGAAGTGACTTAAATCTGTAAAGTTTATAAGAAAGACTTAAATTTTAAAAAACACTATTCAACCCCACTTCTAATATTTTTCCCTTTGGGACCTAACAGTTTGTATTCAACCTCCTCCCCCACCCCGTGATCCCCCACCCCCTATAAACTATCGTGCTTGGTTCATTTCTAACAAAGGTTAATATAATAAAAGAAAAATATAAGAGGAAAACAATTTTAGAATAAAGGATAGTTAAAAAGAATTTAAAACATGAATATTTATTGACATGGTAAAAAGAATATAAATGAATAATTATATTTAAACATGAATAAGCAATAATGAAGAATTTAAAATTAAATCATTATACACTATCATTAAAAATTAAACATAAAATTTGCATGTCCATGTGGACCCTTGATCATGTCTAACCATCATAATCTATTACCTCACTGGCCAGGTAAGCACTGTTGGCTAGCCTTAGACACCAATGATTCATAAATCACTTGGTTTATAACCTTAAGTCCACACATCCATGCGTATACACGTGTTTTAATCTAGATCCCTAATTCGATATGAAGGTTCCCATTTTTGGTCCAACCAAATATTTAGCGGATACTACTGAGTAGTACACCACGCAGACGTTATCTGCCAAGTGCCTCAGGTCGACATCCTTCTAACTTAGGGTTTATTCATGCACGTGCTTACCACTCATGCATACATGCAAGAGACAATAAAATAATGACATAATAAATTTGAAAATATTTGATATCAATGTAAGAGATATGAAAATATATAATTAATATGACAAGATATATGATAAATAAAAGCAAAATATACAATTAGGCACATAAGGAAAGAAAATCTTTTAATTAATTAGAGGAGAGAGAAAATCATACCCCAAGCCCTCTTAAGAAAGTCCCCAGCATAGTTGAAAATTGTCGCACCTGGAGAAAAAATGTAGGGTTTTCTTTTGTTTCTTTAGGGTTTTATTGAAAGCACTTTAGATTTTGAATTTTGAAATTAGGTGCTTGAATCTCAGGCTATTTATGCGACAAATCAAAAAATTTCAATTTTTAGGAGCCGATGGTTGCTAGGATTTTGAAAAAGGGATGTGTTGGCCCATCTCATTATTTTTGGAAAATTTATTAATTGTGAACTTTTCTGAATTAAGTGACTCCATTGTTTACGAAACAAAAATTTAAGTTGAGGAGATTGGTTGTGCAAGGGGAAAGTATTAGACACTCATCACGCTCGTGGATTCTCACCTTTAATTAATAATAATGTCTATATGTGAGTTAAGTGTGTGCCTAATGTATTTGACAAAAATTAAATAATAAAGACAAATTTATTTGGAATTACGTATTTAGAAATTTAAATTTACATTATTGATTACATGCCTTAAATTAAAAGATGTGATTGAAATTGAAAAGAAAATTAAAGATATGTAGTGAATATTTAGAAACAATGAACATTTACAATTGATATTAATTTGTTTTCTTAAATTTAAGCATGCAAATGTGAAATAATTACTAAAACAAAAAAAGTTATGATCATAATTGATTTTTTTATAAAAAAAGAAACTTGAAAATTTAAGCAAGCGAAGAAACAATTTAGTAACTCAGAAGCTTACTAAATTGAATTTTAAAATTAAAAATTCATATCTTCATATTCTAAAAGAATAAAATAACAAAATGTTTACAGAGATTTGACAAGAAAATCAAAACCGAATTTAAATTTGAATTGGGAATTTTTATATAAAAAGTTACTAAATTAATACTAGTTTAAGCAATTAATATTATATAAAATAGTGAACAGTGGTTTGTTTTATATTTTTCTCATATTCTAAAAATATCATAGATTACATTAAAAAATTTATAATGAGTTTTTAGAGTCATTTATGACATATTAATTTAATAAAACTACTTTCATACTATAGAACAAAATAGAAGAACAATTTGAAATATTTTTTAGATTTTATATTTAAAATATAAATATTTTCCATGGAGATTCGGAGAATTAGATAAATTTTAACAAGCTTTGAATACGATTAAACAATTTCAAAGAAACGTTTCACCGATTTTCCTTCAAAATAAGAAAGAATTTTCAAACCCAAATAAAGACAACTTTTGATTTCAAACTTTTTATAGAAGCATCATACATCAAAGAACATGAAATAATTGTATTTTGGATTTTCTGGATGTTTTTAAGAATTATTAACCAATTAAAACTACTCTGAACAATGAAAATTAAACGATACGTCGTATAAGAAGAAACCAAAAAATATTATAAATTTAATATTCAGAATCTACATTTTTTAGTAGGAATTGAAGATTTTGAGATTTTTTGAAGAACCTTATGAACACGAACAACAATTTAGCAATCAATTCATGTTTACCGTTAAATTAATTTCGAGCAGAATATAAATCCAAAAATATTGAGAATTGAACGGGAAGATCAACATAATATTAAGATTCTAACACAAAAAGCATGATAAGTTGTGGTGTTCGTATGAATTTATTGTGAATTAATGTAGAAAACGAGCACAAATGCACATATGAACAAGAACACGCAATAAAATAAAGCTCGAATCGTAATTGTACCTTCAAGCAGCGAAATTACAACAATTTGTAGCTCTTCTTTACAATAAATTTTGTTATCCACGAATCAAGCGTTGACTATTCATGTTGAATATTTAAAATATCTTAATCCTATATTTTTTGAGAGTCAAGAAATATGAGAGGGTGAGTATTTCTCAAAGAGGAGAGAATAATACTCTTTTGGGAAGTCTCTAGGGTTTTACAATTAAAAAATAAAATAAAATAAATAAAATTCTAATATTTAATGCATATCATTTGCTTAGCCACCAAGAATAAATATATATTTAGAACTTGAGTTGAACCACTCCTTTTATTGGGTTTCCATAATGTATTTCACTATTTGGCCTACAATAAGAAATAATTAATATTAGTACTACGAAAAATACAATATTTTTATTTTATGAATGCAATTTAAAATATTCTTAAATATTACAATTGATGAAAATGCATTTTAAAATTTGAAAATGACTTAAAAAATTAAAATTCCTTAATAAAAAATTAGTTTGTTAAAATGTCTAAAAAATTATTAAAATATTTACATGCTCCGTTTGTTCCCGTTTTTTATGAAAAACATATTAGGAAAAATCCCGTAAAAATTGTTGCCTAGATTTTGATATATAAATTATTTAATGATATTAATTAAAAATAAATCGGGTAAACATAAGGTATAAAATTGACTTTTAACTATAGGATTTGAAATTTTGGAGTGTTTATAATGAGTACTCAAGACTTGGTGGATATAAGCATATTTTTTAGGAAAATACAAGTAGTGTTTGTTCAAGATAAAATTGTTGTGTCTGTTTTTATTTGTTTTATAATTTGTTATAATTTTGGAAATTGTACAATGTTGTAAAAGTTTCTTTATCCGTAAAAGGAATGTTTATTTTAGTAGATTGACTCTTGGATTTGGAAGAAGAGTTTGATAACTGGAGTAAAAGTATATCGAGAAGATTCGCATATAGTAGTTAAATCATAAAACTGTGTTTGAAAAGTTAAAATTAACAGAATTTAATAAATTGGTCACTGCTTTCATTATAATAAAATAAAGGTAAACTTTAACTTGATATTTTAATTTACAAAAAGTTGCAAATAATCGTCATTAAGTGAATAGTCTAATTAACTCTATTCTTGATTATTTGAAACCTATTATCTGCAAATAATGTTATTTTTTCAATTATTGAATAAACTCGAATTTGTGGCTTGAATTATGTGATCAAATTTTTTTCTTCTGTTAAATAGACTCAAACATCAAACATGTGAATTAAGATTTGCAACCAAATAAACTTGCACTTATATCTTCAATAAATCGAGAGCCTTTAACACTTAAACTATTACATTGACCTTACCTAAAACCAATCTTAAAATAAGGTAATTGTTAAAAAATATAGTAAACAATGATTAATAGAAGAGCATATCTAAAATCAAATAATAAAAATAAAATAGAAGAGTATATCTATGCACACAAACAAATTAATAAGAGAAATTCACAAATTAATAAGAACTTGACATATGGACAAGTTTTTTTTTTTCTTCCTTTAATAAATGGGATCCTCAATTTTCTTTTCATTTACGCACTTTTATAATTCACTTGTGAGTTTATTTGTGTGTAAAGATTTATTCTTAATGGAATCAACTTATAAATATGAGAAAAGTTAAACAAAGAGAAAGATACCTGAGAAGAAGAAGCTAGTATTTCTTATTATCTTTTCTATTACTCTCCCTTATATATAAATAATATATTATCTTCATATTTGAAACCGCGTCTTAATTATTGTTATGTCACATTTTTTTATGTGTGAGATTTAAGTAAGTGTTAGATATTTTAAGTATGATTAATTTTTTTCATAATATTAATCTTCATTTATTATACTTTTATTCCAAAAAAAAATTATTAAATAAAATAAATAATTAATATGTACTAAATTAACCTAAAAATATGTGTAAAAAGTGAAATTAAACATCCATTTGAAAATAGAGGGAGCAATTGAGTAAAGAAAGAAATTTATACTTAGCAAAAAAAAGTTAAAATGAGTCAAATTTGTTAATATGTTTATTAATATAATATAGTTGTTGATATGTTCATTTTTAGGACCTAAATAAGATTATACTTGCTAACTTTTTTATGTAACCTTGACGTAACTAATACAACAGTAGATGACCGTCAAGTATGAACGGAGCACATGCTGGGAAACTAACGTGTGAAAACCGTCTTCAACATCTCCGTGAAGTCAACGAATAGTAATTAGGTTAAATTAATAGAAGCAAATAACTTGTTTTTCTCATTTCTTGCACATGAAATTAAATCAAAATTTTCATATATAATTGGGGAAAATAACAAGATTCCAAATTAGATCCAATATTATTGAAAGACGAGGAAGTAATTCCAATTCAGATACAATATATTATATTTAGGTTATAGTAATCTTTCCTCCAAAAATTATTTGATATCTCCATAGATATTGTAATTAATATTGTAATATGAAATCGTTTAAATAACTTCAAAAATTTTCACAATTGAATCCGAAGACAATTTTTTTATTTATTTATAGTTTTTTGAATATCACGCAGCTTTTTTTGTCTGTTTAATTGTACATATGTACGTGGCCGATTGAATATCTAGTAGCAACACATGGAAGAAATATCAAAAGACATCGACAATGACCTCAACAGCCCATATCAAAATTGAATCTGATTTTTATTAAGGCCATAAAATATTGGATAAAATCGAAGAGATAGTCAAAGGCAACTCTTTGCAAATAGAAAATAGCAAACGTAAAGCTTAGGTATGGTAAACGTCATATTAGATTAGGTATATTATATATATATATATATATATATATATATATAGAGAGAGAGAGAGAGAGAGAGAGAGAGAGAGAGAGAGGAAAGCTCATGTGCTTCAAGGATCTTGTGTCCAAATATTTGAGATTCCAAAAGGAGATTGACCACATTTTAATTATCTTTATCAAATTGTATAGTAGTACTGTATTAAGCTTCGCGAAGGAAATAATTAAGGTGGAAGTTAAATAAAAGAAGATTGAGGTTTTGGCTAATTTTATCTATCATAATATAGTTGGCATGACATGACTGATTACCCATTAATGATGCAATTAAGACATTATATTTGCTCCACGTTTATAGAGCTGATTTTGGTCAATATTTTCATCCTTGGTCATGTCACTCAACAATAAGCCTTGCGTTTGAGTGTTTGAATTCAATAAAATACTGGTTTCATTCAAAAATCATAGTTATTTTAGAAATTTGGTCAAGTTTTTTATTTTCAAGAGAATTGTCTTCCATTAACTTCTGAATTTATCCCTCAATAATTATGATATAACTTCTTATTTTTAAGTGCATAAATCCCTACAACCATATAATTATATAGGGGTAATAATGAAAAAAACATCAACAAATATTTTAATTAGTACTCTCTTTGGTACGTGTAAAAACTGTTAAAATGACTATTATAAATGAACCGAGGGAGTATCTTTAAAAATCTTTTGATCAATCTATACTAATATATAAGTTTTGTTATCCGTGCGTGGGTTTATATATTTGTATAATCAAATTTTAAGAAATAAATTATTTTTATAATTGCTTATTATTTATAAGTATTCATTATCATTATTTTAGTATATAATTTAATAATTTTTTTGCAATAAAAAGTTAAAAAAGTTTAAAATTCTAAATAAATTGATTTTATTATATAAGAATTGTAGTTGATTACAAATTAAATTTTAATTTAAAAAGTGATAAGTGAACCAAATTAAAATAAAATTGAAAATTATTAAGAGATAAGAGTTTTATTTGGCTTTTTTTAGGAGAATTTTTATGGATAAGATCTTTATTTGGCTTTTCGTAACTTGTTTAAGATCGATTTTATTGAATATTAAACCGAATTTGAACGATAATAGAGTTAATTTATATACAATATTAGAAAGTTTTAAATAAAATGTTTGTTTGACTTTTTATATAGAAAAAAAGATATTTTTAGCAAGATTGTTTAACTGAAGGATTAATTAGGTATTTGATTTTACTATCTCATCATAATTTAATCAAATAAAAAAAACTTATAAAAAATCTAAAGCATTATTTACCATACTCAAGAACTAGCATGTGTGCACAACATGAACTTAGTTTGTTTTATATTCTCTTAGCCTTTTTTCTATTATATATATATATATATATATATATATATATATATATATATATATATATATATCTTATGTATTACAAATATTTGATAGTGAATTTAATTTAAAAAAATAAAAAAATAAGTAATTGCAAGTTTTCATGAATAGTCACATTTTTACGTTCATTATGATATCTACCCTTTTAAATTTAGTTAAATTTTACGACTACTTTTATCATCATCATGCAATCTCTTTTAATTTTTATATTTTGTCATTTATTTTTAAGTTATCAAATTCTTTCGGTACTACATTAATAAGATTGCCCGCAAGGTCACGTGCATTTTTACGAAAAGAAACGCTAAGAAACAGGAGAAGATGTTGAGCAGAGGATTCACCCCCACATGTACGCATTTTGAATTTTTTTCTGCCAAGTAGTAAGCATTACGTAATACTCTCGGTCCCAAAAATATTATTCACGCCCCTAAAAAAAGAGTTAAGTTACGTTCCAAAATAATATTTATTCCACAAAAAAGTTCTATTTATATGTTTTTTTTATTATAATGTTATATCTTTTAAAATATTTGTCATTTTATTTGTTTGCCTTATCATTAATTAAAAATTTATAACAAATTTCATGAAAAAACTTGTTCTTAAAATTTGTCTTATAATTTTCAATCAAGCATACAATATTAATATTTAAAAAAAAACTCAAATGTGTCTTTTTGTGGACTGAATGAAGTACTCTAGTTTGATAATTTTGTTCAAATTAACTAATTTTAAGACTGACAAAAAAGAGAAAGGATTTGAAGGATAAAAAATATTGCATATACAAAATTCTAAAATTTAGTGAAATAGAGGGACTAAATATTTAAATTGACATTATTATAAAGTAAATAGAGTGATTTTGTCACTTACTTTATATGGAAAACAAATATATCAATATTGTAGTAAATTATATGGACTATCTCGTTATATAAAATCATTTGACCTACAACTGGAAAATTAGAATATATGTTAATTCGAAAATCAATTAATTTGATCTCGATATTCAAATTAGGGTTGTTCATATTAAAATCACAATTTCACGAGTTCGATTTTTTTTACCATTAGGTAGAATATCATATGTGTCATGTTTTTAAAAATTAATATGTAGGATTTCATAACTCAATGCAAGGACCTCAAACAAAAAAAATAAATCTGAAGAGTCAAATTTTTACAATGTTGTAGCAGGAGATGTAGTACATATCGGAGAAGTACATCCCATCCCCTATTTAAGTATTTCAAATTTTAAAATATTATGTTACTCGTTAAATTTAGGATGTTCATGTTCTTGAGTAAGATTTTTGACTTTAAGTAATTTTTTTATTAAATACTTTTAACTTATAATTTTAATATACGTTAATTTTAAGTAAAAAGTTAATTTTTCACTTTAAATTATAATATGAAGTTGTATTATTTCGGGTTTCTAAGAAAATTTAGCAAGATTCAATTAAAAGAAATTTATGACGGCATTATATAATTTTTGGGCAAAATCTACAATCTATAATAAGTTAAAAAGGCCAAAGGGACCTCCCATCATGATTACATTAAGCTGACGTCATCTTATGATTGGTCCAAGCAGCATCCGCGGGTCCCACTAAATTTTCTTTCCCTGTGCGTCCAATCGCTGGCTTACCATATCAGAATTCTGAACAACTCAACTACCCAATTGTTTTTAATTTATTTTTTTTCCTCTCATATTTGCCTACATACATATCAAACCATACTATTATATATATACATATAGAGAGAGAGAGAGAGAGAGAGAGGAAGCTGCACAATCCAATACATATATAAATAGAAGGAGCTTATATATATATGAGAGCTATAACTCAAAAACTCCTGTTCAATTCATACCCATCAATCATAAAAAGCAAAGCAAGCAATAACAGAGCTTTTTTGCCATTTATTATAAGTAAAATCAGCATGTCATCTCCATCAGATCAATCCTCTGTTTTTGAAACTCCAAGAATGGTGGTGAAGAAGGTTTTGGCCAAGCCTCAACATGAGGGTGATGGTGCTGTTGTTAGGAGAAGCATTGGAAGGTATATAAACCTTTTACTGCTTATTCATATTCTTTCAACTTATTTATTTATTTATTTATTTTTCTCTAATATTTATTGAATTTCATTTGGGTTTTCTCTGTTTTTCAATCATGGGTTGTTTCTTGACATTAATTTTTCTGGGTATTGGCCAATTTTAGTCATTGATCATCAATTTGGTTTTTATAGCATTTCATATTTGTCCATTTTGATGCTTCTGGACTTGTAAACAGAACTACAAATACAAATTCTGTTTTTCTTTTTTCTTTCTCTTTTTCCTCTGTTTTTATTTGGGCGTTTTGGTCTTCTATTTTTATAGCATTTCTAGATGGGCATTTTCTTTTTGTCCATTTTTTGTTGGATTTGGTTCATTTTTGGAGTTCTATTTCATCAGGTCCAATAATTTAATATAAACTTTTGGAATGTGTTTTACAGGCCAGAATTGAAGTCTTTGGATCCATTCCTCATGTTGGATGAATTTGCAGTTACACCTCCTGCTGGATTTCCTGATCATCCACATAGAGGTTGTATTACATATTTATATATTAATCACTCTTTTGGTCAATCTTCTTCTTTATATTATAAATATTTAATGATGATCAAATATTATATTATATTATGTTGATCCTAATTTAAATTTTCACATGCTTTTCAGGTTTTGAGACTGTCACATACATGTTGCAGGTACACTTCCTTCTTAAATATTTGATTGGCCATTTATTAAATTAAATATCTCTAGGACTAATCATTAATAAATCTTCTCTTTTTTTATTTTTAATAGGGAGCTTTCACTCATCAAGATTTCGCAGGACATAAAGGCACAATTGGAGCAGGGGATGTTCAGGTTTCACATAAATGAATAAAACCATTTTCTTCAAATTTCTTTGATAAGTATCTATCAAGATTAAGACATTTATTGATGAATTCTTGATTCAATAACTTCTTCTGTTTTTTTCTCGAGCAGTGGATGACAGCAGGAAGAGGGATAATTCACTCAGAAATGCCTGCCGGAGAAGGCACTCAAACTGGTTTGCAACTGTGGATCAATCTTTCCTCCAAGGACAAAATGTAAGATTTTGATATTTTCTTTTCTATTTCTTTATTTTATTTATTTATTTTCGGGGTCGAGAGTTGATAATTGAATATGAAACTAACTCGGAAGTCTCGTATATGCACAATGGCAAGAATAATGGTTTTTAGAGGTTTTTTATTCTAACAAAGAGTGTAATTTACATTACAAGAATCTAAAATTATAAAATTTAAGTCGAAATAGACGAGACTAACGTCTCTTATAATTTAAATTTTGTGAACTGAAATGCAGGGTTGAACCAAACTATCAAGAACTGCTAAGTGAGGACATCAAAAGAGCTGAATATGATGGTGTTGAAGTAAAAATCATTGCAGGCGAATCAATGGGAGTTCAATCTCCAGTCTACACTCGAACACCAACAATGTTTCTGGATTTCACACTACAATCAAGAGCACAACTCCATCAAAACATTCCAGAAACATGGAACTCATTCGCGTATATCATTGAAGGAGAAGGTGTCTTTGGTTCTTTCAACTCGTCTCCGGTGAGCGCTCACCATGTTATTGTCTTGAGTTTCGGAGATGGTTTAAGTGTGTGGAACAAGACCGCGAAGCCCTTGAGATTCGTGCTGATAGCCGGACAGCCATTGAACGAACCAGTGGTGCAATATGGGCCATTTGTGATGAACACCCAAGCTGAGATTGATAGGACTATTGAAGACTATCATTACTGCAAGAATGGGTTTGAAATGGCCAAGTATTGGAGGTCTCACTAATGTAAAAAAGTTTGTGGTTTTAAATTTAAGATTTAATGCAGAAATAAAAAAAGGTCAACACCATCTTTATCCATCACTGTCTGCAACAATAGAGAGCAACGTTCATAAAGGAGGAAGATTTTGTGAGCTCTGAGGAATGGGGTTTAGTTTCTAGAAGATTGAAAATGCTGCTGTTTTCTACTACTAAAAAAGTCATGATGAGTTGAAGTTCCTTTGAAGTTAAAGTTTCTTGTAATTGGTTTTTTCACTTTTGGTGATGGTTGATAATTTAAAAGTCGAGTTTTAATGCTCTTTGTTTGTTCATATTACTTGTGATAATAATCGATGGATGTGGGTATGATAGTGGGGTTGTACTTTCTTGTGGGTTGGGTTCTTAATCATACAAAGATGGGGGAGGACACTCCACCTAAAATGTAATTGCTACAACCACTTATAAGTACACTAACTTACACACACACTCACTAAACTCTCTCTACACTAACTTACACACACACACACACTAAATTCTCTCTCTCTCTAAAACTTAGTAAGAGTACTTAATTGATATTTTTGATACAGTGATTTGGCAATTGGACATTGTTGGCATATATTGGATTTGACAATGAGTAAGAGATCTTTTATGGATTTGACTATGTTCAATGGCAAGGTCACTTCGGGTCATATTGATTTTTAACTTGGGGGCAAACAACAAAAGAAAGTTCACAAACTTTTTTTATGGTTAAAATCTCCAAGTTTTTGGTAATCAAATTGCTAAAAACTTGTTAATCTTTGGAAACTATCTAAAAGGTAAAATTTCCTTTGGAATTTCGAATACTCCTTGTAAAGACGAATTACAATGATCTAGGATTCTTCGTACTTCTTTGTGATCATTACAATGTACCAATGCTTCTTTCTTCTACTAAAAATTTTCTTCCATATTTGATTGGTTAATCACAATATGTTGCTATTATTATATTATGTGGATTTTTTTTTTATAAAGTTCGCTTTATTTTTCGTTAAAAGATAAGCTTCTATGTTCTTTGTTTTTTTGAAAAAATATTAGAATATTAAATTATATATATATATATATATATATATATATATTGTGTCATAAGATTTTAAAGTTGTATGTCGTAATTAGAGTTTAATAATAAGCTAAATTCTAATTGAAATTTTTTTAAAGACTTGCTAAGTGATTTTGAACCAAATCAAATGGAATTCAAGAAATTTTAGGGATAAAATCTTGATTTGACTATTTACATATAAAGAAAGATTTGCTTCTAATAATTTATTTAGTTTAGATAATGAGGTATTATATTTTTATTTATAATATTAACAAAATGCCCTGACTACGTTACCACAAGGTCCATAACTATACAACTGCAACAAAAATTGATTGTACTTTAATCTATGCGAATATTATTTCAAATAAAATTTTTTTAACTTATACTGATTTTTAAAATTAATATTAAATTATCTTTATCTTCAAATTTAAATTTCCATAATCTATAACTAATGGAGTATATCAAGACTCTAACAAAATTTAATATAATTAATTGTAATACATGATTCTGGAGAAAACTTTAAACAAGTTATGCAACAAAAGAAGTGACGATTCAAAATTATTGTAATTTATTTGTTTAAATTTTACTTATTTCCACATTAGAAAACACAAATACAACTATTTTTCATCAACACATTGCAGATAATACAACTTCTCAAAATGCTTAAGAACACATAACCCAGCACATTAACTTATTGTGCACCCTTTAAGATCATTAAGCTCTTCACAAATTCGACCGTTCTTCCAAAAATAATCTCTTTTATCTTCGTATCTTTAAAAACCTATATTCAAAAAATTGAAAACATCTTCAAATGCATTTAATTAAACATTAATTATGCAATCATAATAGAAATTATCAATATATAAAAAGTTTTTCTCTTACCACCGAGCTTCAAATCTCTTTTTAAATTAACATTAAGAAGCATGATGCTTAAACTAAAACAAAATAATATCTTTTTCATCTTTATTGAGAGTCAAATAGAGAGATACAATACAAATACAATTTCATCTCTTATATAGCCCATCTCTTATATAGCCCTTGATGATTCATTTAGTGATATTGGTAACGAAAATATGTACTTTTATTTGGTCCCACATATTATTTTGTATATTTATTTGTTATTAAAATGCTTATAAATACTTCCAACCAAAAAGGATTTTTCTAATTCCCATTTTTACATAAACATTTTAGCCTAATCTTTTAAATACTTATTATTTCATTATATGTTATTTGATTATTTATTATTTTTATTACTTTTAATATTATTTTAAGTCAAACAAAGATATATTAAATTTGAAATTAATAATTCATTTTTGTTGGTATTATTATTATAATTATATAAAATTTTATCACAATTCATAACTTTGCAACTTTAAACACCAACAGAGATAAGATCTGGAGGCCACAAGTTCTCAGAGGCGCATAGTATTTATGAATATGATACTTCATCTTAATCCCCACACCACTAAAAATTTAAACACATTCATACTCAAGTTTCTTTAGACGTCTCTTCTACTTCCATCATTTTTTCTAACTAGCCAGCCCCCGCGCCGGGCGCGGGGTTCTCGAAATTATAAATGCTTTGGTTTCCATGATGTTATAGAAAATACAATAAAGCCCATTATAAAGAAACAAATTAGCCACCCATCCCATCTTCAAATCTTCGCTAACAGTAAATATCATATCTTACCGCTGTTACTATATCGTATGTCATTGTCCCGCATCAATTACACGGTTTGAGGGTAAAATGAACAATGATTTATTCAACAGTCTCAATCAGATGAGTAAACGATATAATTTTATAAACATTTTCACCAAAAATTATATCGTACTAAAGTTTGGCCATAATCGATGAACTTTTAACTAAAATTTTTGATTTCGATTGGTTTGATAAAATAAAATGACATACTGATGGAATGAGTGAATAAAAAAAAATAGAGGTATAAGATAAGAATCACAAAAATTATGAAAAAAGTATGAGAATGAAAAAATAATAAATTGTGTGTAATATTTTTGTTGTGATAGAATGAATAATTTTCATTTTGGAAAGTGAGTTTAAAAATACACATAAATTTATAGAAAAAAATTAGCCTTACACATAAATAAACTACCAAATAATATAAAATTCATTATATTATTCCATGAAACCATAGTCCATGCGAAGATGAGGTTTCTCTAAAGCGCTACGAGTGAACGATTCTCTCATCAAATAAGAAGCCATAAAACAGTAAAGATAAGAAAAACAGTCACCAATGAACTTCACCAAAGATAGCCGGGGGAGGGAAGAAAGAAAGGAAAACGAAACGTTTAGCATAAAAAATATTTCAAATTTAAACAATAACATATATCGGGGATTGTAGGTACAAGACGATAAAGGAAATGAAAAAGATAACAGTTCAATTCAATTATATGGAAGTATACCAAAACAAATGGTGGTTAATGACAATTTTGCAGTTACCTGATGCAAAAATCTTGAATGGCTTCTTATAAAGAGAAGGATTTTGTAATCCTCACCAAAAGTAATAGTCATGTAACAAAGGCAGGTTTTATAAATAAATGAAGCAAAGCCATTCCTTTAAGGAAGCAGAATCGAGAGCCACAACTCCTATGATATCCATAACAACTTCATATATACTTTTTGAGAGATTACATACGTACGAGAATTCGTAAATAAGAACTCTCGCTCAAGATCGCAATCAAGTTAAACATACTATCCATCAAACGTACCGGCGTTGACAATGATATATAAATGCAGCAGTCACAAATAATGAGTGGAAAATGAGAATATCTACAACCATAATGAATGCGAAGCACGTCTCAGTCATTACCAGATTTATGCTCACTATCAAGTAGTTCATCTTCGAAGCATCTCGTGTTGTGCGATCAAGCGTACTTCGACCAAAACATACAATAGTTGATATGATATATGAACTCGGCATTCACAAATAATGAGTAGAAAATGGGATGATATGGAAATGAAACAAGCATATTAAACACATTTAAAAGTTACCTAATTCAATAACTTGTGACATGGCATGTCATTTCTAAGAACACTTTATACAAGAATGAATGCGAAGCACGTCTCACTTATTACCAGATTTACGCTCACTATTAAGTAGTTCATCTTCGAAGCATCTCATGTTTTTCCAACTCTCTGATGCACACCAGGTGACAAAAAATTTAAACTATCAAAGAATGAAACAGTTTTAAGACGAAGTTTATGTCTACTTTGAAAGTTGGCATTAATTATCTATATGGTGTAGAATTGAACAAACTTAATAATCATGTTCTCCTCATCACAGTCGCCCTCATGAATTTCATCAATTATATTATCATCTTGCGCTTTTTGGGCACAGTTAAAGCACAAGTATGTCTACCACAATTTTAAGTATTTAAACCAATCAGAGCAAACAACTTAAGAAATGGTCAGCAGTGATTGGCTTTAAAGTTTACATGTGCCTGTTATTTGTCATTGGACAAAGAAAAAGATTCTAAAAGCATTGAGCTATGGTACAAGCAAAATCAATTTGAAACACTGCAATGTAGATAATTTGTAACACACAAAGCAAATAATTCAAATAAGAATTTTCAACAGAGAGTAAAGGAATATTGTAAGAATATAAAGAAACATGTTATATGCAGTCCTATGGTACAAGCAAATCAATTTGAAACACAAAGGACAAAATTTTAATGCATATTCATCAAGAAGAAAATTAAAACACACAAATACATATAATATTGTTAAATGGCGAACACCCGTAACTGAAAACCTGCACTCTTCATAGTTTTATGAACCAAATTGAACAGTAATTTCAATATTATTGAATAGTTCATGACCATGAAATCGAATATTCCTAATTATAAGATCCATGAATCAATGGCATACCTTTAAACCTGGAGGCCAATCGATTCCTAAACAAGAAACTTGTACCGAAGAAGCAAACAGTCCGAGGAGCTCTAAAAGGACCAACTGATACTGTTTTTGGTTGAAAATTTTAACAACCGAAATTGCTAAATAAGCATGTACACGATTGTTTCAGCTTCTTACAAGATTTTAAATTTACGAAATTTTAAATTTTAACGACACAATTTATATTATCAAAAATTAAAATTTCATTTTAAATAGAAACAAGCACATAACAACTGCCAACACGGGAGCTGAAGAGAGCATAAGGCGGATTGACCGAGGGAGAAAATGACTAGTAGTCAACGATGTTTCTCTTGTTTTTTTTCCCCCGAGTGGCACAACTGTGATATATGCGAATCCTAGACCCAATTAATAAAAGGGTAAGGGAAGCAGGCAGGAGGAAACATCTCTTTTTTTCTTTTCACTTTTGGCTGGGCCGGGGCGGAGCGGGTTTTGGAGTTAAGCAATCGCCAAGTTGTCTCGGCGACACCAAGTATTGCCATTGCGATGAAGCGTCCTGTCATCCATCGCCAAGTCCCTAGTCAACGTTGTGACGCCATGTCGTCGTCATGACGACACCGTTACAATAATGTTCTCTCTGTCTTAATATATTTGCCTTTAATTTTGTACCATTATTAAGAAAAAAAAGAGTAGATTTTGTATTTTTATTTAATATATTCATATCATTCATTAAAATGAGTTGCGAAAATAGTTTAGTTTGAGATGGAAAAAACTAGTCGAAAAGTAAAATAATTATAATAAAAATGGGTAATATAAAAGAGATGTTGAAAGAGTAATTGCATAAATGAGATAATCAATTTTTTTATAAAAGACGAAACAAATGAATGAGAAAATCTAAAAAAGGAAAATGCTAAAAGGGAGTATTAATCATTATTATTATTATGAATATAACACGTGTGTGTGCAAGAGAGAGAGAGTAAAGGAATGATCTATAACAACAATATTTTTAGATTCAGATAATATATCAAACCGAAAAGTTTGTCGGATGGACGGATCATTGGTCAAACCTGTGGTGACATAATTATATTTTTTTTTATAAATATGTGTTTATAACTTTTATCAAAAATTATTTTTTAATTTATATTTTTTATTCTTATAGTTATGTTCATTTGAATGACTAGCACATTACATAAATGTCTCATTTTTCTAATTATAACATATAAAATTTAATTTTAAGAGAATTAGAATGTAAAAATAATAAAATATATACTACAAGTGGTCAAATTAGTGACTGAGTCAGTGGATCAAACAGTTCAATCGCTGGGTCACCGATTCCAAATTATTTTTGACTGACTCAAAAGATCAACCAGTGCTGGGTCACCGATTCCAAATTATTTTTGACTGACTCAAAAGATCAACCAGATCGTTCAACGGTCCAACTAGTTAGACTGGCTGATTCAGTTCAGGTATCAAAACATTACATAACAACAATAATGTGTCATATAAAATTACTAGTAACGAAATCCGTGCACTTCACAGACATATTTTACTAATATTTTTTCTTTTAACATTTTGATTTTGACTTATGTATTTTTTTAAAGAAGAATTAATATATTTTTAGATGTTATATAGTATTTTAAAGTAATTTTTAAAATTATCTTTTTCTTAAGTTTATGGATAATATATTTTAGTTTTTTTTTATATTTTTTTATTATTATTACTTTCTTTGCTTCGTGATATTATTTTTAATTTGTTAATTTGATGTTTGGCAGTTTGCCACTCAGGTAGAGCTCATGAAGCTATTGTATGTGTTATGGGCTTCAGATTTTTTTCTTCAGATTTTCAATGATATTTAACATTATTCTTATAACTATAAAAAAAATTAGTTTTCTTATTTATATACATAAAAGTATTGATTTTGGAAAGTTATATATACAGTAGGATTATAGGGAGGTGAGAGACTTTACACATACAAAATCTTTTAATTGATTTAAAATATGGTGATTAACCAAGTAATTTAATATTTTCGTAATTTAAATGGAGAGATATTGTACAAACAAAAATTTTCACCTTCCTTTTACTCTAAATAATATTAGACACCATTAAAATATTTGAAAAAAATCAAGTTTCTTTATGTTTAGGAGTTGCTTCAATCCGTAGAGATGATTTTTTTTTAATTAGTATATATATAGTGTAAATTTGCATGCACGATTATTTATGAATTCTTGCATATATGAAATGTTGGAAATAGGCTACAAACCATTTCTTTATTTGGTATTTTAATTTGAGAAGGACGTGAAGGACTTTATTTATACAAAGTCTCCAACGTTATATTATAACAATGTCAAATTACTTTATTAGTTATATTATAACAATGTCAAATTATTTTATTAGTCTTTTTACTTTAAGTCACTTTTAACATTTTATACATGCAAAGTCTCTCATGTTCATTTAGCCTTTTTAATTTAGGTCGTAATACTTTTTCTTTTATTTTGCAATTGTTTGGGAAATTCTAACTGTATGAGTGAAATTTGTATTGGTAAATAATGCTGCATGCAAATTTGCACCGTGCATCATTGCTTTTTATTCATGCAAGTTAAACATGTTTTATAGAGTAAATTTTTTAAATATGTTATTATAAAAATTACTCTAAACATCGTAAAATATTATAAATTTTATATTTTTAAATATTTTATCCATTTATAAGATTTGATTTTTAGAAGCATTACGAAAATAGAAAATTTACAACACACTTTAATAAAATAGGCTACAATATATCTTTCTTTTATTTGTACTCTACCTTTGTTGCAAATATACATCTTATTCGATTTTTATATGTTTTTTTTTGTTATCAAAAATTTATTTGAGGGGAGATTTCTCTAACCCAGGGTCAGGGCATGTCACCGACTTTTTTGAGAGGTTACATTAATATTTATAGATTACCTACCAAGAACAATAACTAACAAGATTCAAACTCTTGTTAAGTTTTATCAACTAAACCAACCTTCATTGGTTATTCGATTTTTATAAATTGTTTAAGAAAAACAAGTTTGTTTTCCTCATCTTTCTTTTTATATAAAAAGTTAAACAATAACTCTATCCAAAATCTCCTAAATAACTACTTAAATTAACTCTATTGCCATTACAACTCGTTCAACATTCAATAAAACATATTTCTGAACAAGTTATGAAAAGACAAATAAAGATCTTATCTCAAAAAATTTTCAAATTGTTTGTTCCGTGTGAGTAATTGTAGAAGGAGAGGTTGAATACAATTACAAACTTTTCTTCAAAACTAAACTGTTATGAACAATTTAATTTCCAAGAATAATTATAAAACTTTACTGAAATGATAAAACAATAGAAACAGTAAAGCAAAATTGCAAGATATAAATTGTAATCAACAATAAAGAATGATATTGTCAATTAAATTAAATCTTTACAATTTCTTCTGTTTAAAAAAAAAACAGCTTCTCAAGTTGTAATAACTTGTTTCTTTTTCTGTAAAACTTAATTATAGCTGGTAACTCTCTAAATATATATGAAAGTGTTGTTCTGAGAGATATGTGATCTGAAATAAGATGTATTTTTGTTGTTAAACTCAGAGTTCTCAGATTTCTCACATATATCTTATCTCAGCTGCTCTATGTCTATTTATAGACACAACTTCCATATACTCCAATCTTCTATTCTGAGTTGTTTACTAAAAATATCTCTTTAGTTTATTGGTACTTGCAGCTCTGTCACACAACTTTCTTCATTATTCAGCCTCCCTTAGATGCCAGCCTGTTTATGTGACTTTTCTGGTGTATATTCACTGCGCCAGCTTTCATTTTTCTTCTTGAAGTTCCCAAGATAAGATATCAGCAATATATATCTTATCTTTGTGGGCTTCTCCAAATGCATTCATTGTAGTCTCTGATACTTTCCTGAAGTTTCTTGATAATAAATTCTCATAGTGCATTACTGCAGGTACTTGTGCATTTACAAAATTTATCAATTCTAAGTGTTATACATCATCATCAAATGCTATAATTCCTAACAATCTCCCCCTATTTATTTTTATCAAAGATAAGTATAAATCAAGGTTTGATGATGATGTCAAAACACCAACCTTATAACTCCATAACTTAGAATTGAATTAAAACATGTAAAAACATAAATGTACAAAAACACAATCAATGATGGTTTTATTGTTTCAATTCTTCAAAGCCCAACCATCATTCTGTTAACCTTTTTAATAATTCTCCCCCTGTCTTCATCAGAATTACTTTGTTTCCCCTACCTTGATCATTCTCTCATTCTCCCCCTTTTTGACATCAGCATCTTAATGTTGGAAGGTAGGAATCATCAGTAGAGGTTGACTAAAAGGAAGAAATTGTTTGAGTTTTGTTTGAAGATCATTGATTATGAAGTGTTTGAGCTTCATGTTGAACTTTCTTTTATCAATGCTTCAAAAATATTCTGTGAGTACAGCTGCACATGATCCACGTGTGATCAAATATCTTCATATTAAGTGTGTTGTTTTTGTGTTGCTTGCATCCAACCAAACAATCACAAATTCTTTTCTCAGTATCCTTTGATTTTTGATCAGAATGGTGATCAGAGAATACATGAGCTGCAAAGGTAGTGAGTGAAACAATTTCTCTCTATTCTTTTCTTCAAGGATCTCATCCTTGCTCACACTTTCTCCTTTTGCTTGACTTGTATAAGTCAGCCTCTCACACTTATAAAAAAAAATTCTTTAATTTCTTTTTCCTCACCTTTTTCCAGACACAAGGTCTGACTCTCATTTTGAATTCTCTCAGGCTCACTAAATATAAAATCTTCCTGTTGTGGGTGACCTGGAGTGGTGTAGAAAATATAGTAAGAAAGTATTTTATATCAGTGAATTGTTTGATAAAGTACTTATTGAAGTATCCACTGATGAGTTGAGAGCTGCTCTTTGCTTCAGCCAAAAAAAAATTAGTTTCTTTGATGATTAAAATATCAAAGAATCTGAAACCAATGGAATTAAGAAATTTCCATTACTTCTTAAGAAATATGAATTAGAGAAGAAAAATGAATAAGGGTAGAATTTTAAATATTGGATGCTCCTCTTGAATAGAGAAAAGAGAAACATCATTGTGACACCATATGTGTGCATTAAGTGACAGGTTGATCATCTTTCTTAGTTTTTAATTGATAATAAATTTTCTAGAGGTATCATAGACAAAACTTTATTTTACAGAAAACATGCTGGTCACATTATACTTGTTCAAGTCTATGTTGATGATATTATATTTGGTTCTACTAATGAGAAAGATGTTCTATGTTTTTTAAACTCATGCAAAGTAGATATGAGATGAGCATGATGGGAGAATTAACTTTCTTTTTAGGTTTACAGGTTAAACAAACCTCTGATAGAATTTTCATCAGTCAAACAAAATATTTAAAAGGCCTTTTAAAGAAATTTAATTTACAAGATGTTGCAACTTCTAAAACTCCCATGGCAACAACCACTAAACTTGACAAAGACTCAATTGGTAAAAAGGTTGATGTTTCAAGTTATAGAGGCATGATAGGCTCTCTTTTGTATCTCACTGCAAGTAGACCTAATATAATGTTTTCAACTTGTTTATGTGCACCATCAGGGGAAAACTTAAACCTTGATCTGAGCACTAATTCAGGGGGAGTTTTCAATGAAGCTGAGAACACTGAACATCACGAAGAAAACTATAATCAAGAAGCTTCTTCTTCAAGAAGTTTTCCTCCACAAATAAAATGGACAAGAGATCATCCTAGGGAGTAAATCGTAGGAGATCTAACTAAAGGTGTGTCAACAAGAAGTGCTACTCAGAATGAATGACTATACCTCAACTTTTTATCAAAGATTGAGCCTAAGAAGATTGAAGAGGCATTACAAGATGCTAATTGGGTAATTGCTATGCAAGAGGAACTCAATCAGTTTGAAAGAAACAAAGTTTGGAGACTAGTACCAAAACCAAATAATAAATCAATCATTGGTACTAAATGGATCTTCATAAACAAGCTGGATGAAGCTAGTACAGTGACAAGAAATAAGGTCAGACTAGTTGCACAAGGTTATTCACAAGAAGAGCTGATTCAGGTATTGTCTTAACTCTCTACTATATTATTCTTTATTTCTTTTAATTCTGCTACAATGAAGGATGTTAATATTGATTCAACTCCTTCTACCTAAGTAGAAAAACCCTCTAAAAACAAGTCTATATCAAAAGTCATCTCCTCTATCTCTTAAAAGATAAAGGTTGTAAAAACAAATATGAACTGATTCCATAACAATGTGGAGTCTAAGGTTGTAAACTCTATATGTTTTGCTTGTTAAAGAATGCCATAGGAACATTGCCTCATCAGCTTTGGCATCAAATTTTCCTAAGTTTTCTCCTTGACTTTTGAGAACAAAGCATCTGCAACCAAACACATGAAGAAACTTAAGTGTGGGTTTTCTACCTGTCATGAGCTCATAAGGAGTCTTTTGATGAGCTTTTACAATAATTGATCTGTTCTGAGTGAAGCAAGCAATAGAGATAGCTTCAGCCCAGAAGTAGGTAGGTAACTTAGCTTCTTCAAGCATGGTTCTTATAGCTTCAATCAAGGTGCTATTTTTCCTTTCAACAACTCTATTTTGTTGAGGAGTTCTAGGAGCTAAAAAGGTCTGTGAAATGCCTTTTTCCACACAAAACATTTTCGTTGTTGAATTCTTGAATTCAGTCCCATTATCACTCCTTAAGGCCTTGACTTTCTCTCCAACTTCAAGTTCTATTCTTTTAATGTGATCAATGATCAGCTGGGGAGGTTCATCCTTGGTATGTAGATACTTAACCCATGAGTATCTTGAGTAGTCATCAACAATTACAAATGCATACCTTTTTCTGGATATTGACATCACCTTAACAGGACCAAATAAATCCATGTGAATTAGATGAATTGGTCTTGTTATTGTTGATGCTTCTTTACTTTTGAAGGAAATTTTCTTTTGTTTTCCCTTCTGACAAGATCTACAAAGACCATCTTGAGAAAATTCAAGTTGTGGCATTCATGTCACAAATCCTTTTCTCACCAGACTATTGATAGTCTTGAAGTTTAGGTGAGATACCTTCTTGTGCCATAGCCAACTTTCATCTGCTGATACTTTGCTGTAAAAGCATATGTATAGTCCTTCATTTGTTGAGCAGAAGTCAACTATGTATACATTGTCTTTTCTGACTCCAGACAATGTAACATCTCCAGTTTTTCTGTTGCTTATAAGGTATTGTTCATCCTTAAAGACAACTTGATAGCCTTTGTCACAAAACTGACTAATACTGAGTAGATTTTGCATTAAACCATCAACCAGAGCTACATTTTCAATGATGACGTTTTCATGAACTACTTTGACATATCCCATAGTGTATCCAATGTTGTTATCTCCAAAGGATACTTTAGGGCCAGCTTTCTCCTCAAACTGTGAGAGTAGGGACTTATTTCCAGTCATGTGTCTTGAATAACCACTATCCAAGTACCACAACTGCTGCTTCTTCTTGCCCTGCACACATATGTAAACTAGTTAGACCTTTTAGGAACCTAAGCCTGCTTGGGTTTAGATTTAACAGTTTTAATCACAGGTTTCCACATAGTCATTGGTTGTGTATTCTTTTTCTTTTCTTTCCTCTTTTTAGGAGGTGAAAGATCCACCTTGGTCCTAGGTGGTTTGTGGACAACCTTTGATCTTTGAGGAGATTTTCTCCTTGTATTATTATAAACATTAGGCATTGAGGGATGAGCATAATAACAATTTCCACAAGCATTGCTAGCATATAATGGATATTTAAAGTCACCACAATTATAACATGGCATATATTGAGGTGATGCAATGTATGGACAAGGAGCTGTAATTGAAACAGAAGGAGCATGCAAGTTATTAGTAATTTTTGTACATTTAAAAGCAAGGTGGTTGGAGTTCCCACACTTGGTGCATGTCTTCCTAGGTGCACTAGGCATTCTTGCATAATTACTGTATTTATTAATACCTAATTTGTCATTCCTGTTTTTCTTAGGCTCAGATATTGGACTGCTTTTTAGCTTCTCTTTTAATTGTTTGTTCAATATTTTTAGTAGCCTTTTTCTCTAGCCCAGGTTCCAAAGTTTTCTTTACAAAAGTCGAATTTTTACCTTTAGAACTCTCACCTTTTTCAATCTCAATAGGTTTAACAAATTTGATTGGTTTTAATTTTTCTACTGATTTAGGCTCTGAGCTACCTTCTGATTCTTTATCAGTGGCGATGGGTTCTTCACCAATTGATACAATAATGGGCACATCTGAGTATCCTAATCCAACCTTTTGATTAGGATTTTGTGAGTTTAAAAGATCATGCACTTTGTGTGAGGATTGTGTCCATTGTTTTATTTTATCTTGTTCAGCCTTGAGTTTTCAACTAGATACGCTTCTCTTTTCAAGGAATTGTCAAGATGTCTCTTAGTATTAAGAGCTTCTGTTTTGGCCTCTTCTAGGATTAACAAATCAGATTCTAGTAAAGTATTTCTTTTAGAAATGATATTATTGATCTCAGTAATCCTATTGTTTTCTTTTGTAAGAGATCTTAAACTAGCATGCAAGTCATAAATCTCTTTGGCCATTTCTTGAATGGTGGCATCACATTCAACTTTAGAAATTGAATAAATATTGAAGTTATCTACCTTAGATGGTGATGAGTTTTGTGATTCAGCTTTTCCTTCAGAATTGCTAGAGGATTTAGCCATTAAAGCCAAATTTACAAACTCTTCCTCAGCATCAAATTCATCTGAATCTACCCAGTCCTTGCCTTCAGCTATGAATGTCTTTCCCTTTTTCTTGAGAAGATCAAAATACTTCTTTTTGTAATCTACTTGATCATCCTTAAAGTCTTTCTTTTTCTCAGTGCTAGGCTTCTTTTTCTCAGTGCTAGGCTCAGTGCTAGGCTTCTTGCATTCACTCGCAAAGTGACCAAACTCATTGCAGTTATAACACCTGATTTTAGATTTGTCAATCAAGGTTGATTGACTTGGCTTAACAGAAGTAGATGTTGATGTTGATAAGTTTTTCCTAGAATTCCTCCCTCTTTGAAATCTCAGATTTTTGAATCTTCTAGCAATGTAGGCCAAGTTTTCATCAATTTCATCTAGCTCCTCAGGTGTGTAGCTTCTAACTTCATTTTCTTCAGACTCACTCTCTTCTTTTTTCTCATTATTGAAATCTTCTTTCTTAATGGAAACCTTCATGTGTCCACTAAACTTCTTTTTTTTTGGCTCTGCAATCAAAGAAACAGATTTATCTTTGGAGTGTTGCTTATTCCATTGTTGGATTTCCAACTCATAGGTCTTCAAATTTCCATATATCTCATCTAGTGTTAGAAGACCTAGATCTTTGTTGGCTTCTCTGATTGTAGTAGTCTTTGGATCCCAATGTCTGGGAAGAGCTCTTAGAAATCTATGATTCACCTGAAGCACATACATAATACTCCTAGCCATAGGTAGATAAATCATTAATTAATTGGATGAATCTCTCACATAGATCATCAAGAGATTCACCATCCTTGGCAGTAAACAACTCAGATTGTTAAATCAGCAAGAGTTGCTTATTCAACTTGATTTGGTCATTTCTTTCACATAGGACAGTGAGCTTGTCCCAAACCTCCTTTGTTGTTTTGCACTTCATAACTTTGTATAGCATACTGTTATCAAGTGCTGTGATAAGGATATCTTTGACCTTTTTATCCTTGGCAGCCTCTTCCTTTTCTGATTGAGTATATTCTTTTGGAGTTTTTGTTTCATACTTGTCAGGTGCAGTAACTCCATCAGAGGTGATGCCAGGTACAAGCTTCTTTATTTCTGGAGGACCTTTTTCAATCTCCAAGAATTGGTCATCTTTTGCATCAAGATAACTCAAGATCCTTTGTTTCTAGAATGAGTATTCACCCTTTCTGAGTTATGAAACTCTGGTGTTATCTTTCGAATTACTCATGATCTCTAGATTGAATTAATCTAGAACAGCTCCGATACCAATTGTTTGTCCCGTGTGAGTAATTGTAGAAGGGGGGTTGAATACAATTACAAACTTTTCTTCAAAACTAAACTGTTATGAACAATTTAATTTCCAAGAATAGTTATAAAACTTTACTGAAATGATAAAACAATAGAAACAGTAAAGCAAAATTGCAAGATATAAATTGTAATCAACAATAAAGAATGATATTGTCAATTAAATTGAATCTTTACAATTTCTTCTATTTAAAAAAAAACAGCTTCTCAAGTTGTAATAACTTGCTTCTTTTTTTGTAAAACTTAATGACAGCTGCTAACTCTCTAAATATGTATGAAAGTGTTGTTCTGAGAGATATGTGATCTGAGATAAAATGTATTCTTGTTGTTAAACTCAGAGTTCTCAGATTTCTCACATATATCTTACCTCAGCTGCTCTATGTCTATTTATAAACACAGCTTCCATATACTTCAAGTTTCTATTCTGAATTGTTTACCAAAAATATCTCTGTAGTTTATTAGTACTTGCAACTCTGTCACACAACTTTCTTCATTATTCAACCTCCTTTAGATGTCAGCTTGTTTATGTGACTTTTCTGGTGTATATTCACTGCACCAGCTTCCATTTTTCTTCTTGGAGTTCCCAAGATAAGATATCAGCAATATATATCTTATCTTTATGGGCTTCTCTAGACATAATTAGTCCAGCTTCAATGAACTTATTGCTTCAAGATGTTATAAGTTGTCTCTGCAGTATTTCACCTTGTTGTTTCGTAGATTTTCATGTTTGCGGTTTTGCAGGTTTCATACTTGCAACTTGATGTATGTGTGTGTATAACTTATTTCCTTAAAGCTTCCTTGGTAGCCAATCCCTCCTTATTGGACAACCATCTTTATCTTTATTTCCACCGTCTTTAGTCATATGTCATCCCTTATATCAGTGGAAATTTATTCTCTGATGGATAGTCTCTGGTTGCTTCAACATTAGTCTCTGATGAACAAACACTTAGTCTCTGATAGACAGAAACTTAATCTCTAATAGACAAAAACTTAGTCTCTGATAAACAAAACTCCGACAGTTCAAAAACTTAGTTTTCGACAGTTCAAAAACTTGGTCTCCGATAGTTCAAAAACTTGGTCTCCGACAGGCTAATTTTGCTTGATCAACCTTGACATTTGTTGAACTCTCCAAGTGCATTCATTGTAGTCTCTGATGCTTTCCTGCAGTTTCTTGATAGTAAATTCTCATAGTGCATTATTGCAGGTACTTGTACATTTACAAAATTTATCAATTCTAAGTGTTATACATCATTATCAAATGTTATAATTCCTAACACAAATTTTATTTTAATTTTGTTCAACATGACTTATGACTTTTTGAATTATAATTTAATTTATAATCAACTACAATTCGTATGTAATAAAATCAATTTATTTAAAGTTTTTAACTTTTTATTTGCAATAAAATTTATTAAAATATGTATTAAAATAATGATAATAAATACTTATAAATAGAAAAAATTTAAAAAATAATTTAATTTTTAAAATATTATCATACAAATATATAACTATAAAAAATAAAACCCGTACCTCAGCTGTTAAAAAAACTTATTTTAAACAAAAAGGGCTGTATTTTCTTGGAATGATATTTATAATCCAAATTATCTATGTTGAATTTATTTTCAATTTATCAAATTTTCAACTAGTTTCAAAGTATCGTTTGAAAATATTGGTACACATTCTATTTTATTTAACAATTTAGGAAATCCAAATTACACAATAGGACATCTATAGGCCTAAGGGAGATATAATAACACAAGCTTTATTTAAATTCAATCATAACATATTATATATTAATTAAAAAACTATTAATGTAAATAGTAAAACGTTTGAAATATTATATTTTATTGTATACTTCAAAACAGAGAGTCTAATATAAATGTGATAAATAGAAAATTTCTAAAATGATAAGAAGAAAAATATTTTAAAAAGTAAAATAAATAATTTGCTAACAAAAATGATATAGATGAGCGGTGGCTCTTTGAGCTAGATAACTAATAAATGATACATGAATGAAATATATAAATCAGTTACTGGCCTATTAATATTGGTCGAGTTTCGTAAGACTCTGTGAGTTGTTCTCGTTAAGTCGAGAGTTCGAGCCTCGCTAATCGTCCTTGGCGGTGCTAAGCTGCTCGACGAGATTCCTCCTGCCTGCTTCCCTCCTGTCTGCTTCCATTATCTCAATTAAACCTGTGTCATTCAGAAAAGGGAAAGTAATTAGTTCACCTCTTCAACATCTGCTTCTTTATGGAGGAATCTATCCGGTAATTAGTTCCATTTGGTGTGCATGTCATTTGGTGATTTGATCGATTGATTAAAGACTCAGTATAATTGCAATTATTCTTGCTATGTGTCTGATATTTTATTTGAAGATATCAAAATTAAAGCATCTGCTAGCCATGAAAACCCTTAGCTACCAAGTAGTACAGCTCGTACATCTAATTGCCATTTATCACCTTTCTAAGTACATAATATTTATGCATATGGTGAATAAGATTTTTTATGCTGCGTCACAATTTATAGCTTCATGTATAATTTGAACCAGCAAACTCATGTCAAGGTTTAGTCTTCGGAGAAAAAATATTTGGTCAAATTCGGAATGCTATTATTTTCTTCATTAAAAAAGAAATTTAGGAAATATTAAACGTAGCTTCCCATGTCTGAAGAGGCAACAACTACTACTATAAAAATTGTGAAGCCTGATGCACATCAACCCCAACCCATAGCATGATGTTGATGTGTAGTTCTTATGTAGGTGGAAGCTTGTTTTGCACAATGTTGGTGATGTATTGATGTAGGATAGATATAAGAGAACTCACGAAGAGCGGTCGCAAACAGAAAGATCAAAGATGGCCCCTTTAATTTTTTCCTAAAACATCCTGTTGTTTCGATAACCAACTCTCTACAGATGTAAGCAAACATTATTGCTCCAGCTATTTGTGATGACAATTGGGTTGCCTTCAGGCTCTCGTTTTAACAAGGCTTATCAACAATCTAAAATGGAAGTTTGTATAATATTTGCTGATTAATTTTAATTTTTTGGATCCATTCCTGTTTCAGGCTTTTATTAAATTTACTGAAACCACAAATATGAAAGGCACTACACTGGTATTACTTATTTGTATAGTTTGTGATTGTAGATGCGTTCATTCATTCTCAGTCAGACGTATTTAAGAGTAAACAGGAACACAAATACGTACATTATTAAAAAAAATTGATTTTGTCTTTGGGGTCCATTATAAAAAATGTATGATATATTACTATTTTAAGTAAAATTGTACACAAAACTTGGTCATGCCTTACACAGGCTACAAATTTTATTCATTTGTCAAAGTTTCTTCACTCTTCTTTAAAGGTCAGCGAGATAAAATGTGTGGTATTTCCTCATGCAGATTTGTAGCGTGTTATAAAATACAGGTCGGATGCATTGCCTGCTAAACAACAAGATGAAATGAAGAACTACATATCCAGTTTCATTTTAGGTTACTACATTACAGGTGAGAGTAATAATTCAAATAATTTAACACGTTTCTTATTTTGCACGTTCCTTTTTTTCCCTTGTCGAAAATTTGAGCTTCAGCAACGTGCATATAAATTACTTGATTTATTATTGCTTGTACAAGATCATTTTATACTTGTGATCTTAAATTGTATTTCTACGATCTTTTTATGCAGCATGAAATCTGTTCTTCTCTCTGTGATCTGTCATTTTTACAATTAATCAAAATATTTAAAAGCTAATATAAATTATGTAGAATGTAGTTTCTTTTCCATGCTCCCATCCTTTCGTAATTGGTAGATTAAATTTTCATAACAGGTCTATGTACTCGAGATGTTCAGATTATTGATCCGTCATTATGGTTGACATGTGTGATAACTTCCTTGCTGGTCTTGTGTCGGCCTACAGTATATATTCTGCTTTTTTTTTCTTGATTTATTGATCAAGATTTTATTTGCTTTGAGGTATTGTTTACTACGTATATTTCATTATGTTTCATCGTCGTAGTTTGTGGCCAATCTTATCAGAATTATCCCATTTAGTATGTAGTTCAATATTATCCTATGTTTCCATTGTTATACTTTACGCCAAAAGTGGTCATAAAATATAGTACTTCAGTATGTCAGTTTAGGCTGATCCAACATAAAAAAGAGTCGGCCATAACACGCGATTAATTTCAATCAGCAATGTATATGATTGTTGTTTCAGTCAATCTTATTCTTTTGCATTTCCCGCTAATCTGCTATTGCCATTTGAAGTTCTAGTTTAAGGATTGGAGTAAAAATCTTAAATTAATACAGTAGTAACAACATGTAAAAAGGGTCCTAAAGTATTTGTATTGCGCATGAGATTTTTTGGTATCACTACTTGTTAATACGTGTCTGACTTTGTAGTGCAATTATGTTCACTTGTTGTATTGGTGGAAGAATTGTCGTTGAGGGCAAAGTTTCAGACTCTTCAATGTACCTGTTTTTTTCAACTTAAAATTATGAGATTATAGATTTTGACAACATAATTTATACTATCTTTCGTAATTTTAAGTTGAAACAAACGGGTCAATGTCTTGTTACTCCTTCAAGCAAACACTTACCATTCTGACGTCATAGCTTCTCCTTTCATTCTTATGTTAGGACTGATTTCTTTCTTACACCAATATTATCGTATTGGATATAGCATTTAGTTTGGTGCGTTGTTGCTCAATGTTACATCATCGGTGTTTACTTCTTTCGGGGCTCATAGTTGATGTATCTTCATATTTCAATTTACTTTGTGAGTTCTATTTTGTTTTGCGTAACTTTTGTGATGATTCAATAAAATAGTATGTGAATACATCTATTTGTTAATTGATTCATGAATTTTGAAAATTGTCTAATTATGACAAAAATTGAAGGTTTGAAAAGAAAATACGGCCAAGTGTGGTGGTCGGTAAGCAGGCGTGGTGGTCTGTTATGCTTCTCACGCCAGTGTTGGTCTCACTCCCACCTGTACTTATGATATGACGTAACTAATTAACAACTATATATTATATTATAATTTAGTATAAGAATAAAATTGAAAATATGTTGTGTACTTGTGTGCGCATCAGTATGTCAGTAAGGTTGTGGGCAGAAGCTCTAAGTTGGACTAATGAGTCCAAATTTAAAATATGTCTCCATTATTAATAATTCATTTTTATGTTGTGTTTTTTAGTTACAATAGCAGAAAGAAAGTTCAGGAGTTGAATCTAATGTTATGGTAATCAAAATTAATGTTGTTGACGTGAGCAAGGATCCTAAGAAGGAAGCTAATTCAAATGATCCGGATTGAAAGTTTGATTTTTAGTCGGATTTAAGCAGTAAAGATTTGGTTGAATGCTAACTACGCAGGAAACAATGTTGTTGGGGAATCAAACAATATCTCGCTAGAGGAGATGGAGATATCATCCTCAAATGTCCTAAAACAATTAAAGAGATAATGAGAGAAATTCAGGTGGCTCTAGCTAGCAAGAAATTCCAGAAGTCTTTTTTGTGTTTGAGAATGTCGATGATGATCAACAACCCTAACCAACGCCATCGGACACATAATCGTCCACCTTCTCAAGCACAACATCGTTTTCAAGTTGAGGGACATCAGCTAACAGAAAGCAAACCGCCTTTCAAGCTCCTAAACTGCAAACAAAATCACAAACGACAATAGAATCCATTGTTAGGGAAGACTAGAGAAGTAGTTGTGGATGAGAGGCATAAGAAGGGTCCTAATCAAACAACAATTGAAAATTGTACGAGGCAAGAAGAGAAAGGGAGAGCTCGCATGAACATAGCCATCTTTTTCTACGAATGTAGCATTCCATTTAATGTTGTAAATTCAAGAAGTTTTAAGGTGATGATCGAGTCGATTGGACAACATGAACCGGGGTTAAAGCCGCCCACTTATCATGAGTTGTTAGTTCCTTTGCTAAAAAAAAAGTAAAAGAGAAAACTGATAGATTGGAGGAGAAACATCTAAAAACTTGGAAGGAATATAGTTGCATGCTCATGTTGGATGGATGGACCGTTAGGACAGGAAGGTCATAAATTGCTTTTCTTGTTAACAGCATTGAAGAGGCCTTCTTCCTTGGAGCAAGTGATGCCTATAGTCGAACCATGATGCAGATATGTTAGCCAAGTTGTATGATGAAAAAATTGAGGAGATTGAACCAGATAATGTTGATCATGTGGTCATTGATAATGCTGCAAATTGTAAGGTTGTCATTCAGATACTGATGGTTGAATGATCTACATTATTTTGGACGCCTTGTGCAACACATTGTCTAGATCTTATGTCAGAGGATATTGAAAAGATGAACCCATTTTGCTCAATAATCAAAAAGGTAAGAAAAATCACAACTTTATCTATCCACATTGCAAGCTTTTTGAGTGGATGAAAAGAAGAGCATGTGAATTAGAGCTTATGAGAGCATGGAAAACTAGATTTGTCACTTCTTTCCACACATTGCAATCTTTAAATAAGTACCAAAACCATTTGAGGCTGAAGGAGTCTGAGATAATCTAAAAGGAGTTGAATAATTTATCTAAATTAATGACATTTTTTGTGGAATTTTAACTTTTGAAAAATAGTGACAATTTATAAATGAATTTTATCTTTTAATTTTATTTGTTTTTTCGTAAACTTTTTAATGTGATTGAAAACTAAACAAGTTGAAATGCCGAAATATAAACAATCACATGAACAAATCTATTTATATTGGTTTGCAACATACATTCGCGTTATATTCCTATTCTAGTCCCCCGGTTTCCCTCCGAGACCCGAGCTTTTAACCACTAATAATAATAACTCTCATTTTATAGGTTAATAAACTCTTACAATCTATTTTGACTTGTTACAATAAGCTTATATTTAACAAATCAAATACAACAATTATATTATAATAAGTAAACTTAAAAACACATACCAGTATTTTTTCTTGAACAAATATTTTTTGTATTTTTTTCAAAAATTAACTTGTATCCAAATCGAGACTTGTACTCTTCTAGACTTTTGATCTTAACACTTGCAACAATTTCCTACTCTCATTAATACCATAACATCCCGTACTTTTACTTAATTACACAAGGTGCTATCTAAATACCAAAAAATAAAATATTATTAAAACACCAAAACTCTTTCATCTTAACAAATAAAACCTTCCAAACATGCAATTTCAAAATTCTCATTTAACCGGAGACGCAGCTCCTAAAATAAACTAAACTCAAATAACATCCGCTATAATTTTATTTAAATCCGCAACCACCCTCGTCCCTTCCTTTTGGATCCTTGCTTAACGAATTCCGCATCAACCCGAAAAGTTAAAAGAATGAGCCTCGCGGTCCAGCAAAGCGACAAGACTAAACAGTCTAGGTGATCAAATATTACTTTCTAAGAAACACTAATTTTTGGAAACCGACTTTTTCAATGTAATTTTGAAACCATTTTTTTATAAAAGCAATGCAATATAAATGATCGGTTAAAAAAAAAACTTTAAGAAACAATAACTCAATATACAATTTTCAGTAAAACACAATGTAACAATTGAACATTATCAACTACGGTTACGGTCAAGACAATAGTTCAAGAAAAATATACATTCAACAAAAATCAATTTTGAAACGTACACAATATATGAAACACTTTAAAAATATACACTTGATCCGATTTTTAATGCGAAAATAACAACTAATGTTATATAACAAAAAGAATAAATAGTTCAGTCACTTACCTTGACAAAACGTAACCTTTTGAATCCAATAATTTCGTAAATACAAATTAAATTAAAATAATCTATTAGTGCGAGAGAATACTACTGTTATTTAAATTCCATTAATTTATTTCTGTATAATCCACCTACGAATACAATATGTCGGTGCATTACTACCTACGATATCAAAACTACTGTGAGTGTATTGATTATACTTCAATGTTTAACATTTTAGTTTTGCATAATCCAGTGCCACTAACTCATATGTACAGCCACGTGAATACTATATTAGCATTACAAATTCCTGTATTAAATAACACAATAATTTCAATTTTACAACTCATGTTTGTATATACCCATGTTTCTGTTTCTTTACGCCAGTAACAAAACCACATGACTTTTCCTTTCATTTATTTTATACAAAATTGTTCACTAAACACATAATTACTACAATCTGATCTTGACATTCAAAGTAATAACACAAACTAAAAAAAATGGACAAAGTTAATTACCTGAATTTGAAACTCGATTCCGCTGCTTTTTCCTCTCTTCTGTTCCTAGAACTTTATGTGTATTTTTAATCCTCACTCACAACCTCACTGCTTATAATCTCTGTTCCATCAAGTTGTTATTCATTTAAATTTTAAAATTTAAGATGTACCTATTATCTAGGTATCAGATATTATTATTTTTATCTAAACAGTCTTTATTTCCAACAGTAATTTCTTTTGAGATTTATTTATCTTAACTTCTACTACTTATCAACAATAAAATTTTAAATATTTCTCAATAATCTCTTTCAAATTCTATATATATGTAATCTTAACTTATCAAACAATAAAAATTATTTTACTGATGTTACAAGTACACCAGAACTCAATCCCTTCGGCAAACTATGACTAAGGTCTTGAGCTACCGACAATCTCTGACTACCTCACAAAATCTAATGATAATACGACTTACAAATATAACCATTTTACAGACAATTTAAGGTCGGAGTAAGGATGCTCAAAGCCTAAACCTAAATCTCAAAATATATTCTAATATACCAAGTAATATCAGTAGATCCAAGGTCACAAACTAACTGCTTGTTTGGTTGACTAAGTGATTTTTCTACAAAGGGTTACTTGGTAGATAGTTGCACGAGTCTGTATGGTCGAAAACTATTCTTTGGGGAAACCTACTTGTTCTAGAAGATTTTTAGGCCATATATTTATACTCCCACAATAGTAGTATCCTTCAGAAAAATTAATTTGTAACCGAAAAGTATTTCTAGGGCAAAAGTATTTATTTATAACTCTACACGAGATTCTCATGAAAGCCTATTATTTGTTCCGGAGAATGTCGGATAACATAGATTTAAAAGATTTACCGAGTTGTATTAAGAGATGAGATGAGTAGAAGAGAAAAATACAACAAGATAAATATAAACACAAGTAAAAAGATAAACTTCCTTTATATACAAACTTGTGTGGATCCATAATGAACAGATATAGATGAAGTCTTCGAATTTAGCTTTGGATTTGAGGCTTGTGCAAAAGTGTGCGAGATTAAATCTTGCATGAATATGTGAGATTTAGATCAAAAGGTTTAAACACAAATAAACTTGAACAAAAAGAAAAGTGTATATGCGTATGTGTGTGTGTGTGTATAAGTATGATAATGTAAAAGTATGTTTGTCCCTCGATAGATTGTTTGTAAATGGGTGTTAGGGGGGAGCAGTTGAATACAAACTACAAAAAAAATTTGAATTAATACACTATATTAAAGAATGCAGAATTAATATAACACAATAAAGAATGCAAAATTAATAGAACATAGTATACCAAAAATATTTTTGAACTTTTATTAATCACAAAAATAATGATTCCAAAGCTTTCTGGTGTAATTAACCAGCAACTCTTTTTCTGCTCGTGAAGAACAGTTGTGACCCTAGAAAATAATTTCTAGTTTCTCAAGTTATGAAAACTTGTTGTTCAAATTCTATGAATTTGCTCTGTTATTACAATAAATAAAAACTCTCTTAGTAATTGTAATAACTCGGTTACGTTACGTCTCTAATACATAATCTCTCTGTTACGTTATTTCTGTTATATCTTATTTGAATCTTAATATTCTATTCAAATCAGTTGTCTAACCTTATCAATCCTAATTCAACTCTGTATTGGATCTTGATTGGCTACTTGTTTGCAACTTTAAATCCTATTCAGATTAAGATTTGTTACGTTCCAGTCAAACATGATCTTCAATATCCACTGATAAATATATATTTGTTGATGGCTCTTATCCACTGTTGAACTTATCTGCTGATGAATAACTTTATCTGTCAATGGTCTTTTATCTATTGATGATCATTTATCTGTCGATGTCCATTTATCCTCTGATGCAGCTAGCTTATCCACCGAGGAATAGATTTATCTGTTGACTGGTTATTTGGATTATTTATCCACTGATGTACAAATTATATCATCGGAGGATAAATATCTATTGATAAACAAATAACTCATCGGAGGATAATACTTAGAAAAATCTAGCTTCAAAGACTTATCTGCTGATGTTTATACTATACATCAGCAACTATTGTACAATTGAAAAACTAACAATTCAGTATATACATCATCATCAAATGTTATAAATCCTAACAAAGTAATACATACATACATACATATATGTATATATATATATATATACACATACATATATATATATATATATATATATATATATATATATATATATGTATATGTATGTGTGTGTGTGTATATATATATATAGTGTGTGTGTGTAGTCATGTATGTGTGATTATATATTGTTAGGATTCGTGTCTTAAATTCTTACACTAGTACAAAAACTGCATTATGTGTCGTCTTATTTGCGTCGGTTCTTTAATAGAACTGTCGCATATAGTAGAACGGTGGCATTATGATAAATAAAACAAACAGTATTTGTGTCGGTTCTTTTAAAGGACCGATGCAAAATCTATAAAAATAAATTAATAACACATTTGCATCACTTGTTTTAAAGAACCGACGCAAATATTGTTGAGTATTTGCGTCGGTTCTTTTAAAAGACCGACGCAAAATCTATAAAAATAATTAAAAAATAAATTAATAACACATTTCCGTCGCTTATTTTAAAGAACTGACGCAAATAGTTGTACGATTAATTACGAGTATGCCACCGTACGGAAAAAAATAAATTAATACCTTTTATCACCTTTTCATTTCCATTGCGCGGCATACATTTTCATTTTACCGCTTTTTGAAGACGAACCACCTTCTCTCTAAATCTTTTTCATTTTCATTGAGCGGCATACATTTTCATTTTACTGCTTTTTGAAGACAAACCACCTTCTCTCTAAATCTTTTTCATTTCCATTGAGCGGCATACATTTTCATTTTCATTTTCATTACGCGGCATACATTTCATTTCGCTGATGATTTATTTCTTCTCCAGTGTTACATCTATAGTTGCATTAAATCTTCACAACTACGGAAGTGGAAGAAATTCTTGGGGAAAACCGAAGCCAGAGTATTTGGAAAAGGTAGTAATTATTGGTTAAGTTAATTGAATTTGAGATTGCATGCAAGTCTCTGTTGTACCTAAAACTCTTCTTCCATTATCCTTAAGTACAGAACTAGGAATTAATGTAACATCTTTCCTTTGATACTTTTTGTCATGAAGCTTCTTTTTAGTGTTATTGATCTTATAATAACTAACCTTAGTTATATTGTTGTTGAGTACTGACATTTTATGTGGTGTTGACGTTTCTAGATGGCACTGATTCTGCATCTGTTTCAAAGTTAGTGAAAAGATTTTTGGACTATGGGAAAGATAACAAAGAGTCACTGGCTATGTTGTTCATCACTCTGTTAATCAAGGTAATTATTATTCCGAGGGGAAACTATGTCTTAAAATCTCCATTTTCCAGAAGGGATTATAAACGTTAGGAGTTAATAGCCTGTTGGATTTTCAATGTGATTACAACTATCATCTATTTCAACACTATGGTGCAAAGGTCTCTGTGCCAGTACATATCAAAGAGCTTGGATTTCAAAAACATGGGATTCCAAAGTTGGCTGCATAAGTGTATTTATACTTCTCTTGTAAAATCTGAAAATTGGAATAATTTTGAATAGTGTTATTAATTTGTATTTTATACATTTCAGATTGAGGATTTTACAGACTGGTCCCAAAATGTTGCAAGGGCAGTAGGAGAACCACAAGTACAAAAAATAAATAAGTGCATTGAACTTTCAATTCGGTATGTTTTAGACTTCTTGAATGGTTTAATTGAAGAACCAAAATTAAGGGGTTATAAATTTTGATTTGTATATATCCCTGTTTTGCAAATGAAGTAGTTCAATTTTGTATTTTTGGTTTGTTGTGACATTAGAATTATTTTTTAATGTACAGATTAGATATGATATTTTAAAATGAATTTTTTTAAAAATAATAACCATTATCATTTGCGTCGTTTGTTTTAAAAGTCTGACGCAAATGACCTATCATTTGTGTCGGTTGTTATAAAGGTATGACGCAAATAACCTATTCATTTGTGTCGGTTGTTATAAAGGTATGACGCAAATGACCTATCATTTGTGTCGATTGTTATAAAGATATGACGCAAATGACCTATCATTTGCGTCGGTTGTTATAAAGGTATGACGCAAATGATAATGTTTTGCGTCATCTCTTTAACCAACGCAAAATAATCAAGTTTTTGCATCTCTACCATATGCGTCTCCTGTTAACCGACACAAAATATGTAATTTAACCGACGCATATGATCCGTTTTGTACTAGTGCTAGTTGATTTTGGATATAGATACTTTTCATATTAGGAGATAGTTTTTCTTCTAGTGTGTTTTCTATCATATATCAGATTAGATGTTTTTAGTGCCTATAAATATCATGATCTATGATTATTTAAGGGTGTCTCCTTGTGAGAGAAGAGAGTTCTCCAAGATGGGTTAGAAAAGATGTATGTATCTCTGATTAATCTTGTGAGATGGTGTGTTTTTTCTTGGTAGCAATTTGAGTGGGTGAGAACTTGGGTTTCATCTTGTAAATTTCCCGGGTTTCATAGTGATATTTTTCTTCTTGTGCCCGTGATTTTTCCCAGTTTTGGGTTTTCCACGTTAAATAGTTATGTCAACTTATGATCTGGTTTTTACTTTATTGATTTGTGCTTGTTGGTTTTGCTTCCGTTGTGTTATCATCCAATATATTTTATAACAAATTGGTATCAGAGCTTGTGTTACGAAATTGGGTGATATAACTTCAAGCAGTTCATCGACAAAGTAGGAGATCGAGAAAATCGATGGTTCCACATAGAGGAGGTTTCTGTGGAGAGTTTGGAAGAAGATAAATGTGGAAACTTTGCGGTTGTGCCTTCTAGTTGATGTATTGAGGGAAGTATGGGACATATGCCTTTGCCCGTTGTATATATATAAAGGAACGCCTCATATTGATGTGTTTCCCGCTGAAGATGCCTGATGATACATTGAGGATGTTTGTATTTAGACTTGATACTCGGTTAAAAGGGAATCTTATATTTGTTGGTACACTTGGATTGAAGTGTTAACGGGTTTTGGCTGAAGGTTGAGTGTTGGAGGTGTGTAGGGTTTCTACCACGGTTACTGTTTACGTAGTGTCATGGGATACGAGATTGGGTCATGTTTTGGTTGATAGACCATTGATGGATAATGGTGTGTTTCTCATGGATGATAAGTTGTGTTTGGACAATGGTCTGGAGTGTAACAACACTTGGTTTTGTAGGATTGTAGTAATTAATTGTGGAGTACCATGCAATTGGAATGACAGATCAAAAGAACACGAAAAAGGCCATATGTGAGTTGTCTGGTGTGAGGCTTATTAAGGATGATTATACTAGTTTTATAGCATGGTAGGAATCTCTTTGTATTGCAGTAGGTTGGTTGAATAATCTAGCAATGGTATTTCAAAGTCTTGCGGTTGATCACATGGTACAGAAGGTTGAGCCTAGGATCAAAGTATACATCTTACTTTATTTTCTTATAGCGTGGAAGGGAATAAGATTTCTTTAAAAATAATAGATCAATTTGTGGAATAATAAAAAAAAATCTTAAGAACACAGCATATATCAATTTGTTCAAACTTTATTAACCTCAACAAAGATTACAAAGTTATCTAACAATCAATGTATAATCGATTATCAACTTATATACTCTATTCACAAAGAACAGCTGCTATCTAGTATATAATCCTAGCTTCTCTCTACATATTTCAAGTTCTAAAAATGTGTTTCTGTGTATCTCTTAATATCTAACCCTCGATGTATTTGATACAATTGTTCTCTCTATAAATCAATTACAACTTCTCTCTACATATTTCAATTACTGCTCTCTATTTTTCGGTACCTCTTGTAATTTGATTTCAATCTGAATATATACCGGACTTTGACAATCCTAATTCAAATCAGTTTCCCGACCTTGTCAATCCTAATGCAACTCTGCATTAGATCTTGATCGGCTTATTTTTTAACTTCAGAACCTTAATCTACTGAGGACTCTGTTGTGTTCCAGTCAGTTATACATCATCTTCAATATCCACTGATAACTCTATATCTGATGATGGTTATTTTATGTACTGATAATGAACTTTATCTACTGATAACCATGTTTATGCAGAATATCTTCTGGTAATCATATTATCCACTACTGCAGAATATCCTCCGATGAATACTTTATCCACCGAGGAACAAAATCATCCTTTGACTGCCTGTTTTAGGATTTATCCTCTAATTATCCATTGATGTACATTTTACACTATCAAAGGATAAATTCACTAGTGTGTCTATTATCCACTAATAAACAGTTTACACTGTTGGCAGTGGCGGACTCAGAATTTTTGTTAAGGGGAGGCCAAAAAATTTTAATATGCAATAAAAACAAATTTGTTAATATGATAATGTATTATAATAATAAAATTATTCAATTTAAAAGATTCACAATATTACTCTACTATTCTTCAGTTTTTGGTCCGAAGTTTATCAAATTATAATGCTTTCGTTCAGAAATATAGTATTATTCTAAAATTAGAAAATAAATTATACTCTGAAAATCAAAAAATTTACACATAACAGTAATCTTTATACACTTTATAATATTTACTTCAAAACTATTAAATGTTAAAAATGCTAAATTTAATTTTAAAATATAATATTTTAGAGATCTATTTAATAAAGTGACATATTACTTATGTTACACAAAAGAGTCAAAAAAAATTTTGCTAATATTAAGGTTGCATATTTGATTGAAATTTATTCTACAAAATATTAGTTTTTCAAAAGAAATTTGTTTATAATATGTTAGGTATAAATGATGATAAGTATTCTGCACATCAGACATTCCAAACAAAATCAACAAAGTTTCAGTGATTAAAACCATCAGGGGAACCCGTCAAGGGAAGAAATGGCAGACGAACCCATCATGGATGACAATGGCAACTAAACCCATCAGGAGGAAATCATCAGGGTATGACAGTGACATGCCAACCCGTCAGGGGAACTCATCAGGGTATGACAGTGACAAGTTGACCCGTTAGGGGGAATGCTCAGCACTGCATCAGTGGAAGCCATCAGTGGATGACTTTGAGTCTTAAAGTCAGGGGATCAAGAAGCACTTGGGTAACTCTATAACAATAGATTAACTCAAGTGAAGTATGAATCACTGATCAAGTATTAAACAGGACTTGTCATCAGGGGATCTGGAAGCACTGATCAAGTCCACATCAGGGCTTGCTATCAGTGGATAGTTATGACTGCATACACTCGTCATCAGGTCTTACATGCAAATCAATGAAGCTTATTACAGAAGCAAGAGATATAACTGGAAAGATATTTCTTGAAGTTTGGTGATCCAATGACAACTCTCGATCATTAAATGCTCGAAGATCAGGGGATGAAAAAGAAGCAACAAAAGCAACGGCAGTCTGACACATCATTCGCAAAGGACATCGATGTGATACATATGCGACTAAGTTGAAAAAGCAGCACGTCAAAGCACGTGGGTTCAGCAACTGATCTTTTATATATGCAAAAGAGTTCTCATCACACAAAGTGTGGATATCCAATGGATCAACCAACAGATAGAAGTACACAAACACTAGAGAAAAGATTTGTAATATATCTTGAGAGAAATATTCAAAGAAAGTTAGAAGCTAGTGAGTGTGAATTTGAAGCTGTAATTTATTACAGATTGTAGCTGATTAATCACATTTGTGATTAAACAGATTTTTAGAAAAACATCAAGTTTTAATACAAAAATTTTAACTTGAATGTTTGTGTGTTCATCTTAATATTCACTTTAGTTTTTCTGATCTTGTAGCTATTTCTAAAAGTGTTTCACAATTTTCTAAAAGAGCGAAAAGTCTTGAGTGTTTGTATTCCCCCCCCCCCCCCCCCCCCCTTTCAAATACTTTAGCTTATCTAGTTCTAACATAATATTTAACTGATGATAAAATAATAGTATTGTAATGATAACTTTTAAAAGTAATATCATTATATAATAAAAATATTACACAAATGTAATCTATTTCGCGTAACATACCTCAATTTCAAATTAAACTCTTTTTAAAATTAAGTAAATGTATTTTTAATTTTAAAACGATAAAAATACTCTATATATAATTATTATTTTTTTAAAAGTTCACGGGGGGCATAGTTCCCCCTTGTCCTATGGTGGATCCGTCACTGACTGTTGGAGGATAATACTTAGACAAAATCAGTTACAATTTATCTACTGATGTTTATATAACACATCAGCAGTTTCAGTATAGTTACAAATTCTAACAATTCTAAATATTTTAAATCATCATCAAATGTTATAATCTTGGTAGCAATTTGAGTGGGTGAGAGCTTGGATTTCATCTTGTAAATTGTTTGGTTTTCATAGTGATATTTTTCTTCTTGTGCCCGTGATGTTTCTCGATTTTGAGTTTTCCATGTTAAATCTTTGTGTCAACTTGTGATCTGTCATTTATTTTGTTGATTGTAAGCTTGTTGGTTTTACGACCGTTGTGTTATCATCTGGTGTGTGTGTGTGGGGGGGGGGGGGGGGGGGGGGGGGTGTGTGTGTGTATGTTATGTATGTATGTATGAACTATCAAGATGAAGATGATGGTGTAGAGAATTTTTCACAAGCTTAATTTCCACACTATAAGAAAAATGAGTGAAATTAGTGTGGTATTTGTAGGCAAGATCAAGCATTGCAAAGTTAAACCACAAAGTTGATTTAAGTAAAATCAACAAATTTCAATAATTTAAGGATGAGTGAGTGCAAGTTGGAATTTGGTTGGCATATGGTTGTAAATTCATTAGCAAAGTCATTAGCTTAAGATTTTAGGATTGAAAATCTTGATTAATCAAGTTTAAGCCCATTTACAAATAATTTATATTTATCTTCTATCAATTTATTAATCTATGTATTTATACTAATATATTAATTGACAATAGCATTTTACCAATTAGATTGATTGAAGTGAATCCATTAATAGACTATATTACAATTAAATTAATCATAACATTAATCAAATTTATGTGATTAAAATAACTATGATCAAATTGATAATCACAAATAATAATGTGATTTAGCATTATTAATCAATACTAAATAAATCAAACATAATATAAATTATTAATTAAACTAATATATTCAAATCAAATAGCTGTAATCAAATCAATAATAAAAAATTACTAGTGTTTTGCACAGATTTAAAAACTAGTATATAATAGGAGCAAAGACGCAATTTCTTCCATTCAATATAAAATTTGAATACAATAAAAATATAAAATCGAAGAAAAATTTACAATAAAGACAAGTAATATCTATCTAAAAAGATAGTTCCTAGGTAGTTTCAGCCCTTCTATATGAAGAATCGTAAATGGGATAAATCACCTATGTTCTACAAAGAATCATAAATTAGATAAATCATATCCCAGAAACTACAATCGCATTATCAATGATTGAGTTAAGATGGTGTCGTGTACAATTATTATTGTGATTGTCATATTATACATCCAATGATCTATCCACATCTTTTATGTAAATTGAATCCAACCTCTACAGATGGAAGAAAAAAATTCCATAATACAAATTGGGAGAAATAAATACATAAAAAGAGAATTATTTCTTAAGTAATTGAGAAACTCCAAAAGAGATGAAACCTCCACGTATCTAAACTAATTAATACACTATGTTTCTGAGTTTATTTTTTACTAAAAAAGAAAAGATAAGGATAAAAAGATTATGTTTCTAAGTTTTTAAAATGATATAAGATAATTGAATTGTATTAAAAAAATTAGTTTTTTTCTTACCTAAATTTTCTTGTAAAAATGACTAGATCCGGAAATAAATGAATAGAAAAAAATTTAACACTATATATCATGTTATAAAGTCAATAACATCCTTACCTTATAAATATTCAATATTAAATACACAATAGATATTTAACAACTTACTTAAATTTTCTTTCTTTTCCTTTAGTAAACTCAAAAGAACCCAAAAAAGCTCATAAATTTTCTTTTCTATTAGTTTTTATTCATTAAAAAAATTGTCATTTCTTTCTAATCAAAACTCAAAGACATAATATAAAACTTTTACTAGAACTTTTTTGGATGCTAGAAGTTTCTGAATCAAAACTTATGTCACTCTATTAATGCAGTGGTGAGAACTTGTCGTTGTTTTAACTATATTACCAGAGATTTTAAGGTAGTCAAAATAATGGAGCGCTCATCTTAAGGTGGGCTTACTAGAGAAGAAGAGGAGAAGAGATGTTAGCAAAGATCCCTAGATAATTGAATTTTAATATTGTAAATTATTTTTGATCACTAATATTCACATGTACATTAAGGCCTTGTTTATTTGAATCAAATTAAATATTGAATACCGAATACAAGATCTGAATAATTCTAAATCAATACTGTAAGGAATTGGTGTCTTAAATTCCTTGCTTGGAAAAACTTGGTTCCAAGTTTGTTTGCAAAATTGGGTCTCATGGGTAGTGCATGGCCAGGCCTCGCAAAACCGCACGGTCGTGTTCTAAATCTGGGAGGAAATAGGACTTCAGGAGTCACGCAAGGCCAAGCCGTGCAGAAATGCATGGTCGTACAATGTTGGGCAGCAGTTTAGGACTTGTTCTTTCCTGTTTCGACTTGGTTTCTTGGTGCGATTTGATGGTTAGGTTACATGGTTCCTGTTCTGGTTTTGATTAGTTTTATAACTTGTATAAATAGATCTTTATAGGTTTATTTGGTAAAGGATAGATAATTGTTAGAGATGTAGAATTCTCTTAAGACCAATTAGAAAGATAGTGAGATTGAGAGCTTTTGAGTGTTTCGTCTTGTAATTCTCCAACTTCATATAGTGAAACTTCTTAAGTCCTGTGGTTTTTTCGATATTTGGTTTTTCACGATAAATCTTGTGTCAACTTGTGATCTGTTATTTACTTTGTTGATTGTGTGCTTGTTGGTTTTGCTTCCATTGTGTTATCATTATCATTTGGTATATTTTATAACAAATTGGCGTTAGAGCTTTGGTTACGAAATTGGGTGATAAGGCTTCAAGTGGTTCATCAACAAACTATGAGATCAAGAAGATTGACAGTTTTAAGTAGAAGAAGTTTTATAAGGAAGGTTGGAAGATGAATTTGGAAGCTTTGCGAATGTGCCTACCAGTTGATATGTTGCAGGAAATACTAAAGGGATGTCCTTGCGCATTGCGTATATCAAAAGGTACATGTCTCTTATTGCTATGTTGCTACTGAAAATGCATTATGGTACTTTGAGGATGTCTGGATTTAGGCATGTTACTCGATTGAAAGGGAATCTTGTATTTTTTAGTACACTTGGATTGAAGTGTTACCAGGTTTTAGTTGAAGGTGGGGTGATGAAGGTGTGTAGGATTTCTACCACGGTCATTGTTTACACAGTGCTATGGAATCGAGATTGGGTCCTGTTTCGGTTGATGTACCATTGGTAGATAATGACAGGTTTGTCATTGATGATAGGATGTGTTTGGACAACAATGGTCTGAAGTGTGGCAACACTGGGTTCTGTAAGATCGTAGTAATTATAGAGCATCACACAATTGGAATGACAGAACAAAAGAACATGGAAGGGACTAGATGTAAGTTGTCTGAATTGAGACTTGTTAAGGACGATTGTACCAATTTTGTGGCATGGTTGATAAAACAATTTCCTTATATTGCGGTAGATTGGTTGAATAATCTAGCAGTGGTGTTTTGAAGTCTTGTGGTTGATCATGCAGTAAAGAAGATTGAGCCTAGGACCAATGTATGTGTTTTACTTGGTTTTGCTTCTTATGTAGAAGGGAATAAGGTTTCTACATCACCTTATTTGATAGTTTCTTTAGGTGCTTTTAATGAAGAAACTCGTGGAATCGGTTATTACTCCAGATATATGGATTGACTTGAACATGGATCGAAATGGGTTTTTCATCATCGGCTTGTTCGCGTGATTCTCTTGGAACTAAATGGAATGTGAAGTTGGATTTTACTTCAAACGTGGGAGTTGGTAAACCTTAATCCAGTTGCGGCTAGAGTAAGATAACTTCTACTTGTGGACTAAGGAGTTGGATCACTAGACGATGAAGTTGTGTGTGGAGATTTGTAAGGAATTGGTGTCTCAAATTCTTTGTTTGAAAAAGCTCGGTTCGAAGTTTGTTCGCAAAATTGGGTCGCAGGAGTAGTGCAATCCTATGCACTAAGTTTGAGAGGAAATAGGGCTTCAGGAGTTGCGCATGGCTAGGCTGTACAGAAGTGCACGACCATACACGACATTGGGCAGCAATTTGGGACTTTTTCTTATCTGTTTTGACTTGGTTTTTTGGTGCGACTTGAGGGTTAAGTTACATGGTTCCTATTATGGTTCTAATTAGGTTTGTAACTTCTATAAGTAGACTTTTATAAGTTTATTTAGGGAGAGAGAGAGATAATTGTTAGAGATGTAGAATTCTTTATAGAGCAATTAGAGATATTGTGAGATTGAGAGATTTTGAGTGATTCATCATGTAATTCTCCAACTTCATAGGGTGAAACTTCTTGAGACCCGTGGTTTTTTCCGGAGTTTGAGTTTTTCACGTTAAATCTTGTGTCGACTTGTGATATGTTATTTACTTTGTTGATTGTGTACTTGTTGGTTTTGTTTCTATTGTGTTATCATCCACTATATTTTGTAACAAATACAAACAATACTTGAATGTTGAAATACTAACTCAATAAGTTTGTTTAATTGTTCAACTGCACATAACATTTGAATATGTGAAATTTCAATAATACCTTATAGAAATCTTTGTGTCGCTAAAGCTTTGTTGCATATAAACACATTTTCATGTGTTATATTTTTTATTCACTATGGTATAACTGTCAAAATTATAAAATGATGAAATTATCAATATCAAAATTCAATTAAGATTTTGTAGAAAAACAATGTAAAAGCTAGGCTCAAAATTCGAATATAGTGTGAATTTATTTAGTTTTGATTAGTAATAAAGTCAATATTATAAAATTCATAAACTATCTACAGAAAATTTAGTTAATATGATTTCTATTTATAATATGTAGTTGTATTTTTAGTTTTAAAACAAAAAATATATAGATAAAACTCTCAATATATGCACAAATTTATTTGATTATCATTTGACAGCTAACTCTAATTAATTTTTTGATTTAAAGATATTAACATAGAGTGATTATTATGTATACATAAGATTTTTTTTCTAGCCATTATGTAAAACTGAGTCACATAATTCCTTATTGACATGTCATGGACAATGAACCAAAATACTCCTTATCAACATGTCATGGATTATTCACCCTATTAAAAATTTGTTGTTTTTCAGTCGTGAATATTTAATTAAGAGGATTATTGATAACGTTGTCCACTTAGTCACTTGTGACTATACCCACTTTGAGGTATTGTCCATTCTTGTTAGCTTAGAAGTCTTTAATCCTCACGATTTTATTTTCTTCAATTGAAAAAGGCACCTCTTGGGAGAAAAATTGAACCTAATTGCTTTTAAGCACATAAGGTATCCGACTGTTAGTTGACGTAGAATAAATGGTATAATCATTGCCTCCTTACTCATTTGTCATACTTTAGTGGGATGATGGAGTACAGGTTTTTTGCGATGGCCGCAGACAACCTTTGATCGCGGACTCGCTTGGGTCACTAAATGATGATGTGGTCCATTTAACTGCTTGTGACTACATTGGCTTTGAGATATTGTTCCTTTCACTTGAAAAAGACACTTCTTGGGGAGAGAATTTGAACTTTATTACTTATAAGCATATATGTTATCCGGCTCTAGTTACAGCTTCTTTGTGGTCGTGTGCCTCTTTACTCCTATGTCTTACTTTGGTGGGTGATGGAGTGTTGTTTGGAGCTATAAATTTTTTGCAGTTCCTGAAGACCTTTGATCGCGGACCTGATAGATCACCAAATGACGACATTGTCCATTTAGCCTCTTGTGACTAAGCCCGCTTGAATATTGTCCTAATTTAAGTGGGATGAATGATATTGTCTATTTAATATTTACAAGCCCTAATTATCAAATCAGTACCAAAATTCATCACTTCTCATCCAGCAAGAAAACGAGATAAAAAGAAAACCAAACAAAATGCACTTAATCCTACTATCCCTCACTCAATCAACAATGTAACTTATTAAGAAGTGAATAAGCTTAAAAAATGACGCCTATGTTAATGTATATATCAGGACTTATCCTCGTTAAATTGATAAAACATACGATCTGTTTCTTCAAGTTGATAAGTAATGGTAAAAAAAAAAAAAAAAAAATTATTCTAAAAGATAACTTATATGGTATAAATATATCATAACTTTTAATCACATTATAGCGTTCCTAAATTCTCAACATCCGAGGCCTCCGGGCCTTTGTAGAGGAAACCTATAGTATTCCTTGCACCTTGGATCCACTAATTCAGTTATAAATGCTCTTCACCGTTGAAAAAATTCTCTTCGAAAAAACTTAACCGAAATACAAGTAGAATTAGAATATCGGACAAAAGATAATAAAACAAAATATCCCACCACAATTGAACAGTATTTTGTACAAATTGTAAAACCAGAATATTACTTACCGGTCAACATTGACTTTAGGAGATTGTGCTCGTATAGAGAAGCTGTTGTCATTTTCTGACTTTATTATTGATTGACAAGTGGAAAATTCAACAAGTTGTTTGAGCTTTTAAAATTTTACGCTATTTTACTAGATCTATTATCATTTTATTTAGATATCCATTTACATCAGGCCTTTTGTGCATTTCGGGATATATTTATTTGGAGTCATTTTGAATGGTGATTTCAAATATACCATCTTACATGATCACTTAATGAATAAATGATAATATTTTGATAGATTACCATTTACGATCTTGCATAACCACTTAATGAATAAATGATAATATTTTGGTAGATTACCACTTAGATGATCATCTAAGATATTATCTCATAATCACCTTCGGGAGTCATTATCTTGGATGACCAAAATTATTTATTAACTTACTTTTGTACCCTTCATATTTTAATATACTCTATATATATATAATACACAATTTACATAGTAAGTAATATATTATATATTTATATCTATTATAATATTTAATAAATTATTATTATTATGTACAATATATAATATATAAATATATATTTTGTAGTGTATACAATAATAATTATTATTAAACATTATGATGTTATATGTATAATGTCCATGTATACAAATTATATATAATATTTATCGAATAATAGCGCTAGCTAGCTAGCGCGCGCGCGCGCACACACACACACACACACACACATATATATATATATATTATGCAAAATAGAATACATAATATAATATATATCACTATATATGCATGGGAGGATCTACAGGGGGTGCGTAAAGGCCCACGCACCCCTATTATTTTTTTAAGAAAAAATTTTAAGTGCCAAAAAAAAAAATTATAAATGCGAAAAAAATTGTATTGTTCTCTTAAAATTTTTATTTTAACACACCCATTATTACATTTCTGAATCCGTCACTGTATATATGTGATAGTAATAAACAATAAAATATATTGTAAATTATATATTTATTTTGTATTACTACTATAATTTATATATTATATATAAAATAAATATAACCACTCAAATATCAAAGTGAACCAAATATATCCATCCAACATTATCATTTACAATATTATATGAAACAAGAGTTTTGGCCATCACATTACGAATTAAAATTTATTATCGATCATTTGAATAATGTCGATTACCATGTCATATTCTTTGATCATCCAACATGACACAAAATAAATGTACTCTCAATTCTATCTATTCCTCGATTTTAATTTTATCTACAAAGCTAGCTAGCCAAAAGAGCCATAATATTTGAATATAATATATTAAACATGTCTACCTACGAAAATAATGTTACAACTTGAAATTATTGCAATAAATAAATACAAATATAATCTTAAGATTTGCAAAAATAATTAATTGGCCATCGTAGTTGAAACTTTTTATTTTTGAGTTATCGAACTTTAAAAAAATGCCCGTTAAACTTTCAAATAAATTATAATACTACTACTCGTCAAATGTTAACAAATTCTGTTTGTAAAAATTTGAATTGACTTTGTTTAGAAGAAAATGAAGTACCTAGAAACGATATAGCCGCTTCCCTCTAATTTTTCTTTAACCGATGACATGACACTTAGTTCTCCATTGAAGTTCTTTCATTAATTTAAAAAATACCAAAAGTAAAATGTATATGAAATTTCAAACATTATGGTTTGTTAATAAATTCTGAAAAACTATATATAATTTTTAATTTTGGAAAATATTTTAATTGTATATATAGATATTTGTTGTTTACTTGTATTATAGTTGTGAGTACTTTTTAATATTTTGTTGTATATCAAATAAAAAAATAAATTTAACAAAAAATTTATTTATGCCTTTGCATTAAGTAAAATAATTAGACATTATATCGTAACCGAACTTTGAAATTATGAGAATGTATTACAAGAATTGAAATACAACCCTTTTTGGGAATAGTGGGAGTACTTTATTTTATATCCATAGCATTAAGAATAAATAAAATACTCACTTCATTTTATAATCAATGTTCTGATTTGATTTTTGAACTTTAATTAAGTATTTGTAAGATTAAAACTATAGGTGATAATATTAAAATAAAAAAATTATAGAAAATAATACGATATAAATTTAATCTTTATATTTATAAATAAAATCTCTAATTCAAAAGGAAAACTAATCAATTAGATCCCAAAAGTCAAAGTAGAAAGTTGTTAGAATTAAATAATGATGATAATATTTAAAGAATAAATTATGTATATATAAATACTTAAGGTATCTTATAAATTTTAATATATCTGCACAAATTTTGCATCCACTGATAATAAACTTATTCGTCAGAGGATGTTCAACACTTCACAAGACAAGTCATAAAATGAAATTTCTAAAGGAGTTGATACGTGAAGAAGTCTAATTTGAGAAGGGAATTGCCAAAAATAAAAAAGTAATTCTAGGTAATTAGTAGTGTGTGTGTTCATTTATTGAGTCAAATGAGGAAATATTATGTTAAAATTGATGTCATTTATGAAAAAAATTTATGTTGTGATTAAATTTTTTGTCATAAATTATTAAATTATAATAATTATATTAATTAAATTAATATTAATTTAAAATTTAATATGTATTCATTTAATTGTTTTAGTTACATTTATGTACTCATTCGCACATCGATCAATTACTATCACATGTACTTTTACCGAGTCTTTACGTCCCGTTTGTCACTCATTGAAATGATAATGCAAATTAAATAAAATTAAAGATGAAAAGATAACAATGGAATAAAAAGATACTAAAAAATATAGAGAGTTTGAAATAAAAAACATGATAGAATATTGAAATGAACATCATTCAAAAAATAAAAAATGATCATTCAAACACTTATCATATTTTTTGTTACAAGTTTTTTTTAATTGTCATTATTTCTTCCACTATTAATTTTTATTCTTTAATTTTATTATATTTTCATTCTCATTACAACTATTAACTAAGCGCACCATTAAAATTTAAAATTTATTTTACCTCTTAAGAGTTAGTTGATAACCAAATTAATCAACAATCATATTTAAAACTCATAAATTTTTTTTATAAAAAAAGTAATTAATGATTGATTTAACCAATGATCGAAACCTAATTTTATTTAATTTAAAAATTAAAATAACCATCTAATTTTATAACGATCAATAATATTTGTAATCGAAAGGAGAAAAATGCATGCCTGGCCGTCTCCTAACACAGCATTCAGTATTTCTTTTCTTTTCCAAATTAAGTATTTTATTCTCTCTCCCAACTAGCGAATTCTCTCTCTCTCTCTCTCTCTCTCTCTCTCTCTCTCTCTCTCCTCCTCTCTCTCTTCTAACGTATTGAAACCCTCTCTCTTCGACAACAAGAAAAAAACAGTTAGTTAATCTTACCCCCAACAAAAAAACAAACTCAAACAAACACAACCAAAACATGTACCCTTCTTCCTCCTCTTCCTCTCACTCCTCAATGGCTCCCGGTGGTGGCGCCGGTGACAGCCGTGGCGGCAGCCTGATCCGCTACGACTCTGCTCCCGGCTCATTCTTAACCGCCGCCGTGGACTCCGTCATCGGACAACCCCGCACCAAAGAATTCTCGCCTCTCGGCTGGCCCACCTCCGATACTTCCGCGATAAGCTCGGAATCAAATTGCAAAACGACAACGTCCGATCAGAGATCTAATAATTACGGATTGAAAGAGAGAGGATTCGGTAATGGAGCATCTCCGTCGTCGCCGTTGGTCCGTCACAGCAGTTTACCGGCGGCGTTTCTCAACCGTCTGGCTTCAGCTGCTTCAACTGATAACGGTCTGTTTTCCCTTTTTACCCTTCTCTGTCACTCTTTCATTATTTTCATTTCTGCTTGCTGAGGGTGTTAATGTAAATGCCGTTCCCTTCTTTTGATTGGTAAATTTATTTTAGTTGATATATGAAGTAGATAACACGAGAGTGGCGAATATTCTAAAATTATTTACTTGACTATTGATTTTTATTATTTTCAACGACTTTTTTGCTTTTGGGGCATGAAAGATAGTGTCATTTCATCAGTTGCTATTAATTTTCTATTTTGAATCAGTTTTACGCTTTTTGATATGTTAAATGAGAGTTTTGTTTCTTTAATTGGATATTTTAGAAAAAAGAAATTTTAGTTTTCTTGTAACTTTATTTTCCCAATTTAGTTAAAAAATTGCATACATGTATAAAAAATGAATTGTATTTATGCTATTTTAATTGAGGATTAACTGAAAAATTATACAAGTTGGAGCAAAGAGTCAAAGCGGGTGGTCATCCTCGATAATTAAATAGTCAACGTTCTTACTTTCTTCTATGAAATTCGGGCAAGTGAAAAAAATAATTACTTGCATGCAATTAAAATACATAATTTCCTATATATATATATATATATATGTAGTATTTTCTACTTTAATATAGATTGCCCTTTATTTTAAAACTAGAGAGTAGAGTACGAGCTCAAATTTGAGATTTTGGAGGATAGTTTTGACCTTAGGTTGTTGATTAAAAAATTATTGAAAGAACATTATTTCAAAAACATTTTATATAGATATATATAAATTTTTAATTATGTGTGTTCTCTATCTCTACATGTTTGTATTCTTTTTTGACGGTAGTGCGTGTGTGTGTGTGTATATATATATACGTATGTATGTATGGTATTCTAGTTCTATAATATACTTGCCGCATAATTTTTGTATAAAATGGGAGAGTGAAACTTACCCATTACTTATCTTCCAATTTTTCTCTCAACAATGGAAAAAAAAAATTCAAGAAAACAAAAACTTAACTAAGCAACATAACTGGAGTGAAAATATATATCATTACCACTAAAGAAATTATACTCATTTTGTACTACGTCTAAAATAATCATTGTTAATACTTTGCATGTTTTCTACACTTTTTGTCTCATTGTATTTTATTTTATTTTATTTTTTGTTTTTTTATTAAATTTTATTTTCTCTTATTTTTCACTTTTAATTTATATCAAATGAATGACTTTTAACTTTTGCTAGCATTTTGTCCAACACACTCACCAAGATGGTGGTAGAGTAGGTTGAGGGGGTGGGGGTCGGGGTTGGGGGTGTGGGGGTGGGGGTTGGGGGTGTGGAGTGGGTGTGGTTGGATGATGGTAGGTGCATGCATCTTAGATAAATTATGATCCACTTGGGGTTTGTTTAATGTTTTGTACTTGTGGAAAGTGGGCATTTTCAATTTTTGGATTCTATTACGCGCCCATGGTTTTTGTCCAAACCGCCTCTATTAGGACTCACTATCTTCCTTTCGATTGCCATCCACTTCCACAAATATGCTGGCTATTGTACGGACTTGGTCCTTTTGATCTAAATACAGCATCACCATTTAATTTAATACAATGTATATACTACATAGTTTATTTAAATTTAATTTATTAGGTAGCATAATGTAAATAATTCTTTATATAAACTTGATATAAGAAGTTGGAAGAGAAGAAAGTAGATAACTGCCGTTAAAATTAATCATTTAATTATATTTTTCTCTTAACTTTTTATATATTAATATTTAATTATTATATTTTTTAAATTTACAACATTTATTACATTTAATATAAATTAAGTTATATTTATAAGTACTTGTAAAAGTGAATAAAGTCATCCGTCATTTTGAAATAAAATTACTAGTTATTGCATGTCAAAACTCAAAGTATTATTATTGCACATATGGTCGGTTTGTCACCATTAAAATCATCAAAAAGTTAGAAGAGCTTCTAACCGTGATGATATTTTATTATAATATATTTATTATATAAATTACGATGGCGACTAGCAATTTAGTTTGAAATGCTTTTGTTGTATATTTAATTATTTATTCTATTTGTACGTTTTATTTTTCTTATTTGGTATGGTTTTTAAATTTATCTTTTGTGGAAGAAGTCCAAGTTTTATTTGATTGAGATATATTAAAATTTTAATAGCATCAAAACTTCCTGGGCATATTTTTACTATACTACGCAATCCGTGTACAACACATATATTTTATCATTACTGGAGATCAAAGTAAATTGAAATTTATTGTATTGAGATATAGTTTTCTTTTTAGAATACTATGATTTAATTTTATGTCTATAATCTTTGAATATTACATGGATTTTAATTAATAAATACACAAAATTGTGTCGTATTAATGACATGCTTAGCAAGTAAATTCAATTATCCCTCACATCCCGTACATAACTCTTGTAAATAACGGTCTATAATTTCTTATGTTTTCCTTTAATTATGTGTATAAATTATTTCGTATTTTTTTAAAGCCTATTATTCTATGGAGAAATGTGTACATGCATGCATGACATGAATTCATTACTTTAATTGCGATTTATGCGAAAAATTTTCGTGATTGTTAAGATTGTATTGCCTTGTATTTGCCACAATTAAGAGAATATATTAAATTGAAAATTTTAATTCCTATTTACAATTTGGGGTGTATTATAACTTTTTCTATTTCTTTTTTAAATCTGCTGCATGGATTGTTTGTAAGATTTGTATATTTTATTGCTACATGGTTTATATATCAACTTTGCATGCTACATAAAAATAATATAAATCGTAAAACATTAATTTAGTCCGTTTCCGAATAATATCTTCGTATATAACTAAAAGAAGAAAAAAAGGCTTTATTTTATTGATATAAATAAAAATTATGAAAAGTAACCGACATTAAAGGTTTATCAATAAAATAATACTATATATTTGCTATTCACAAAGAATGTCAAAATAAGTAAAAAAGGTCCCACTTTTTTTTATATTTTATTTTGTATTAATTTGTACATATATGAGGATAACTTTTAATAAAGATACATCAATAATTTTACATTATTTTTAACTTATTCTCTCCACAACCAGAATGATTTTAGGGGGTGCTAGTTTACTACTTTTTTTTGTCAAGGTTACTTTTTAGCCAAAAAAATCATTTTGAAATATTTAATTCAAACTTTTTTTATGACTTAATTTTTAATTTTTAGTCATAATCAAAAAAATAAGAAATTCTACGTTTTCAAAAGTTAGATTTAAACTTTTTTGGTGAAATAGATTTGATCAAATGTAAAGATAATACTACATTTGAACAAAAATTAAAATTTATTTGGTAGTATTTTTTTTTAGTAATAATACAATTTATTTTTAACTAAAAAATCATTTTCAATCGAACACTTTTTAACGTTTTGTTTTCTAAACTTTTGACTTTAAGTAAAAATTAATATTAAACACTTTTTAATTTTAATTTCTATTAACTTCTAACTTTTTGATATTATTTACTTGGTTAGCGCCTAAAATGATGACAATAACTTTTTCTTTGAATGATTATAGTAACTTTTTTTCCTTATCTATTTATTGATTCCTTCAACAAGTAAGAAGTTCGAATTTTAAGTTACGGTGCCTACATAAAAAAGATAAATTTTCGTTTAATGATTATAATTACGTTATTTTTCACTCCTCAATTGATAAGAAGTTCAAATATTAAACTGCGATGACAACATATGTAAATGTTATTATATCCAGGAAATAAGAACTTTGGGAGGACACGAAATGTTTGAATGTTTGATAGGTTTTTTAAACTTTATTCTTTGTTTATTTTCAAAATATATACTTCAGTTGTGTACGTAGTTTCATATATAATTTAATATATGTTAAATATTTTTTTGTTAATAATAATGAAATAAAACTTTAAGAGATGAAAATTAATATTATAAAAAAATTAAATTTATTTTAAATATCTAAAATATAGTATATTTAAAAAAGAATATGTAACGCTACAATAAACCATTTGATTTAAGACAGACGAAGGGAGTACATAGCATTATTTTAAAATAATAATATGGGTATAATATTGCGAAAAAAATAATAAACAGAATAAAATAAGGCAAGTTGACCTGATACTCGCGTGTATATTCGGTGGGAGCTGCGTTAATCTGACAACACCATTAAAGCCCAATAAACAAGTGGAGGAGGTCACGTGCCTTGCTTTAGATACTTCCCTTTCTGCCATTCTTTTACCACGTGCCTCATCATTATCTGAGGCTTTCATATTTACACCCACCTTTGGTTTTAAATCATTAGTCTCGATAAGGGCGTTGACAAACAATCCTATAATTTGATTATATAAAACACACAATTTATCTGTTAAAATATTATCATTATTAAACTAAGGAATATTTAAATTATATATATCTAAATTATTAAAATTAATGTGTAATAATGTTAATTTATACTAAACCTGGTGCACTCTCTTATTTTATTTTTTTATTTTTTCATATTTTATCAATTCAGATGATTAAAATTGCTTAAGAAAATTTATATTCAATTTTTATAGGGTCGATCAACAGAAATTGAGGAGAAAAGGTTATAGAGGAGCCATGTTCATCCGCACAAATTATTTTATTTATTTGGGGTAATACTAAGAAATTTATACGCATATTTTTTACATATGTCTAAATTATTTTATTTCTTTTTGTAATTTATGTACATATTATTTTAATTTTTTTGTGTAAATTCTTTTAGCATATATAAATATATTCATTTATATATATATACAACTTTTATTTATTTTTTGTAATTCAATGTATATTATTTCTGCAATTCTTTTCCCACGTGCCTCATTATTATCTAAAGCGTTTTAATTATTAACACCTTTTTAAATGGTTACAGCTCCCTTTGGTCTTAAATCATTAGTCTCGAGGAGCACTGACAGAAGCAAAAATTATAGTCAGAACGAGCTAAAATACATGATATATAAGATAAAATTATATTAAACTTTTATACAATTATATTAAACTTTTCTTTATTATTTTTAAAAAACATTATCATGCCAAAATTATAATTTGATATATTATAACTTTAAAAAGATTCAATTATAATTTATTACTCCATTCATATTTACATGTCTTTTTAGAAAGAAAAATATATTCTTTTTTATATATCACTTTTAAGTTTCAATGAAATATTAATGACTTAATTTTCTATATTACCTTACATTTAGTATTTAATTTGTTTAACTGTTATCGTTTCCAACAAACTTTTAAAGAATAATATTGAACTTTTACACATTTTTTAGTCAATTAGACACAAAATTAATACACTTCTTAATAAGTATATTTTTTTTTGTTTAAAATGACATATAAAAGGAAACGGAGGGAGTATTTATTTGTGATGACAACTAAAACAATATAATCAGAAATAATGAAAATAGCTGGAACTAAATAAAGATATTTAAATTGAATTTTATTTCACTTAAAGATATAGAGTATTAAAAACAGATAGTGAGATAGATGAATATCTATAATAACATACATCTTGATTATTATTCTAAAGTTCAGTGGGAGCGGACGCCCCCCCTTCGTCCCTACGTGCGTCTGCCACTCTCGAGGAGGGTATTTACAAATTTTACACAATTTAATTATATAAAATACATGATTTTAAACTGTTAAAACATTATTGGTACTAAATTATTTAAATTATATTAGATTTAATATGTGTTATATTGTTAATTTATATAAAACTCAGTGCACCTTTTTATTATTTTTTTCATATTCTATTAATTTGTTTGATTAAAGTTATGTAAGATGATTTATATTTAAATTTTATAGGTCCAAGGAAAATGATAATAAAGGGGAGTCAAGTTTGCCTTTGCATAGCACAAATTATTTCATATTTTCTTTTAGGTAATATTAAGAAATTTAGATTTTTGTATTTTTTTTATATATTTTTAATTTATGTAAGATAAAATATATTATTTTAATATCTTTATTTGGTTCTAATTCTTTTACTATATGTAAATATATTTATCTATGGCTTATATATATAGATACAACTCTTGTTTTTTTTTTGTGTGTGCATATTCTTAAAATATTTTTGAAAGCTTAATATTCTTTTAGGTAATATTAAGAAATTTAGATGCTTGTATTTTTTATATATATTTTTAATTTATGTAAGATAAAATATATTATTTTAATATCTCTTTTTGGTTCCAATTCTTTTATTATATGTAAATATATTTATCCATGTCCTCTATATATATAGATACAACTTTTGTTTTTTCTTTTTTTGTGTGCATATTCTTTAAATATTTTTGAAAGCTTAATAACTTTTGGTTCTATTACTTCTTTCGGTGAACCAATTTTAAGTCAAGTTGGAAATATTGAACGTTGAAATCAAATCCTATTTAGATTTATACCAATTAAATTTTTTTATCAACAATAAAAAAATTCAATGATCGAATTGATAAATTGACGCAATAAATTCGCTTCCCCCAAAATAAATCTTATCAATTAACTTATATAGTAATAGTAATAAAAATAGATGGATAGATTTCCCGGTATTGATGTTTATCTTGAATTTAGGAGTGTAAACGAGTTGAATATGAATAAATAATAGTGTGTTCAAATTTTACTCTAATACATTTTTCAATATTCGAATTTGAACTCAAGTATTTAGTCGAATTTAATTTTGGTGCTCAAATTTTACTTTAGTCGAATTTGGGTCGATTACAAACTACTCACGAGTTAAAAATTTTGGTAAAATTTTTCATACTAATACAAATTATTTTTGTTCTTTTAAAATAAAAATCATATATAGGAATTCATTTTATTTATGAACATTAATTTTCAAGTAACTTATTCAATATGTATAATATTTAAACTTATTATTAAGACATAATTGATTATATATTTATGATATATTTTATGATATTTTAGTATAAAAAATTAAATCGAATTACTCGCGAGTACAGATGTTCTCAGATTTTACTTGTTTAATTTATCGAATTTTAAATTGAGTATCGAGTTTAACTCGTTTTCATCTTAAATCCAAATCGAATCAGATTAATTTTGAAATCGAGACTAAACAAACTACAAACCATTTGGTTGGATTTACTGACCTACTCAGATTCTTATACGTTAATACTTTTAAAATACTAAAAATATTCGGATATATTCCCATGATCACCGATAGTAATCTCATATAATAGAGTTTGACAACTCAAATCGTTTGTTGTATTAATTGTGTACTAATTTGAAAAACCTGCAAACTCGGATAATTTATTATTATTGACTTTATTATAATTTTATTTGAATAGATTAGTTTAATTAATAATTTATAATATAATTGATTTAATTTGTATTGATTAATTATAGTAAATTACATTATTATTTATGATTATCAATTTTATCATATTTAATTTAGTTAAATAAATTTGATTAATAATTAAATTTATTATGTTATAATTAATTTTATTGTATTTTAGTGTATAAATGAATTCATTTCAATCAATCTAATTCATAAAAAGCTATTGCTAATTAATATATTAGTATAAATAGATTAATAGATAGATATTAATAACATGCAAATGGCTGTCTGATTCATTATGTAAAAATTAAATAGATAGATTAGTATAAATATGATTAGCCCAATTAGTATAATTTGATAAATTAATATAAATACTTATATATAAAATCTCCAAGGGCGATCTTATCTTGAGTTTAATTAGTCGAGTTAGTACAACTCGATTAATTTAGTTATTATTTTTATTCTATTTTTTATGACATAAAATTTTTTCTTTATTTATTTTCAACTCGAGTTATGTGAGTAGTGTTTTTGTACACTAAATTTTGGGAACGAGTTCAAGGTAATTTGATAAAGAGATTATCGGTTCAAATCCTTAGAATAACAAATAATAAAAATTACCGAACAGTTCACCAACTGTTACAAAAAAAAACTAATTAATAAATAAAAACAACGGTTTATACAACTAATACATAAATAAAAAAATTACAAATAAACATTAGTTCCATAACATACATAATTAAAAAAAATCACGGATAAATATTAGTTGCATAGCGAAAAAATAGAGCATATACATGAAACTAAAATATTAACAAAAATATGATAACATCAACTTCAAAAGTAAAGAGTAAAACCTACTAACAAATACATGATCATCATAACTATAATAGTTACAAAAATTACTAACTAAAATTCACATGGATAGACTCCAAATCTTACATAAATATGAATAAAATTTTTAGTGATCGATATTAATATTCAAATAACTATTTATTAATTAAATATTTATTTTCAACATAAATTTTAAGTTTGTTATTATATTTAAATGATCAAAAAATTTATAAATAAAATACACATTTTAAATAAATTATAACAAAATTATATAAAGCGACATAAAAATGTGTTCGTATTTGCACGGACAACTGCCTAGTTGACAAATACAATTAAATAGTCTTGTTGAACATATTCTCTTGTTATGAATTAGTATATTAATATAGATTTTCAATTTCCATTTAATATAATATAGTATAATGATAATATTATAATTATAATTTTATATTATATTATATTTGTATTTAGTACTAATATATTATTTTATATTTATTATACATAAATGATGCAATAATTATCATCATATTGATAAATATATTATCTTAATAATCATAATAAGCATTATTGTTATAGTAATGATAATGAGTATTATATTAAATATTCTAACGATATATTATATAGCATATTTTATTAAGTTTATTTATAATAATTTAATTATCACTATTATTAATTATTATGATAATATTATTATATTATATATAATTATTATACTGAACAATATTATATTAACAATGTTTATATGAATGACATGATTTCTAAATATTCAATTAATGGTAATTAAATTTAATAATAATTATTCTAGTAATTCTTAATATTACTATTAATAATAATTTTTGTAATATTAAGGATAATGACAATTATTACCGCTCCTATTATTATTGTTATTATTATAAATCTATTTAGTATAGTATGATAGTAATATACAATATTTTTACATAAAATTGTTGGATATAATAATAATAATAATATAGTACTGTATACTAATTGACAAGTGTGATTTAAGGAACAGAGTTTCTGCCGAGTTAGTTTGTTAATTCGGTCAACTTATTTTATTTTATATTGTCGTTAAATATAAATTTATAAATCTAAATTATATTTAGTTTTTAGTTTGAACAGCTTGTATTTCAACTTCAAATTAGAGCATGAAAAAAAATCAATAGAACTAAAATATGTTGAGTTTTCAAAATATTTTACAAATATGTGAAAAAAATACACAAACGGAAACTAAAATTATAAGAAAGTTGTATGTGTATAATATATATATATATATATATATATATATATATATATTTACATATACTAAAATAATGACAATAAAAAAGGTATTAATAATATATATTTATACATATAAAATCAATATGTAATAAATACAAATATATAAATTCTTTAATATTAACCAGAAAAAAATAATCAACACAGACATGTTATGCAGGAGCATATACACTAATAACAACAAGAATATACTTTATGCAATTTTATTATTAGTCATCTTAACATTATCATACATTGATCATATTATATTCTAACATAGCAAGAAATGAACGATCCTATAAGACCATTTATAATGATAATTGTATATTTGTTACGAAGGTGGGGGTAACCACTCCGAGAGAAAAGGAGATAAAATAATGGTATATTAGTGTAAATTAGTGTAAATTAGTCGAATACAAATGAATATCAGTACAATTAAATTTTGTGCACTAAATTTTATTTTGATTAATTTTTTGATATTTGAATTGAAATTCGAGATTTCGGTTAAATAAATTTTTATACTTAAATTATACTATAATTGAATTTGAATTAGTCACAAATTACTCATGAGTATCCGCTTGATCATTTTCAAAAGTATTAGATTATATCCATATAAGTTTTTATTTTCTGTTATATATGAACATATGTTGTAATTAATTTTACACATAATAATCACTTGTAAAGTAAATTATAACATATATAATAGTTAAAATGAATTATTTTGTTATAATTATCTCTGGAACTTTTATGCATGTTATGATATTTTAATTGTTGGAATGTATGTTCAAAATATAATAATAATAATAATAATTTGATAAATATTAATTATACTTTATTAATTAATATTATACGTGGACAAAACGATATAACTAACGTAACTGAACTACTCACCGACGACTACAACTCTGCTCATATTGTGTTCGATTAATTTATTAATACGTTGATTTGGAGCACAAATGGAGTGTCATCATCGTATAATGATTATATTTATTAATTTTCTGTCATCAAAATGACATTATTTGATGTCGAATCGACAGTCTGCTGACTTGTTCCACAACTAATCATTTTCGACTAGGGTAAAGTAAATGTAAGTAGACTATTTTGTCTACATAGTTAAATCGAAAGGAAGGAAAGAAAGAAAGAAAGAAAAGAAGAAATAGGAAGAACCTTGTAATAGTTGAGTATGCTAAAAAGGACAATTAGTTTGTCTACAATATTTTGGAATAAAAGTAATTGTATAATTGCTAAAATTAATAACCGTTTTCCTTAAATTGTGAATATGTTGCAATCGAATTCATTCATTGATTAGCAAGTTTATGCGCTAGGTGTGAACTTTGAAGAGGTGAAATCCCCATGTACATAATGTATGATTGTAAAACTTGTGAAAATTACAAGTTTTTGCATCTATTTTCGAGTGTGTAGATAATTATATTTAGGGTTTTTGACAATGAATGAACTCAGTTACTCTAAATTGATAATTTAAGGGAAGTAAATTGTCAATTTTGACAATTAAGAGATTAAAATGAAAATATATATTGTTGTCTTGCTAAAATATGCCACATAGGACCATGATATTTTACATGTTGACAATTTGAGGATAGTAGATCTGCATATTTTAGGCTTCGATAGTCCACGCCCGATCAATATTTAGGAACAAAAACCCACTCAAGTCACCTATATTTCAAGCCTTCTTTTCAAAATTTTTATTTTTAATATATTTATTAGATTACACTTTTACCCTCAGATATTTTATCTCCCATTTTCCCCTTGAATTATTCTATGTAGTTACCAAATAAATTGTTCAATTATTTTCTACTTGATTTCAAAATTAATCTTCAATAAATCAGAACTCTCAATTTTGTCACATCTTTGTGAATTCTTCATCATCGTTTATCTTCATAAATTCTTCTTCTTTGTCTAGCTTGGTCATCATCACTAGACTTCATTGTCATGATCCCCATTTGTCGCATTCAAAGCCTGTTAAATCATTTCCACCACAACAAATAAAAGCCGATAAAGATACCGAGATCCCATAGAAAGACATCACAATCCCTTGTGGAAAAAAAGGACTCCTAAGATAAAAATAAAGATATCAAGTTTCTATCAAGATAACCGAAAATTCCAACCAATAAAAATCTTAATGAACCTAACAAAAGGATAACCGCACAGCAAAAACTACTTGTTGACCCTGTTATAAGTTCTATCCATACACCTCAACAATGGCATCTCATACCCACTCTCATTTCTTTGTCGAACACTATATACACGAGTCCTCTTCCACTAGCTTTCCGTGGTTACATCGAGCCCAGATTTAAATTATAGCAACAATGTCAAATTAAGTGGTCAAAAAAGTCATAAGCTAAAGAAAATCGTCAACATTGTTGTATCTGCAGTACGTTAGAAGCTGCTTAAATAAACTTGTTACGGTGAATTTCTCTTCTAATCAAGTACTACAATGAGTTTATTTGACAGTAGGGTATCATTGTAAATCAATGATAGTATTTATAAGATTTTGTTACAATGAGTTTGTTGATGTAAATTACTAGAAGGGTGTTTAATTTTCAAACTTATTGAAACTTAGTATGTTTAAGTCCACGAATGTTCAACACCTTGGTTGACTTCGTATTTACTGTGAATTGCTATAAGTTTTTTGTACATTTGACTTCGTATTTTATTTTGGTTAAAATATTATAAGTTGTAAGTGGTTTTGTGTTTCTGCAAGTTGCAAGTTGGTGTACGTTTGTTGTTAGTTATTTGATTCTTATTTTTATAAGTTATTATTTTAATAATCTTTATTTTTAACTTTTATTTTTTGATGTATCTACTATCAAATATAAATATAAGTGTTGTCGGTATGTTTCATTTCATGTTAAAGAAATTTCATTTGTTGCTTAATGTTAAATTTCTAACTTGGGTGAAGTATAAAAATATTGTCAAATAATCAAATTTACTGTAAAACTATTTCTTTAATTTGAAGTTAATGGTTTGATTTATCGGTTGATTTTGAACTTCAAATTATGATGAAAAATAAAATATTATTGTTTATTCTCAAATGCGTAGAAAAATATTAGAAGAGAGGTTGAATAGTATTTTTTCGGATCATTTTAAACATAAATAAAATTTGTGTTGCAGCATAAAAATGAACGGCCCTTTGAATATACTTTATGAAAATAGTTAAGAACTTAAACCATACAACGAGTTGAACTATGAATCACACAAATCAGCAGAGATAAGGTAAAGAATTAGCAAAATATAAAGACAGAAAATAACAGATTTGAGACAAGAGATTTATAGTCCCCATTTCCCCATATGGGAATCCACTAAGCACAAAAAAAATTGCAATTAAATTGACTAGCACTGATTTAAGTTCTTGATTTCTCCTTGCTTTCTTCTATTCAGGCTTCATTCTATACTCCTCGATCGAGTTGATTACATATATATTCTAACTCTTAAGTTAAACCCAATTTAAGAATATAATAAAAATCTTAATAATTTTATCTTACAAAGGGTACGATTGTCATGTTCTTCGCTTACTCTTTTTAGGATTCAAGCTAAAACATACTTTAGAATGCATAAAATATCTATATTATGTTGTCTTATAACAGCCGACGACTAGGGTTCTTGGGGAAAGAAGAATAGAATACAAAGGTAGGTCGTTGAAAACTGTGTCCGACCCATTTAACATGCCACACCATTCTTTTCTTCTTCTTTTTTTTAACATGCCACGTCATATAATATATGCCATATAAGCAACTTCATTGATTAATTTTTGACGAAATGCGTCTTCTTAGAACATTAGGCGACGTTAATGTGTTAATCAAAATATTTAATAATTCAATGGTGAAATCTAGATACGCGTACTACATCAATTAAGAAATTAAGCTACTTTAGTTGGAAAAATCATATCAATCCCCTATTCCGATAGCAGAGTATGATTTTATCAAATATATTTTAAAAAAAATTTACCGTGTCCCTCATCTTTTATATATATATATTTTCATGGATAATTTAAGTAATGTTAAAATTCATTCATATTAATTGTAGTTATAAGAAAATTTGTATGCGCATAGTCGTGGATACGTGTGTTCAGTTTACACTAGTGTTAATATAAGTACTTAGCGCTTTGAATTTATTTACCATAATTTGATTTCTCACGGTTACTTTAATTATATTTAAAATTTAGTAAAAAAGGCATATAACTATTAATATAAGAAAATATAAAAAAAACATATTATCAAAATTGGCTTATAATCTTAAAATACATAATATATTTGTCCAATAATTAATTTAAAATTGAGACATAAAAAATTTGAGAGGATCATAATTTACAAATAGTATATAGTTATGTTTGATAAAAATGAATCATTAAGTCTGAATGATTATGATATTTGTTGAATCTGAATAAAAAATTCATTCGATAACAAAATTATTTTGACTATCTAAATAAAAAATTAAAACTAAAATTAAGAGGATGCTTATGAAAGTAAAATTAATTTTCAAGTTAAAATTTGTAAAATAATATTTTTACAAATTTAAGGATAATACCTATATTGATCTTCTCTTGTCAGACACGAGACATTAAGATGTCTGAACATTTTTTTTATATTAAATATATACCTTTTATTGATTAAGACATCAGGTGTTAAGAGATAATCAAATACAATTAACATATTATACTTAACAATTAAAAATTTTGTGGGATTATAATCTCCTTATTCCACCGACCACTGCCTTCGCTCTTACTTTAAATACACAAAATATATGTCAATAACTTTAAAATTAATTAACTTGATCGGAAAAAATATCTTTTAAATATTTTTTCTTTTTAGTTAAATTATACTGTATCCGTTAATTTATTTAAAATTTTAATTATCTAAATTCGATCGTCGAATTCAAAAGCTCTTCTAAGCTCTCCTGATACTCGTTTTCCAAGTTCGAAACCTTGGTCAAGGGGAATCGGTCTTTACCGCTGGAACGAGTAAGTATCGGCACTCCGTATGAAATGCTTAAAAAACAGACTTCAAACTGATCATATATAAAATTTTTGGGACAAAGTTTGGTGGTGCAAATGGTATTGTGTTATCTCAATGGTCCTGCCTCTTTGTCGTCCAAATCGATGTCCATATTTCCTTCCCATTCCCAAATTCCACTTCGGAGTCGACGACCATGAAGGCCGGCGAGTCGAAGTGGTCGGTTTCTCTTGTCGGCGCCTCAAGACTCTGACCATTTCACTGCACTTCTGGTGGCAGCATATCATGATTTCTCAAGTTTACTAATGCCTTCTCTAACCAAATCTCCGATGGGGTATGTAGCATTTAGGGCTTTTAATTTTAAGAGAAGTTACATAAGATATGATGCACGCGAAGTGTTTGATGAAATGTTTTCTAGATGGCAAATTGTTAACGCTTGGTTTTTATGTATTCGCTTGAAAGTAGAAATTTAAGTAGGCTAAAACGGTATTCTCCATTTCAGAAAAAAAGAGTCAAAACTACCATTCAATTGACACTGTTTGTATCTATTTCTCTTTAGAGAGATTAACTTATCATTTTTACTGTAAATCTTTTTATGAGCTGAGCATTGGTTCTACAAGATTGATTTTGAATAGTAATTTGATTAATTTGGTCTTCAGTTATTCTGTAATTTCAGTTTAGATAAGTAATTCGATCTTTCTGTGTTCAGTTTTATACCAATTAGCAATTAGGTTTTCAGTTATTCCGCTATTCGGTTTTCTTCGGTCCGTATGAAAACTGAAAAATCACTATTTGATATAAAAACAGAAACCAAAAAATGAAAATAAATAAAATTGTGCTTTACCCTCCATAACTCGACATGTCGACGACCATATGCTGATATGGATAGAATATAGATCCACTTGAATTTTACTATTTAATCCGAGATGAAAGTTCCGAACAGATAGTTGTTGAACAGAGATATCCTCATTCCTAAATTCTTAAAATTAGAGTTATAGTATTTTATTTATTATGATTGGTTAGTATTGCTTTCAAGCGTTCCTTGGGTTTTGCATCCTTACATATTGGATGGAATCAAATATCAGGTTTCTCAGTCACAAGGGGGATAGGAAGCTATAGTTCGAAGGGGGCCTCTGACGGTGCATCTGGAATCCAAAGATTGAACTCTCAACTGAGCTTCACTAGGCAGGATTCTCTATCTCAGATAACCGAGGAAAGTGAGGATGGCGATGATGACATTCATGCAGAAGGCCACAGAAAATCTGCTCATTCATATGCTACAGCTAACTTTGCGATGGGCTCATGGGATAATTCCAGCACTATCATGTTTTCAGCTCCACCTGGAAAACGAGCTAAGAATGACATTTCTGGTGGTATAAACATGGTGGGGTCTCAGGTAGAACATATATTACTCCGAAAACGTGTCTTTTCGTTTTCTATCTTTTTCAGTTGCATCTAGGAACAGTCCAAAGAAATGAGCTATGCTGAAGTAGACTTGGAGAAAGTGACTGTTAATTTATAGTCCCTTGGCCTTGAAATGATCATATAGTTATTTTAAGAGATTGTGGTGTGGGACATGTAAAAATCTATTTTATGATTTAATAGAAAATTGTTTTTAATAAATTGTATACAAAATCATTAAGCAATATAAAAATATAAGCAAAATAATTTGTGAATGTTTTTGTAGTCTTAAAATCTGTGCCACAAGTACAAGAAAAACTGTATCATTCTTTTTGGGCAGAGGTAGTATATTAACCAAGATTTCCTCCTTGTTAGCATAGTTTATGTTGAAGTTTCTTACTCAATAGGCCAATATGAATTGGCAATGAGTAGAGGCAACACTAGAAGTGCTCAAGATAATTAATTTATCATAACAAAAATATACTTTGGTACTCCCCTCATGTAACCAGATTTGTTTTATAGAGGGTTACGTTCGATTAGAAATATAAGAACGCATAAGCCGGAAGAGAGCTACTAGTAAATGACTATTCCCTTTTTGGTCTCAGTAAAATGATTTGTAGAAGATAAATGAATGACTTTGATCCCAGCAAAAAGGATCGCAAATGGTAGGAAAGAAACTCTTGAAGAATTTGGGAAGCCCATTGATGACTACTGTTCTATTTCACCATGGTAAGTTTTATGAGATAGCTCTCTAACTCAATATGCCACAAGCAATTAGTAATGGGTAGAGTTGGCCTGAGTTGTTACGTAGTAGATAGATTCTCTGAAGTTTATTTTGTGATAACAGTATTGTACTCCTGAAAACAGAAGCAAGAGGTTACCTACTTACTTTCCAATCAAAATAGGACCCTCCCCTTGTTCTCAAAATTATTTGACAAATTCAGAAATGGGAAAATGTACATTTAGGATGTTAATCCTGCATTGGTCACTCCAAAATTCCCTGAAAATTGATTTTGGGGAGTGAAATTTGTGACAGTGATAATTTAGATCTCTATTTCAATAGATCGCTTGACTTTACTTAGCAATGTGCATTACAATAAATAAAGAATTACATAGCTTTCATATGCATTCTCGCTAGACATGTCTTTTGGCATTGGTTTCCAAGAACCGATTTTCTACTAATCAAGCTTTATTGAACGAAGCCTTCATCTCAACTAGCAAACAGTCAACTTTTCTTAATCCTTCAGTCTGACACCAGTCCTCTGTAAAAAGCAGAATGAGAAAAACCTAAGAAACAACAATTAAGCATGCAGGTTTCATTTTTCGATTTTTATTTCTTAGTATATTGCTTTTAAGTTTATATGTGAAAGATGTATTCACATGATTTTTCCACCTAGAAACAGTTTCTAGTCCTCACAATCGTAGTGGGTTGCTACTCTTGAAAAGTTTTATACAACAGTGTAGGATATTGAGAGTGACATTTTCTCTTCCAAGCAAACCAAAAGAGATACAATCTGTTTGTTTTAGTTTTGCGATACCATTCAATCCCTGTATTTGTTATATATAACTGTTCTTATTTTTTCTGTATCCTTTTCCTTTTGTTTATATACTTATTGCAGTTACTATCTTTCTAGTTTCTTATTGTCATATCAGATTCATTTGTAGCGTACCCTAATTAATTAGATTTTAATAAAAGACTTTTGAGTTTGAATTGGTAATAATTACTTCCTATGTCCTTTGGTTGATGTTATGAGATAAATTTTCTCGAAAATTTATTTGCTGTTTGATGATACGGTTTTTGAATTTCTTTGTATTGGTATTGTAACATTGGCATATGTTTACATAAAGTAGTTCATAAATAAAAATATAATGTTATTGCTAGTATCAGCTTGAATATAGAAAGAACTAAAATAATTGACATTCACACAGTAGTGACATCCATTGGTGACAGCTCGATTATTAAGTACAGTGCGATGTTAATCTCCCATAAATAGTTATCGATATTTTAAGCAGCTGAAGAGATAAACGTATCAAATGTATTCTGCAATACTTCCAGAGTTTGCATTGCTTTTTGTTATAAATCGTTTTATGTTTCAGTTTCAGTTTGGCCTGTCACAGACAGCTTTAGACATGTCCTCAATGGAGAACATGATAGATATTCCTCATGATTCTGTCCCTTGCAAAGCTCGAGCCAAGCGTGGTTGTGCTACTCATCCCAGGAGCATTGCTGAAAGGGTGCGTGTAAAATATTTACTCAAATCAAAATTGTTATGAAGTTAACAGATCTATTATTGTATATTATATTTATTCCTCTTCCAGTCTTTCCAGTGTATTCATCATATATCATAATGGGAATAATAAGATAAAAGGTGCAGCTAAGTCTTTCATTCACTGTGAATTATATGTATCACCCTTTAATTTACCAATGCACAACTGTAGTTTTCAATTACTTATTTACAAAAACAAACAGATGCTTGTTGTTAAAAGATTTTCTGGCAAATGCTCTCTGAAAGACATTGTGTTCTTTGATCTCTTGATTACTTTGGTTACCGGGAGATCTAGAATTTTTCTTTAATTAAATTGTGTTCTCAACAGAAAATGCAGCCGCTGTGAATTTTTAATTTGTGTTACTCTAATTTTTATCCCATGTGGGTTCTTAAAGGAATATACCATAAGGTCTTGAAATTAATATGAGAGAGGTTCACATTGTTAGTATTAACATTACTGAACTAGAAGCTATCGAAATAATAGCTGCTGAGGAGGGAGGGTTTTATCAGAAGATGATTGACTATGTATGGAGTAAAAGAAGTAAGAAGTACAGTGAAAAATGCTGGGCAAGGTTGGAGGCAGTAACCAACGTTCATTGTGTAAGGAAACATATTTGGTGTAATATTATATAAATTATAAGGGCATTTTTGAAATATGAAATGATGACACAATTACACCAAGGTAGTTATTCTAAGGGCCAAATGCTTAATATATAGAAGAGGAATTCAGATTCTTGCGGCATATTCTTTTGTAGTGTGTGTTTTAAGAGAGTTGGGACATAGTTCATGGGATAGTTCAGGAGGTATAGGGCTATCTATTATTCCCTAGCTCCAAAGTTAGAGAGTCATTTCTAATTTTAAGCTACGAAGTACCATGAGATTCCCAACATGCAATTACTTATGGTGTCACCATTGTTCTATTTCTAATAAAAATGTCAGGATAAGTTTGGGAATTTTTTTAAAATTAGCAATTGATTTATGAAGATATGATATAGTATTTGACAGTGGTTTTCTTGCAGGAGAGAAGAACTAGAATAAGTGGGAAATTGAAAAAACTTCAAGATCTTGTCCCTAACATGGACAAGGTACTCTCTCTCTCTATCTATATATATATATGTGTGTGCGTGTGTTTGTATACACAAACATATGTATCCACCTATTTTGCACTATACTTCTGATATTATTATCCCAGTATACTGGTAGATTGATGTTCATTTTTGTTGTCTCACTGAAGTATTTCATTCTCAAATGAATGTCGTATGCTCAATATCTCAGAAGAAGTTTATGTCTTAGTTTAGTAGCGTGACTGCGTGAACTTTCTTCTTGTACCTAGTCGATCCAGACATGAAGGATTTGAACTGTAGGAATGAAAGTCGTGCCATATAAATATAAGCATGCGTTAGCTGAAGAAATAATTTGAGACGAAAGGATTGAGAAATTCAATGGATTAGGCAGAATCTATCTTAATGCAATCACGTGAAGTGTGCAAGATAAATACCAATGTCCTTAATTTTCTCAGATGAGTATTTGTGATATATACTGATTGAGTATTATTATACTTTATTGACTATAGTTGGGAATTGTTGAATGACAATTGTCATCTTGTTGACATAATTGTCTTTCCTTTGCTAATTTTTAGATTAAACCCATTACTAAGTTTTTCTCTGTACAAGTAGATGGCTAATCTGTTTCAGTTTGATGAGCACATACAAGGAGCATTCTGCTATCACGGTTATGACCAACGACAGGTCATTGACCTTTTAAGTAACTTCACTCTGGTAGTTAGATGGTTTTTTCAGTTGGAAATCTGCCCTTCGTTCAAGTGGAAAAGTCAACATATGTCAGTTGAACCAAGATTAAAACTAGTGAGACGTAGTGAGCAGAAAAGTACAACGTTTATGTGACTTTATTGCTATGCAGTCTACATGAAATATCTGGATTAGTGACCAGAGGTAGTTCATACTCCATATTATTAACCCCAAAATCTAAATTTACTCGCATTCTCTAGAACATCAATTTATTTCGACTATACGAGTGTAATGGCTCTTGAAAAATGTACCAATCTTTGGCTAGTAAATTGGTCAGAAGAAACTTGATTATTGTATTGGAAATCAGAGCTATTGCAAAATCATTCTTCATTTATAGAACTCTAGTGGACAGTTATTTGAGAATATTTTGCCCCAATAGTAATTGTTGATGGACACAAATACAAACCCTTAATGCCATCATATGCTTCATATATACACTGGTATTGTGCGATGTACTTCAACCCTAGAAGTGTAACCCTAATGAACTATGTAATGCTAAAGATGATGTTAAAATGGATCCTTGAAAGTAATCTTAGGAATTTGCAATGATGGTAGTCACCCATCAAAGAAATTGTCAAATACAAGGACTTCTACACATGGATAGGTTGATTGGGTGAGTTTGTTCTCAACACTCACACCTTATAAGTTCCCAAGTTCTCTCCCAACAAGTAACTCGTTTGTACATTTTAGTGTCTTATTATTGTTGTAAAGTTGTTTTCTATGTCATGAATATTTTGTTTGTGCATGCATGAGTGTCTCTTTATTATTGATCAGTAGAGGAATATTTTGTGAATTTAATCTTTCTTTATTGTTTTATTGCACTTCACATATCCCTGTGGGACAGTCTTCTAAATTCATTAGTCATTACAATGCCATTGTCGTTTTCATAAACTCATTGTAGCATATAATGATCTATATTCTTAATTGTGTTGCAGCAAACTAGCTATGCAGATATGCTGGATTTAGCTGTACAACATATTAAAGGCCTCCAGACGCAGGTTCAGGTCGGTTTATATGCACTTTATACATCTTGTTGTGTCGTGCTATGAATTCATATAGACTTGAGCTTCATATTATATGTTTCTTTAGTGACATGTCATTGTTACATTATTCTTTAGGACCCAATATGATCTTGATCAACTATTAAAATGCAACATGTGTAATATTGAAGGCACATTTGAGATTCCAAAATTTGGGACTGTTATTTCTGGATATCATCCCATGTTATATATAGCAACTTTGTCTAATATATCCTGGCCTTGCGTAACTGTATTTTGTGTTTTCACTAATTAGAAATATTGATCTCTTCATATTCCATGTGATCGAGGCTAATGTTACATGGACTTGTACACGGGACACATTGTAGTCAATTGTGCGAGGCGCAACCGTGGCGCAACCAAGAAAAAAAGCTGCAGCGTGTGGTGAGCGGCGCAACCATGAAAAAATTGTAAAAATATGTAAAATTTTAGACTTTCTATTTTCAAAACTTAAACAACAATATTTCCTTAAATAAGTAATCATTATCTAGAATACCAATATAACAAGTCAAATTGTGTGTGTATATATAATTAAGTAAAGAAAGAAATAATATATATTAAATTATTAATACATTAAGGGCATTATTAGTATATAATTAATTAATTTGTATATAACTATATAACTATATATGTAATAGGAAAAACTTATTCGACAGTTCCCGAACTATATCAGTTTTGTGCATTTGGTCCCAAATATTTTTTCGCAACTTGTTTGGTACATAAATTTTTTAAAACATGTGCAATCAGTAAATTTCGTTAATATCTCGTTAAATCTGACAGAAAATACACTAATGTGAGTCATACATTTAATTTTTAGTCTTTATTTTATTAAGAAATTCTCTTTGAAAATTTCTGACCAAATTTTTAAAGTTGATGTAACTCGATAACAGTTGAAAAGAAAGTTTACGTATGACATAATCCAACCATTTTATTACATGTGTGATTCACATGAGTGTATTTTCTATCAGATTTAACGAGTAATTGGTGAAATGTCCTGATTGCGCATGTTTTAAAAAGTTTGTGTACCAAACACGTTGCGAAAAAAGTTCGGGGATCAAATGTGCAAAACTGATATAGTTTAGGGACCACTGAAAAGGTTTTCCCTATATAATATTAATCTAAGTAATTGACTAATTAAGTAATTACTAATTAAATATACTGCTACAAGAAGAGCCCTGAGTCCAGACTAATTAAGTGTGTTGTATAAGTATAAATTACGGATCAGATCAATACAAAATAAGTCAAACTCGGCAAGTCCCAAGTCGACAAATCAAAACAAAGCAGAAACAAATGCCGATGCCAACCAGTCCAAGTCTACTTTTGAGAGTCCCAAATCAAAATAAAGGATATAAAAGGAGGACCTGCCGATGTCGATGGAAGTGGAAGTCTGAAATTACTAGATCTAATTTTAGTTTTTTTTTACTTGGTCAACGCCATTGTTTGCGCCTCTGTGCCATGGCGCACGCCATGGCGTTGCCATGCTTGCCTTTGTTCAAAGTCCCTAAAATGAAGATGGCGAGGCAACACCTTGATTTTGTGTCATGCCATTCGCCATCGTGCGCCATGGCGTGCCTTGACTACACTGACGGGAAATGGTTATGGGTAATGTCTAGGCGTTGGATGTGTTAATTTTAAAACTATGATAGGTACGGTGCGGGATATGGCAAATGATATAGCTAAGAATTAACATTAATATTATGCCTATGTAAACAAAATAAGTTGAGGTATTGATGTGTAATGCAGTGAGACTTGGGTATTTAGTACTATAGGAAATGTACTGCATCTCGTGAAGAGGAGTTCAATCTATATATATATATATATATATATAATAATAAGTTATTAACAGGCTTCCAGCTGTCTTCCACTTCTAATTTCCTAATTCTTTTTTTAGTTCAGAGCCAAATCTCTTATTCGCAACCAAAATATTCTCATGACATCTCAACAAACAAGTTCATTGTGCATCCGCTTAAAAGCACTTCACCAGTCCAAGAAGTATCAATGATGATAAAACTTCTAGCAGACAGACAATAACGAAACAAAACAGAGACAATGAAGCTGCAAAAGATTGATGACTTTGATACAATCGTTGCAGCTGTCTTTTTCTATTTTCCCTTCTCTTAGTTGATGCGAAGTAGTGCGGCATAGATTCAGTTTCGCCGGGATTCGGCGTTATTTGCCTATTTGGTTCGGTCAATGAAGAACTCCCGAACCATTGACCGAATAGGGGATGAGATTTGATTCAGCTGTTGCTAGTAGGCGAAGGGATGCTGCTGTGAGATTCGTTAAGGGGATTAGATGTAAAAAAGTTTAAAAGAAAGAAAGAAGGGGTAGGAATAAGAAGCCCTAACTTTTGGAACGTCATGAGGAGCAGCAGGCATCAAGCAACCTTGTCAAAGAGTCGATCTCCCTCGTCATTGTCGACTCCCTGTCACCGCGTCAAGATCTAGGTTTTTGACTCATTTGAATGAGTGTGGACTCATGTCTCTTTTGCCATCTCTGTTTGGGCTTATAGTTAGCTTAACCTGATACATATTTGGGTCCTCTCCAAGTTTGGGCTCTTAATAGAAAATAAACATACTGTATTCATCTGCTTATGGCTTAGGGTAAAATAAACAAAGGTGATAGTTTATCAATATACCTATATGGCAATATTCATAATTATTTCTTTTAATAAAAAATTATGACTGTTGCTTTATGAGTTATCTTATTCTATTAATATATTTTATTTCTCTTCGTAAATATTAATACACTAAGAATTTGTTACATATGTATCTAATGTATACAATATAATTTGTATGTATTTATATGTATGTGCCGAATCCCCGAATCACCAAATTAATACACGTACTTCTGTGTAATTCAATACATGTTAGATATGTTTATAAATTTAGAAAAAATTATGAAATTAAAATATAATAGATGAAGATTAAATTTTACATAAAAGCACGTGCCGCTCGGTGTCTCTGTCATCTTTTTTGGGACAAAGGTAGTATTAATTTATTAAATTTGTATTCGATATAATTTTATGAATGTTACAGACTCATAGTATCTATTGGTATGATAATCTAATATCTTCCTCCCTCTGTTTCACAAAAAGTGTTATATTTGAAAATGAGACTTGTACAAAAAGATTTACATTTGCATAAAAGTTTTATTTGAGGCTATATTTTCTAAACTTTGTTGTTATTCTTCTTATCATTAATCGAACACTTATAGCAAATTTCATGAAAAAAAAAACTTGTTTTTTGAATATGTAATTCTCAACCAAAAATGCGAAAGTAATATTTTCAAAAACCCAAATGTAAGTCTTTTTGTGGGACGGAGGGAGTACTCTTTATTAGCTGTTTATCTTTAAATCATATGTTGTAGTGGTTTTTGTTTGATTTACAAACTTATCGTTGAATGTGAATCATGTATAATTGTTTTTAAAGGTATAATTATTGTTAAACTTTTCTCGATAATTGTGTATATATAATTGTTTATATTGTACATTATCAATTTCTTGTTTTGTGGATGCTGGACGCCACACTGACGCAGGATCTCAATTCCGCTCCTAGAATATGAATAGGTTTCGTGTTTGATTGAGGGAAATTTAATCTGGACAAGTCTGGGATTTAAAAATAAAACAGGGAGTGCTGGAAAAATAGTAGAAAGAAGAGAAGAAAGAAGGATAAGATAGGCCTCAGACCTAAGAAAAGATGCCTCACACATCTAGAAATAATTTGAGAAACTTTTTTTATTCACTCTGCCCTTAAAATGATCAGATGCATGTATTTAACACCAAAGAAGCTTCCAGCAAACATAATGAATGCTTTATGACTGACCATTTGACTGATCAATTAGAATTGACTATATGACTTGACTGACTTTTTGAGACTAAGTCATCATTAACTGCATAATCAGACTTGATCTTTCATTTGTAGATAATCTGAACCTTCTAGATTTATTTGCATAGTTCCTTGGCTGCCTTTAGATATCCTTGTTTCTGTTTTCCATTTCTCCACATACCTTGGAGTCCTTGCTGTCGGCTACCACCATGACTTGCTGGGCACCATGACAACAATGAAAGATGGACAATTACTGCTCACAATAGTGGTAGCTCACTTATATGCTACGATATAGACCAAAACAAAAAATAAGAGTTAATTGCAAACCGATGCTGACCTAAAAAGTTCAGAAAACTCACCCCTCTAGTTACGTAAAATTATCGATGCACACCCTACCGTCACAAATGTAGCTGAAATCCAATGCAATATCATTGTAGAAGTTCAATTTTTTCGTCGCAAAATGCTTTCTGGGTTCTGCTCTGAGTACTTAACAAACTTGGGGAACTGATGGCTCACTTTTTTTAGTTCGTGGTTGGAATATCCTGGAGGTCAATTTGGAAATTAATTCTGAAAGCAATGATGATTTTTACCATACTAAGATGACCATTGAAAAATTTTGTTTATGAGAAAAAGATCTGGTTCTGTATAGTGTTTGTTACTTCTTTTTATTACCATCTGATTTATATTCAATTGATTGTACTGAGATTATTGACAAAAATAGCTTATCTAAGCCAAATTGTTTTTCTCTTTCATAGAAGTCACCACTTTCTTAAAGATAACAACCAGTGTCCTTCTATTAATGGTATGAAGTTGATGCCAAGGCTAACGAAGATGTACCCCTTATATGAAATGAAGAGAGATGATTCTCTTTGCAATCGTCTGGGAATGGTCATTATTAGCAGGAGTAAGACCCAAAATTTCTGTTTAAGCATCCAGCAAAGGGGGATCCTCAAATTGGTAGAATTGATCTCACAAGATTTATTGATAATTTCTTAATCAACTTTTGATTTTCTTGGCTGAATGGTGTTTCTATCAGTGTCTTGGTCATTTTCAAAATGTTTTTGAAATTGATTTTTGTTCAGTAGCTTCATATTTATGTCATCCTTGGACCTTTGGTGCTCCTATAGGACATAGCCTTTCTAGTGGACATTCAAAATCTTTCCCCTTCAATGCCTGGGCCTAAACAAAAATTTAAATAAGACTACACAAATATGAAATATTTTTGAACATGAAATGTTGATACAAGTATTGTGATCTTGATCTGACTATTTTCCCTTGGCCTAATTTCTTCAGTTTCCCATTTATTTACTTGTGTAGAATAATAATAATAATAATCCAGGTTATCTTTTCATGCAGATACTCAATACAGAGCTTGATCGTTGCACATGCGGATGCAAGAAGAATACACAATGTGGCCAGTAAGGAAACATGAGATGATGTTTATATGTTTTTGGGAAGGTTGCCCATATTGCCGGTGGATCTTCAGTGGAACTCAATCATTAGAAGGAAACAAGTGGATTGTTTTTTCCGAACCCAAGGCTTTTGTGCATTAAGAAGCTGATTAGTTTCAATAGCCAATTATTATGTACATTAACCATATATATTTCGATGCGGGATGACTTTTATTGATAACACTTCTTTAGTTGTATGTGATGATATAGAGTATTTATTAATAATTATAATGTATTATTGTTAATTCTTTATTTTTTTTAGGCTAGAGTGGAGCTGTATTTCGAGGTTAGAGGCGAGGGGTGATGACACCTAATCTGAGGGAACACTCCTCTCCTTATATTTTATTCGTTAAAAGAAAATACGAACTCAAGCTGGGGCTGGAGAAGTAGACTGGTATTAAAACTTGTGTAGACATTTTATAGTCGAATTACTAGTGAGACATAATTGTGTATTATCGAATACGAAGCAATTCAAATGCTAAATAAACCAATTATAAGCGTCGAAAGTTAGAAGTTTTATTGATGAGAATAGATTGTTTTACAAAAGATGTAATTTCAAATTTGGATTTATTGATTTAATAATTAATAAAAATAAATTAATGACTATTTACAATTGATCTTTGTGATATATTGCATAAGCGATTGAGAATCACATGTTTAAATAATAAATTTAATTTTTTAATGAATTTTGTCATAGATGTTACGTTAATGATGGGATACAAATATTGTAATGACTAATTTTAATAAATAATTCGTTATAATAGAAAATCTATTCAAATGAAACTCTTTTAATGAAATAAATTTCATTTATATTTGTAATTTATTTTGGGTCATCATTTTATGTTTTCAAAATATCCCTATACATTATATAAAGTTACATATTATATTTACTGTATCACAAGATTCATTTTATTATGTTCTTCTGACTTTTTGAAATATCTAATTTACCTCCCAATTTTTTTCTTTCAATAATTTAAATCATATCAATTGATATAAGTTTAATGAAAATTTTGTATATGCTTTATACACGCGTAGGCTTGTGCCCAAAATTATTATTATATAATTATGGTCATTTTTTGTGGTCAATATTGTCCATCCCTTATTCTCAAACAATGTGATAAAAATGAACAAGAACGTAAGATTTAAAATTACAAAAAAAATAATTATTTAATTAATGTAATTAGAATTACATCTTATTATTAATAATATGTAGTTTGATTAATCTGTATTTTACTATTTAATAATGGTAAAAGTAAATAACGTCGATATAAAATGTAATAAAAACAAGATGTTATTGGAAAAAGTAAAATTCTTGCTGACTTACACTAAAAATGTTTGGAACTTATAATATAGGAAATAATGTTATTATTTTTATCAGTATAATTATGAAATCTAAAATCATGTAAAATAAAAAAATATATTGAAAAGAAAGTTACCAGATAAGAAAAAGGATAAATATATTAAAAATAGAGTCACTAATAACAAATAGCTAGAGTTGTAATTGAGTAATATTAATACCTAAAATGAGTATTGATTGTTGAGCGGAGATCAAATGGCACATGACATAATTAAAGATACATGGATAAATTTTGGAAATCAACTAAGATTTGAATTTCATTAATGTGAGAATCCAAAATTTTAACAAAAATGTATAAGTATTTAATTATGATAATGAAAGAATTTCTATTTGTTTTTATGTCCAACAAATACTACGATTGTGCACACATGAGAATCACACAAATCGAGACACATGTGTCCACTAATGAGACTACGTAACAAAGACATCACTACTTAAATTGAGATGTTGAACGTTATAGAAAATTCCAAGTTCAGATGCTCGTCTTACACTTAAATTGAGATGTTGAACGTTATAGAAAATTCCAAATTTAGATGCTCATCTTACCAGTGCGAGGAGGCTTTTCGTAAAATGTAAGAGATTCAATTTAGATCAATAATAAGTAATTTAATGATTAATAAATAAAGTCAAAACAATATTTAAACTCAAAATTTCAGCATGAACCATATATGGTAAAACAAGTGAATTTTGTTTTTGCCAATGTATGCAAGTTTTCACTAAAACTAATCTAGTGGCCAAAAAAATTGTTCTAACTTACTATAAGTAGAATATGATGAAACCCTAGCCTCTTTACCTTCATTATCCTCCAACAAAAATTACAGCAAACAAAAATATTAGAAATCATTTAGGCACATTTATTGAAGAAGTTTAAGCATTAAAGTTCATTAAAGCCTAAAGAGGTAACACACTGCATTAATTTTCCTGCACTGTTTGGCCATTTTTGTTAATGTCATTGTATATTACACGTGTACATAGCATTTTTGGTTTGCAAGATAATTAATTCATGTTTATTCAAAAAAATAATTTTAAAATGGAGAACACCCAGAACACTTCAAGAACCCTAGCATTTCCTTGACAAAATCTGGTCGTATGTGTTTGTAGTTGTGCAAATCGTTTAAACTAATTAATTTCTGCACTCGCAAGTAACGTTTTCCCTCAAACGATTTACAAAATGGTAAAGTATATCGTGAGTTCAAGTTTCGGCCGAATGGGTTCCAAAACCCCAAACTGAAAGCCTCATTTTTATGCATGAATCGATGATAAAAATGTGATACGAAGTTACGAATAGATTTCTGGAGGTCGGAGGCATCGATTTCCATGGTTGAATCGATCATTTTGAGCAAGAAAGGGAGGAGAGAAGCCCGACCGAAGCCCACTGCCGGCGTTAATGGCGTGGCTGCTCTGGCGAATCCCCATCGTCTTCCCCCCTGATTTTCAGGCCGAGGCGTGTGTGTATGCGTTATTGTATGGCAGCCGCTGCTGGACTCGTCGGCGGCGCCGCGACGCCTCTCCTTCATGCAAAACCCTATGACAGAGAAGATGATGAATCGGGTCGGTTCGGACCCGACTCCCCAGACCCGTGATCTAGTAAACCACCCCATCAAGCCCAAACTGGGACTCAACCAATCCACTCCCTTATGTTCTACTCCATTTTAGTTATTATTAGTTGGGTTAATTGATGTGTTGATAAGCCCAATAAGGAGTACCCTTTGTTAAGTAATCGGCCCAATCCTAAATTCAAATAAAATGAGTAACCAAGTGAGTATTAAGTTGAGATTTATAATTTATGATAAATTATTTTAACATGATTAATTACTATTATTTAAGTAAGGGAATGAAATCAAGATTTAGGAATAAATTATTTTTAATTAAGGAATAATTACTTTAAATTTAGAAATAATTTTATTTAATTAAGATACTTAAAAAATGAATAATTATTATTTAATTAAAGAAATTAAATAATAATTAAGGAATAAATTTAAAATGAATAATAAATTATTTAAAGACAAGAATAATTAGGAAATAAATTATTTAATAACAAAATATGTATTATTTAATTAAAAAAATAAATAATAATTAAGGAATGAATATGTAATTAATAATAAATGATTAATAAATCATTTAAGTTAAGATTAATTAACGAATAATTAATCTAAAGCCTCCAACAAATCAAATAAATTATTTGGAGCCTACAAATGATGTATTACCGGTTCAAAATTTTCTTGGTCTTCGATTTAGTCAAAATCAGATTCCAATTCAACAAACCATAACTCAATTAGTTAATCACAGACTTATGAATTTTACAAACATTTCACGTGTGCATCCTCATGTTGTAATTAAGTCATGATTACTCATGTTATACAAATGTACATGTTTTACAGAATTCATCCACTCTACAAGTAAATTAATCGAACATTAGCTAAGGATAAAGACAAGTATATACTCACTCACTTCTTTCATTAATACATACTATCACTCATTTGATATATGTAAGTATCCAATGTGGTGTAATATCCTATTCAAGTTCCAATTTTTTTAAAGTTAAGTAATGTACGATCTTTTGATATAATATACGTGAAAAATATTGTACTAGAGTCAAGTATTCTTTGGGCGGTTGTTAGTTATTCAAATCCGTTAATACGCCAAAGTAAATTCTATACGTATATAAAGTGTACCCATGTGAATAACTAAAAGTTAGTGATATGCATTTTTCTGGCACCCCGACCTAAGATTTTATAGGGGACGGAAACCGATGCATCAGTAATCGAACCTCTTGTAGACGAAAAGTTTATGCATTGATTACGTATATCATTATAATCAAATCAGACGATAGTCAAGCTGACCAAATAATATACTATTTGATACAAGTTTCTAAGAGCACATGCACCAAACGATTTTGGTTACAAAGCGCATGTGATTTATTCAGTTATTTAGTCAAGTAAATGGTCGAATCCCTCGTTATCACTTGGGGACCTTACAAATAACTTTTTTTCAACTTATTCTCAAGGTGTCAACATTATTTCGCAAAACCTCACAAACACTTAAATTCTAAAAACTTATCTCTCTTCAAGACTCATCCTACATGATTATATTCTTACTAGTGTAAATCGCTCATATTATTATTATTAAATGTTTTTATAGGCTATGGTGAGAAGTCCGAGACGTCATACAAAGGTAAGAAGAAAATGTTGTAAAGAACGCTTTTTCTTGGCCCTTTTGTGGATAGCCTTCCTAGGAAGAGTGAAGTGTGACGACTTAAGATTTATATTTGAATTGTAAGGCCTGTGTGGGCCTGCTTCAGATTTTTGCTGTTAAAATTTATTTTGGATAATTTAATAAAAACTAAATTTCTCTCATTTACTGTTATTTATGTTTGAATAATGTTATATTGTTGTTATCAATTATTGAAGGAGTCCAAAGTTTTTATGAGAGTTTTAGGCCCGTCACAAGAAAAGTTTGCAAAATACACTAGGTGATGTGAATTGTGAAGGCCTATTTGCAAGTTTTCTTGGATTTTGTGCTAATTCTTCTCAGTCCATAAAGTGTATTGACAAACAAGAACTAGAGAATATTGTTACTGAGAAATCGATATCAATTCAAGTGAGGTAAGAAAAGTTGTTAAATATCTTAGATGACAAAAAGAAAATATCTTATGGAAATCAATTTGAATATGGTGATGAACATTTTGCAGAAGAGTTGCCAAATTTCATCTAGGACAACAAATTTGAATTTGCGCAATTAAATGATGTGACCGTTCCAATTTCTAAAGTTCAAGAGGTTCCTCCAACTCTAATGATAAATGAGGACAACGAAGTCACAACCGTGCGTTCACTAAGAAGAGATTCAAATTATTCAAATTAATAATATCCTTTCAACTTTGATAATTGATGATGATCATTAGGATATTATCCTTTTTAACCTAAAATTATCTCCATTTTATTCTCTTATTTGCAATGAGAAATTTTTGGGGTCATAGCAAGACTTCAATATGCATGAAGTTAAGTTTCATTAGAATTAATAATTTATTAGTTTTAAGTAAAAATTAGATATTAGTCGTTTTATTAGTTCTATATTGAATTAGTTTTGGATTGTAATTTATTCTTTCCTAAGTAGATTAGAATTTAGACTTTTTTTATTAGTATAAAAAGATTATTAAGAGTTTATTGTAATAGATTATCAAATATCATTCATTCATTAATATTATCTCTTTATTACATCAAAGTTTTAAACTTTTGTTCACCACTCTTGAAGATTTTTTTCGAGATTTTTTTTTTTTTTTATGATCGTGCATTCACAAGAATCGTAAGAATTACTCGCGTAAGTACTCCTATTCTTCATACTCATATTTTTTTTGCTGTGTCATCAAGTATGTATGAAATATTGGTAAGAGAATATGAACGAATATTTTGTCTCTTACATTTGATTCGAGTTCTATATTTTAAAAATCGAGTATAGATCACATTCGATTTGATAAAATTGATAAAGTTAAAAAAATTTGAGTTTTAGAATCTAGCATCAAATTTTCAAATTGATTCCAAACCGATTCGTGAAATGTTCAACTTGATTTACCGTCCTAATGACACCCCTGCCACTTGGCCAACTGTTTACTCCACAAAGAAGATAAGAGAATAAAATGGAGATAATTTTAGGTTGGTTCACTCAAGAGATTGATATTTCCTAAAAGTGTTTATACTTTTTAATCATTCCCGGGAAGTGATATTTTAATAATTTTTTACTATTTTACCCTTAATCACTACTTTTCTTATTTTAAAACGTAAAATAGTTATTTATATAAAATCTCCTTTCAAATATTAGATTTCAAGTGAAATTAAATCAATTTTTCATTCAAAATTTAAATATTAACATAAACAGAGATTAAAATATCGTAATTTTACCGAAATAAATTCTCCACTACTATTTTTATGTTACTATTTCTTTGTTACCATTTTTTGTTACTATTTTTCTGTTTTGCAAAACCAATTTTCATTGATTCAAAACAAGTTCAAAGATATAATTTTACCTACTAAACAGATCTTATATAACAAAAAAAAGAACAAAATGTTGAAGAATTAGAATAATAATATTAATATTAAAACTAATAGTAACAATGATAGCAATGTTATTATTTCATTTCTCCTTCAATATTGCTGTGCGAAAAAATAGATCTAAAAGTGAAACAAAAAAGAAAAAACACACATCTAAACAGTGGCGAATGTAAGAGGATTTTGTTTGGGGGGAGCAAAAATTTTTAAATATGCAATAAAAACGAATTTGTTAATGTGCTAATATATTATAATAAAAAAAATTATTAAATTCAAAAGATTCACATACTCTACTATTTTACAGTTTTTGGTCTGAAGTTTACTAAAATTATAATGATCTCTGTTTCGAAATATAGTACTATTTTAAAATAAGAAAAACTTTTTTTATATTCTAAAGATAGAAAAATTTATACATAATAGTAATTTTTATACACTTCATAATATTCACTTTAAAAATATTGAAATTTATTCTACAAAAAATTAATTTTTTAAAAGAAATTTGTTTGTAATATTCACTTAATGATAAAATAAGATTATTATAATAATAAATTCTGTAAATAATACCTTTAGAATAAAAATATTATACAAATGTATTAATTTCAAATTGAACTATTTTTAAAATAAAAAAAGTGTATTTTTAATTTTGAACGAGGAAAGTACTTTAAATATAACTTAAAAAAAAAGTTCAGCGCCGGTGGAGTCCCCCTTCGTACTACGCTGGATCCGCCCCGGATATGAAGAAATTGTAGTCAATTATGAACAAAAGACATTGAAAAAATTGCAGATGGAGGAAGTAGACAACGCAGGAGAGGTAAACCATGAGCGACGTTACGACAGCGGTTGACGAAAGAGGAGGCAGCGGCGGTTCAGAGGAGAACTAGGCGGTAGAGACAATTCAGGGAAGGAGTTCATGACAGTTGTCGGAAAAGGAAGAAGGAGGCGATGATGATCGACAAAAGAGTTCCATCGGAGATCTAAAATTTTCCTGAAGTTTCAATGGTCTTGCTACGGTAACAGTAAATATGGCTGAATCGAAGAAGAAGAAGGAGAAGGAGAAGAGAGAGAGTTGGACAAAATTGGCATAGGAAAAAGAAAAAATCATTTCTTGGGAATAATAAATAAAAAAATGATGGTGCTATTAAGGAATATTAGATTTTGTAGTAGACGAGCTTGAAAGTTGCCCAAAAATGTGATTAAATTGTAATTATTTTTACATCGATTAAAATAATAAATATTTGATAAGGTGTGAAGTTGTTTGAAAACTAATCGCACATTATTTATACGTTATTCGATTGTATAGTTACATTTTATAAGATTTTTTATATTTCTTGAAACGTATGTTAACTTAAGTAAAAAAAGATTGTTATGATTTAATTAGAGGTTAAGTGATCAAATTTTATAGAGTGAGAGTTAAGGTTAGTAATTTAGGAAATATTTCGCCTAGCAGAGAAAAAAGAAAGAAACAAAAGAAAAAGAAAAAGAGATTTTGAAATATGAAGTTATATTTTAAACAAAAATAAAGTTACAGATTTTGATATTAGAAATTTCATACTTTGCAAGATTAAATGTGCATTCTATACTTAACATATGTATTTAAATAATATATATTAAATTAAATTATTTATTTTTTGTAACTTATAATCATCTAGTAAAAAATATTAAATATATTTAAATACATATTTGTGTAACTTTTGTGTACATATGTGTGCGTGTGCACGCGTGTCCAAACATATGAAAATGATATATTAATTTATACATACACAACTTTATACGAAAAGCTTGTGAATAAAACTGTATCAACATTTCTTATTCTCGTTTTTCTTCGGTCTCTCTAGAAAATTCAAATAAAATATTCTACAAAAGAAAGTAATATTTAAGAACGTTGAAATCCTCACCAAATAGGTTTATATCTAAGATTGAACTTCTTTGAGCTTATGAAATTTTTTAGAAAATTATTTCGGCATGGACCAATGAAGACCTTAAAAATATGGATTATTTGTGTCATATCTTTCCGACACAGACAAATTCTAATTCTTCTAAGGTATTAGAAATGATTTAAAAGTAAATTGAGAAATTTTGTATAAACAAGATCGGACATTGCCTTCTGTTTATTGTTTATCTAGCTATCTATCTATTTATCTATCTATCTATATATATATATATTTTCTGTTGTAGTATCTATATCTATATTTATATTAAGTACATTAATCTGTGATTTGAGATATCAAAAGTCATATGGTACGTCATTCTTTTACTTCTTAGACACTTTATTATTTGATTTTGTTCCTTTATCTTTCAAATTAAAAATATCACTCAAAATTTAAAAACTAACAAAATTTATAAATATACTACAACATAAATTCAAACTATCTTAATAAATTATATATAAATTTTATTTTTAAATATCAACGCAATAACTATTTGAATACTTATTATCTCAAATAGTCAACAAAAAAATTATTTTAATTTCTCCACATAATTACTATTTCCTCAACTTTTTCCAATTTATTATGAAAATAATACTTTTTACTATTTACTTATTTAAAAAAAAATTACTAAAATTAGTATTAAGTACACATCTGAAAATTTTCATATCATTATAAATTTATAAGACTCTAAAAACTAATTGTTTGAATTAATTAATTCAAGTTTACATTAAATACTTTAGTTCATAATTTCACACATGATAACATTGGCTCAAAATATTATTTTATTATTTTAAATCACATGTATCAATATAGAACGCATGTATCAATATCAAACAGATTGAGAAAAACAAAATATTAACTTTTGAAAAACCTTCAAATCAATATATATTATTTAGAAACTACAATTCCAAAAATAATAAATTTACCCTTTCAAATAAAATAGGAATTTAAACAGCAGAGACAATTATAGTGAATTAATATATTTTAAATCAGAAAAATAATTTTTCACTAAAAAGAAATATTATTAAATTTATATTATATAAATATATTTAAAATATAAAAAAAATTGGTCCGCGATGTACGAAATTCCAAACTAGGAGCAGTGTTTACATTTATCACGAACTGTTATCGTGATCATACGTACGTGTGCGTGTGTGTGTATATATATATATGTGTGTGTGTGTGTGTGTGTGTATACACAC